>JAMPIV010011755.1:0-327410 GCA_024509875.1 Oreohelix idahoensis | reverse complement strand
TTTTCCATGCTTAATATATTTTTTTGTCCTTACAAAACTCATGTCATGTTCGAATTTTCTTCTTTACGTTATATAGAAAACTCTTATCGTTGTCTGGTTCAATTTTTCTGAGTTTTACAGGAAAGTTACAAGATCCGTTCAAAAATATATTTTTTGGTTTGAATTAGTGTAGTGACTACATGTCCGCACGAGTGCGCACCTATTGTACACAGTCGCGAGTAACTAATTCAAACAAAAAAAAAAAAAAAACAATATTTTTGAACGGATCTTGTAACTTTGCTGTAAAACTACAAAAAATTAACGCAGACAACAGTAAGAGTTTTTTTATATAACGTAAAGAAGAAAATTCGAACATGACATGAGTTTTGTAAGGTCAAAAAATATATTAATAACTGCATGGAAAATCTAAGACTGCATGCAAAAATTCATGTCCATACAACAAACAGTTTTGGAGAAAATTGACGCTTTCTGTGGGCACGAATTTCCGAACGGACTATAGTTAAAGATTTGAGACTCGACTTGAGACTTGTTTGGAAGACAACTCTGGCCATTAATAGACATGGCTAGTCAGAATGTTATTTCATGTAATCTCGAATACTGAAGCGTTCATGACTAATAGTTAAAATGCGTGATGCCATATGATGATGGATGGTATCCGCATGTCTGGTTTTGTGTAGTGTGCAGATGTGTTCAGTCAAACAATGTTCATACAAAAATAACAGGGCAATCCACATAGGACGTCAGTAAACTCACGACGTATAAAGTCAATGATGCTTGTAACAGCTAGACGTTTTTCTGTATCATTTATTGTGGACGCCACAGTGACAAAATGTATACGCGAATATGTAGGTACATCAGACAGTCATTATCACAGCAACAATGTCAGTATAGCAATGGACGGTAGACAGCATCATAACAAAGGTGATTCACAGACATGTCAATACATTATAAGGCTGTAATGTAGTCGGGAAAATTCTCCATCCCTTTCTATCTTAGCCAGAAGGTAACCAGATGTATGAGATCAGTTCACTCTCCTTAATCTGACTTCAGCAAGACAGACACGTCTGCCGAAGTATAAATAATGTCCTCAAAAATATCCTCTAGTTAACAAAGGTTTTCCAAGCCTAGTTCATTTAACAAAGTAGCAAGTAATGGTCCTTGGGACATGCATCAACCGATGCAGTACAATACAGCGACATGTGAGCTGGGAAAACATCTCGTGACGACGACTTTCGAAGACAGGCTATGAATCGAAATCGCTCACGACCAAAAATCGATAGAGTTAATGGAAAGTCAATTTACCTTGCCTTCAGGAAATACACAGAAATATTATGCCTCCCGGCATGTGCAAATACACTAGAGGTATTATCTCGAATAAACGAAATATCCATAAGAGGACTTTCACATTCCTGACAGAACAAAAAAATAGCGGAGATCCTCTTTCAGCGAGGCATCTTTCTCGCCATTCAAATCGCTCACTCCCCTGGTGGGCGGAAATCGATCGACCAAGAAGCAAGACCAGTCATGCGCAGTCCAGCGCAAAATGACCACAGCTCAAAACTTAACTGCATTCAATACCAACGCGAGAAGACAAATGCTTACCGAGAAAAGTGACTATAAATTTCAAGCAGTTGTTGCCCTTGCGTTATAAAATAGATATTGTAATAAAACGATGTTGCGAGAATTTCTCACGCAACATATCACCACCTCCTCCCGATAAAAAAAATGTGGAACATATTTTTTTTTTTTAAATATCAAAGAGCATGCGATAAGCGGCTCAAAACGCACGAATTATGCGCTGATAATTAATTAAATTGCCTAACATGAGGCTAAATATAGAGTGTCTGGTGAGGATATACCTCAACAGAAAAATAAATATGTCTCAAAAAATATTCAGATCGGGGAGGTGTCACCAACACACATCACGTTAGCATGTAAACACAATATACGTATGCAAGTTACCATAATCATCATTAAACAGCATACTCTAATATTGTCTTTAAAAATGGATGTACAAATCTGATAGGAAAATTTAATTAGTACATTATTTGGCATGTAATGACATAAGTACATAGTAAAGTTAAACTACATGACGATCCAGGACATATGCTCTGGCATTCCGAGGGTAAGTACACAATCTAGAACTCGTCATGCTTGATACTAGTAAGGTAAGTCCTCAGCTCATCAATGACATTCTGAGAAAGTACAAGCATTATAATGCTAATTAATAACTAATATGCTTCATAAGGTACAATACATTATTAATAATTGTGGCTGTTTAGTAAACTAACGGCCCTTATATTAACCACTCAGTCCTCCTCTATCATCTTAAAAAACGAACAGAAGAAGATGATAACAAAGCACGATAGTGTGTACATATAAAGTGAGTACAGATGTGCTAATCTATTGTAGTAATATAGGTGTGTTATGACTCTGTAATATATAGGAATATAGGACAGAAGTATTAGTTGGAGTCATGTGGGCATCTAGACAAAATGTCAGCCATCACATTATCCGCACCACGGATAGCTCGTACCGTGAAGTGAAAAGGTTGAAGAGCTATAGCATATCGAGTGGATCTCGAACTCTTCAAATTCTTAGTCTGAATAGCTGTAAGAGCTTTCTGATCAGTCTCTAGAATGAAATGTGCGCCCAGGAGGAATCTTTGTAGTTTTAGAATTGACCAAACCATCGCTAACAACTCACGGTCTAAAACCGAGTAGTTCCTCTCTGCCGCATTTAGTTTTCTAGAAATGTACATAACAGGATGCAGAGTATTTGCATATTCTTGCATCAGTGCTGCTCCAATCCCAGTGGATGAAGCATCACTCCGAAGAACAAAAGTCCTATCAAGAGTAGGTAATCTTAAGATGGGAGGAGAAGAAAATATATTCTTGATTTGGTCTAGTGAAGATTGGCATTCTTCAGACCAACGGACCAGATTAGGCGAACCTTTCTTCAACAATGTTGAGAGAGGTGCCATGATCGAAGATAAATTTGGAATAAATCTCCCATAAAATTGAATTAAACCTAAGAGACTCCTAACTTGTTTCTTCGTTTTAGGAACAGAGATGTTCAGTATTTTGGAAGTATTGTGGTCTTCTGTCTTCAAGAGACCATGACCAACACGATGACCCAGGAAAGAGATTTCACCAAAACCAACAAAAGCTTTAGAAGGTTTTGCTGTCAAATTATTCTCACGTAGAGTGGACAGTAAGTCATATAACCCTAAATAGTGATCTTCCCAGGTATCACTGAAGAGACAGATGTCATCTAAGTATGCGATGACATCCGAACGATGTGACAGAATTCGACGCATCATGCGAACGAAAGTGGCAGGGGCGTTCATGAGACCAAAAGGCATAACATTCCATTGAAATAGACCCCTAGGTGTAGAAAAAGCAGTAAGAGGTTTGGCATGCTCTGCTAAAGGCACTTGCCAATAACCTTTAGACAAGTCAAGTTTAGTGAAGAATCTAGAATTAGAAAGTCTAATCAGTAGATCTTCTAACAAAGGCATCGGTTCAGCATCGAACTTTGTGACCTGATTCAATTTGCGATAATCAACGCAAATTCGTATGTTCTTATCCTTCTTCCGGACAATAACCATGGAAGAAGAATATGGTGAAGTCGATGGTTCAATTATATTTAATTGAATCATTTCATCCAATTCCTTTTCCACCTGCGACTGAAAGTGTATAGGAATAGGATACGGCCTAACCCTAATTGGATTATTGTCGGTAAGAATTATGTCATGTTCTATGACATCTGTGTGTCCAGGAATGTCAGTGAGAACATCCTGAAATGTTTGTAACATCGACGAGACTTGTCGATGTTCGTCACCAGAAAGATTAGGAGAAACAGAAACGTTTTTCCAAGATTCCGTGGAATGTAATGGAACCACTGGAAGGGGAAGGTTGACATCAGAGAAGGTAGCTTCCTCATCCTGTATGACAGACAGGGATGAATAATGACCGTGAGGTGCAGGAGCATCATCCGTTGCCTGGAAAATAGGCAGCAAATAGTCCGGACGTTCGTGAAATTCCGAAAGCATGTTTATGTGGAAAGTTTTATGCTTTCCATCAATATCGACCACATAGTCAACATCGGAAACCCGAGAGACTATTGCATACGGACCTTTCCATGCAATAAGAAGTCTATTTTCCCTACTGGGGAGTAGGACGAATGCTTTGTCACCTGGACAAAGTTGTCGTAGACATCTATTCTTGTTAGCAAACTGCCTTGCCTTCTCTTTAGCAATTTCTGATGAAGCAGTTGCTAGCTTACATGCCTCAATGATCTTTTGTCTAAGAGCAATGACATACTCATATGAGGATTGAGTTTCATCGCTAATATCATCGGCAGTGATGAGATCGTGTAATAAAGACATAGGGCCGCGTGGACGCGCGCCAAAGACAAGTTCGAAGGGAGAAAATCCTGTGTGTTCATTAGGGACTTCTCTATAGGCAAAGAGAGCCGCGGGTAAAACCCTGTCCCAATCTTGAGGATGATCTTCAGTTATCTTACCAAGCAAAGTCTTGAGCGTTCTATTCAGACGCTCAACTAACCCATTAGACATAGGATGGTAGATACTACTGAGAGATCGTTCAATATGTAAGGTAGACATTACCTGTGACATAGTGTCAGATATGAGTTGAGTGCCATGGTCTGACAATATTTCTCTGGGGAACCCCAAGCGAGAAAATATCAACCAAAGAGCATCTGCGATATCTGTAGTAGATATGCTCTTAAGAGGAATAGCCTCTGGCCAACGTGTGCACATATCGACACATGTAAGGATAAACTGATGTCCTCTGGCCGACTTGACCTTAAAAGGGCCAATAATATCTATGGCCATTTTCTGGAACGGCCGAATAGGAATGTCAGCAGCCTGGATAGGCGCAGCATGTCGTGGTCCTCTAGATTTGACCTCCTGACATACCTTGCATGATCGGCAGTAAATACGAATGTCCTTATTGACAAAAGGCCAAAAGAAAGCCGCAAGGACTCTCGACTTCGTACGGGCAAAACCCATATGTCCAGCACATTGCGAGTCATGAGCATGTTGCAATATTTGCACTCTCATGCTCTTGGGAACAAGAATTTGCGAATGTGCCGACGTAGTCGAATCTTGTACCATACGTACAAGTACGCCGTTTCTCATTGCAATCCAAGATTTTCTATTTGTATCCTGATTCGGATCACCTTTCTTCGCAAGAATGAAGAATTTTTTTTAAAGAAGGATCTTCTTCTTGCAATTTTATGAAAGAGTCACGAGTAATCACTAAGTGACTATCTTGGCTATCAACTCCATTATCACTATTCAGTGAAGTTTCGGGTGTTTGTAGAGCTTGTGCTCTTGTAACCACTGCATTTGTAGCTTGCATGTTATTATCTTCCCAAGCAGCAATCTGCTGTGGGGTACACTCCCTAACTCCGTGAATACGACCAATAATAAGGTCCGCAATAGGATTAGGTAAGAGACAAGCATGCACATCTCCAGTAAAGAAAGGAGTGGCAATGCGAATTACAGCAGTAGGATATTTTTCTAGAGTGCCGCCAAATGTGTCACATTTAATAACCCTTCCTGTAGCACAAGATGGATCTACAAGCGATTGTCTAACACCAATAGTGGTGCATCCGGAATCGAAAAGTAGTGAGACCGGAGTATCATTAACAAGACCCTTATGTAGGATTAAAGAACCCCTCCCGTCATGCGCAACAGCAGCAGGAAGAGCGGGAAGTGGGTGACCACAACTCAAAGTAGTTATGGTACCCGGTTCGAATAAAGTACTGCATTGGGGGCATTTGTTTGCTCTCTCAAAGTCAAAAGCAGAACTAGTGACAGCGTCAAAGTTTTTATTATCAACAACATGATTACAGGCTCCCTCAGTTTCCTGTTGTACAGAATTAGCCTGCTGATATCTCTTTTTTTTGTGTTGAGATCTACCCCGACTATTATTACCTCTGAAGTTATCAGAGTTATTATTATCTCTGCAGTTATTATTGTCTCTATTGTAATTGTTATCATGATTCGAATTCCAGTTTCCACGATTACTATCATGTTCACATTGATGCGAACATCTATTTGTTTGGTTTTGAGGTCTTCGGCAGGAATAACCTCTATTACCATATCCTCTTTTGAAATGCCTATAATTATTAGGGTGATAGTAACGACCACTATCAGGTTGTCTCCAATTCTTCGAAGAAGAATCACCATGAAATTGGTTTCCATGATTTTGACAGAAATTACCGCTACTCTTTCTATCAAAATTTTGTTGGGATCTACGAGCAAAGTTTTGGCCATACGGAGCTGCCGAAGCAACTGGTAAACCTTCTTTCACCTTAGAGTTACCCATGGTTATGTGTGGGTGCGCAGTTACGTATTGGCAACAGAAATCTTCCATTTCTTTTATTGTTTTAGGTTTACGTTCATGAAGGAAAGCAAGGAAAGACTCATTGACAGACGACATGACTTTGTCTCTAAGTATTAAGTCCATAAGTCCTTCATAAGTTTTTTCCGTCTTAGATAGTTCAACCCATCGTGAGAAAGTAATGCGTATTCTTGCAATAAACTCGGAGAATTCAACTCCATTTTCAGGTAACATGTTTTTAAATTGTAGACGATAGCCGTCTTCGTTAAGCTGATATTTCTTTAACAGAGCGGCCCTGACAACCTCATAATTGTTCTTGTCAGGTTCATCCACCATATTTAATATACTTAGAGCTTTACCTGTCAGTATCCCTGATAACTGATAAACATATTTTGCTTTGTCTATGTTATGAGCTGTACATGCTTGTTCAAATCTGTCCAGATAGAACATTATGTCATCACTGGAAGGACTAAAAGTTGGCAACTTAATCTTAAAAGTATCATTATTAGCCTTACCAGAAGATGAACCCTTGTTTGAATCATTACCATTACTCATGTTCATCAATTTCAATTTTTCCAACTCTAAAGCTAAGACCTTTTCTTCATGTTCCATTTTTGCTTTCTCTTTCCTCTCATCAGACTCTCTCTGTAATCTTCTCTCCTCAGCCTGAGCCTCTATTTGAAGTCTTTCAGCTTCTTTCTCAAGTCTTTTATTCTCAGCTTCTTTTTCAAGTCTTTTATTCTCAGCTTCTTTTTCAAGTCTTTTATTCTCAGCTTCTTTTTCAAGTCTTTTATTCTCAGCCTCTTTTTGAAATCTTTCAGCTTCTAGCTGGAGTTTTCTTTCCTCAGCTTCTGATTCCCTTTTTTGTTTTTCCATTTCCATTTGGAATCTTTTTTCATCCACCTGCATCTGCAGTTTCTTTTGTTCAGCTTCCATATGCAGTTTCTTTTGTTCAGCTTCCATTGCTTTATCATATCGAGCAGTTGCAAATTCTTCTAACTTATCACCAGTCTTCCCAAGCAATTTACCCTGCTCAATAAAGTGCTCAAATGTAGACATGTTGTCTAACATATGAGTCCAAAACCTGAAATAATTAACTAATTTATTTCAAACCTAAGTGTAACAAGTCTTAATTAAGCACTTGTATATTCACATCACCTTATATTATCCCAGTCTCTGTGGGAAACAAGTCTCCAATCAAAGAACTTGTATATGAAATATCAACAATCAATTCTTGATCATAAGTGCACTTCTCATTCAATAGTGCACGACACTATTCATCATTCATTTATCATCAGTGTAGTAGTAACAGTGCATTAGCATAGCCCATTAACTAATTACTATAACTGTAAACAATGACTATGTAAACACATGCAGAATGTAAACATTGAAAATGTAAACAATGCAAACAATGTAAACAATAACAATGTAAACAATAACAAAGATCAGCAACAATACAAAAACGTTCGCAGAAATCAACTAAAAATAAAGCAGAAATTAATGAAATATCACAAAAAATGTGACGATATCTGCGATATAATTAAACAAAATACATGACACCACAGTGTATAAACAAAAATGTAGTATGAAACTAAACTGTAGTCAAGAGTAGGCTAACAAATACAAACAAATCAAAACAAAACTAAAGAATGCGAAATAATAACGAAAACAATATTAAAACATGTCATCACAGCTAACATAAATAGCAACAGAAGTCGCTTAGCAAATTCCAGTATCGGAAATTTGCTCACCCTACAGAAAACGCTCACAATAGACGACCTCTATGACGTGGCATAATCTAAGGGAGACACCACCCAACCGAGAACCCGCTGAAATATAAACATATAAATATACGAATAACATATAAACATATAACATATAGAATGAGATGATACACAGAAGACTCAGCAGAAGTATAAGGGCACAGTTTACATACAAACAGGCCACTTAACTTATAGGCTTCCAATCGTAGAACAGCAGAAAAAACGGATGTCAATCAACGTCCTAAAGAGCGAAGCTCCAACGATGATGGCACATCTGAACTGCTTCCACTGCTAACACGATGGTACTTGAGCTTCTGACATACTGTATGTTGAGTTGTTTCGGCACTTGACCTTCTAATCCAAAAGTAAGTTGATGGAAATCGGTACTTGGCCTTCTTCAGAAAACAACCCGTTTCAACCGGCACTTGACCTTCACAAAAAACGACAGCACTGGAACCTTGACAGCAGCAACTTGCTTGACTTGCGTAAAAGATAACAGCAGTCCGAGTTATCCGGCAACATGTAACAACGCCGGGTACTGTCAAATTCTTGTTTCCGTCAAAAAGTTGAAATTTTGACTTTTACCGGGCAACGCCGAGTACTTTGAAAATTTTGAAGATGTTGACTGTCTTGAAGAATGTTAATTTCTTGAAGGATGCTGATGAATTCTTGTTGAAAATGAAGTGGGTAAGGGACCCCGTGTTTGCTGGTACCAGAATCAAACCAGCTTATGGCCACCAAATGATGCGTGATGCCATATGATGATGGATGGTATCCGCATGTCTGGTTTTGTGTAGTGTGCAGATGTGTTCAGTCAAACAATGTTCATACAAAATAACAGGGCAATCCACATAGGACGTCAGTAAACTCACGACGTATAAAGTCAATGATGCTTGTAACAGCTAGACGTTTTTCTGTATCATTTATTGTGGACGCCACAGTGACAAAATGTATACGCGAATATGTAGGTACATCAGACAGTCATTATCACAGCAACAATGTCAGTATAGCAATGGACGGTAGACAGCATCATAACAAAGGTGATTCACAGACATGTCAATACATTATAAGGCTGTAATGTAGTCGGGAAAATTCTCCATCCCTTTCTATCTTAGCCAGAAGGTAACCAGATGTATGAGATCAGTTCACTCTCCTTAATCTGACTTCAGCAAGACAGACACGTCTGCCGAAGTATAAATAATGTCCTCAAAAATATCCTCTAGTTAACAAAGGTTTTCCAAGCCTAGTTCATTTAACAAAGTAGCAAGTAATGGTCCTTGGGACATGCATCAACCGATGCAGTACAATACAGCGACATGTGAGCTGGGAAAACATCTCGTGACGACGACTTTCGAAGACAGGCTATGAATCGAAATCGCTCACGACCAAAAATCGATAGAGTTAATGGAAAGTCAATTTACCTTGCCTTCAGGAAATACACAGAAATATTATGCCTCCCGGCATGTGCAAATACACTAGAGGTATTATCTCGAATAAACGAAATATCCATAAGAGGACTTTCACATTCCTGACAGAACAAAAAAAAAATAGCGGAGATCCTCTTTCAGCGAGGCATCTTTCTCGCCATTCAAATCGCTCACTCCCCTGGTGGGCGGAAATCGATCGACCAAGAAGCAAGACCAGTCATGCGCAGTCCAGCGCAAAATGACCACAGCTCAAAACTTAACTGCATTCAATACCAACGCGAGAAGACAAATGCTTACCGAGAAAAGTGACTATAAATTTCAAGCAGTTGTTGCCCTTGCGTTATAAAATAGATATTGTAATAAAACGATGTTGCGAGAATTTCTCACGCAACAAGTGCTAATTTACTACAACTGCAGCTACCACTATCGTTACCCCCACCCCCACTTGGTTTAAATGGGTTCTATGGATGTAACGAGATGGTATTTATAGTGGTTGCTGTCTTGTTGACCGTCGGTTATAGTTCAATACAGAATAATAAACTACACGATGTACCCCAGATAAATGTTACAGCACAAATGATAGTCAATTAAAGACCCCCTGGTCCGGTTTATGATTCTCTTTTCTTCTGTTATTCTAGAAATGAAATTCCAATTGAATTCAGAGAAGTTAACAAAATCGAAGTTACAATTAAAATAATGTATATGAATTCTCTTTTCTATTTACGCCATATCCACAGAAATCACAGTGATATTATAGTGTTTACTTTAACTGCATTACAGTGTCTCTGCTTTTCTGACACAACGTTAACCAGTCTTTTTCTTCATATGACTTGACTCTTCACACATAAATTGATCTAATGTTCTTCTGTTTCTGCACTTAACTGAGTGCTCCTTAAATGATGGTTGACAATGTTGTTGGGCTCCACACGGCTATATAGACTCGGCTGATCTTCCCATGTAGTAGGGATACCAGCACAACCAGGTAGACCAGCTGTAGTGCTCCGTGTCGCTATGCAGGATAACACTTGGGTTCTCACTTCTGGCTTACGTTCTATATGTATGACTGAAACAACATAAAGCCTGTGGCTAGCCTCTTTCCAAGAGTTCCCCTAGACTAATGTAGGGTTGTTCAGTGTCATCAGTAATGCATGTGTATGAATGCGCACATGTGTTTCTGGTTACATTGTTAGTTGTACAGATGTCTACTTGCAAACAAAAAATTCAAATGATATAACTAAAATGTACATTATATTACATCATTCATTTACATCAAATTATGTTACATAATCCTTTCTTCCATCTGCTATCTTTACATTCAAGCAGAATGATCCTGACATATAGTACTTATGGTTATCAAAAGTTTGAGAACCCCTGGCCTACTTTGTGGCCATAGAGCAGTCAATTCAATTTGGGGTCATTGGTACCAATGAGTTGAGAACCACTGGGATATAGTCTCCCTTGCTGCCGTAAACCTGTAGGGGTGTCCTTGCGGCCCGGGTTTAAGAACCACTGATTTATATTTTTGCTACTTGAGCATTAAATCTATATGAGTGTCCCTGGTCTCAACCTTGAGAACCATTGGCTGTCAGTCAGATTATTACGTTCATAACAATGGCTACTGTGCGGTTGCCCATCGTTACATAGTTCTATGTTGAAGTTATAAGCAATTATATAACCTTATAGTATAATCATAGAGCAGGATACATTCATATAAACACATTAAAACATGACAAGGATAGTTCAGAAATCAGTTCATGATCATTCCATAGCATGATTGTTCAATGAAGTGACATATTTACATTTATTATGCATTAACAAAATAGGTACCGTAACCCTACTCACCCTCTGGTCTTCTCAGAAATAATTAACAGGACTATTTCTGGCAAAGGCAGGCTAGCACAAATACTCAATGGTGAAGGAATACGTTACTAGCTCTCTCCTTTTGTCCTCTGCGTTCTTTCAGTTCGTGTGTGTCTTCCCACTTTGTTTATTTATTTTTTTGTTATTAAAGTGTTTGTTACTTTTCTTTGTAGCACGCCCCTTTCAATCATCTACCATGTACATGGAGCTGTTGGTTATATCAGGACGTATGTGAACGGATTGATGACGTCATTATATAAAAGATACCCTCAATTCTATCTAACATAAGAGACAACAGAGACTGATGACGTAATTCATAATTAACCTATAAAACAAAAGAAACTTAACATAGACACAAAAGACAGTTATAGGAAATGACGACAAGATGACGGTAACGTTACTAGTGCAGTATCGATGACATATACATTAGTGGTACACAAATAATTGTAACCAGTGGTTTTAGCCAATAGATTCATTGGAATAAAAGACATCCGTTATGAAGACTAATGTTTAGCAGTCTTTAGCTACTGACCTTGCAACGAGATGGTCGTGATATTGAGACAGACCGATGTTGAAGTAGACTCAGATAGACTCAAGCTATTTTATCCCCTGACATTGGACAGTGTATTTCTTGCTTTGACGCAGAAATGGTATGAATTCGCTCGATGTGATATATTATGAATTCGCTCGATTTGATATATTATGAATTCGCTCGATTTGATATATGTCAATGACAAACAGCCATTTGTGTTTAAGATCGAACATTGTTAGAATAGTTTTTTGGAACATATTTATTTTGGAGATTAGCTCCCTAATTGTCTTCCACTCTCCCATCGTTCAAAATACACCAGCTTCTTAGTTGGTTTTGACGATGACATTCTGCATACACAACAGCTACATACGAAACTGGAATAATACCAAATACTCTTTGGTACCAGTTTCCAACGTAATATAATAGAGTAGGACATTGTAATCTGCAACCGACACTATAATTATATGATCAAATCGTCTGTGAAAATTGGAAGACTTGTAAAATAAAGTTATTGTTGGAACTTCTATCATGGATTAGTTCTGCATTCAGTTTGGATGATCTCTGATGAAAGAGTACTACATTATATGTCACACAAAGTCCAAGGAAACCGAATCAAATAAAAACCTGGGTCCCGTAAAATATCGAAGAGAATTTCTACCTCTGGTGAACCAAACCAGTACTCTCGTTTTATGACTCTTCAGAAACACTTATTAAAAGGAAAAAGAGAAAAGATAAAAATATAAAATAAACTTTACCCAGTATGTAAAACGGGTACATACTTAGAGGGCAAACCTCGTGCTCCTGTCACATAGGAGGGGTAAATTGGAGCCGCGACAACCAGGATTCGGTGGACTGCTAGAAAATGACGCAACCGAACCCACACGTGGATAATTACATGGATGTTTTGCAAATGCAGCATAACCAACAACAGGCATTAATGATGCAGAACCTACAGCAAAATCAACCAGAAATGAATGCACATCAAATACCACTTCCAGTGGATCCAAATGAAACAAACCTAATGGCATTGCGTAACGTGACTGACACTCTTCAACGTGTTGACCAACATGCGAAATTTAACAATATAAAAAACTTTATCACACCGTTCAATGGGGATTCGAAAAGATTTCGACAATGGATGGTTGACGTGGATAAATTCGCCTACTTGATAGATGCAACTACAGACATTGACAAGAAGAAAATAATTTTTTTGTCATCAGAGGGCCTGGTCACAGATTTTGTCCGACGGCGGGAAAAGGCATTTCCGATGGAGACCTTTGAAGAACTCAAGAAAATATTGGTATCAAGATACTCAGAGATTACCGACGCTGAGCACGCGTGGACGATGTTAAGAAGAATAAAGCAAGATCGACAGGAAAGTGTTCAAATGTACGGAGATAGGCTATTAAACCTCGCCGAAGATGCTTTTGTTGGAGGTAACATTCCATCAACTGATCTGGAAAAACATCTAGTCGGAATTTTTTGTGGACGGACTGTATTCTGATTCACTGAAAATTCATCTACTCAGAAAAGATCCTCAGTCAATAACTACCTCAATACAATTAGCTGTTTATGAGGAGAATGTGAAGAAAAGATTCCAACAACGGATTGGAAGGTGTCCGCTACCAGAGTATGAATACCAACATACCCAACATGATCAACAAATGCACCAACCTATGGAAATTGATCATTCGAGACATCGATGGGACAAAAATCAAGAACATCACAGAAGATCATTCAATAACTCATACCAGAATCAGAGAAGTCCAGCACTACAGAGTAACCACAGAAGAGACTACAGAATACACAATGTAGAACCCCAACAACCAACCACCGTCTGTTTTAACTGTGCAGGTCAAGAACATGTAGCAGGAAATTACAGAAATTCACAGCCCAGAAATCATTTTGGGGACAACAATTCAAGACCAGAAATACATCATAGAAATTATCAGTATCAAAATCACTATCAGACAAATAATAATAGAAGACATCATCAAAACAGAAATGACTCCCAACCAACCTCAAGGAGAATGGGAAACGGAAGGACGTCACATTAACAGAGATCGGATGTGATGGTCTGCAGAATCGATCTCTATCTGATAAACCAGCGACATTAAAAGAAGATCAAGCCTACATAAATATTATCCCAGACCCTTGTTCTTGCATTTTAAAAATAGGAAAACAAAACTTCAGAGCTCTCGTAGACACTGGCGCGACGGTTAGTCTGATTAGAGAGAAGTTGTACCATCAGATAAAACACATGACGAAGTTCTCAAGACATACAGTAAGAATGAAATCAGTAACGGGACAGGATCTGAAAGCATTAGGAAACTGCCTATATACATTTCAAAATGGGAGAAGAAATGCTAGAACACTCATTTATTATAACGAGAGGACTGTCTAGAAATTTTATAATCGGGAGAGACTTCCTTAGAAAGAATAATGCCAGAATATACTTTGATTTGAAACAGCTCAGAATAAATGGCAGTTATATACCTCTACAAGATGACGTACATATCGCAACGTTGATAAGAACTGCCGCTCCAGTAACTTTGAAGCCGAGTTCTATCACTGTAACAAAGGCTCGAATAAAAAAACTCACCTTATGTAAATATAGGACAGACAATCTATGTATCTCAGATGGAGAATGAAGAAACGGATGATCCACATGTGGAAATACAAGATGGCATTGTAATGGTGAGTAAGAACAGAGACTTTCCTATAATGATTGTTAACTCTTCAGGAACCACTCTTACTATCCCAAGAGGAAAGATTGTAGGACAAGTTCAAATACCAAAGGATGAGATCTCCCACAAACTATCAAGTTACAAGGACGATTATGTGAACCTCTCTACTCAAACGTCATCCAAAACCTTTCCAAACACATTTCCTTCGGGGAATAAGAAGCGTCCCTATCCCATCTCCTCCCTCCAGTCCCAGAGAAGAGAGTATCACAGAAAATGTATTTCGAATGAGATTTCAGAAACAGACACCAGAGAGAAATGCACGAATTTCGATCCATACCTTGATGAAAGAGATAGAGACATATTAAACGAGACATATGGAAGGAAGAGTAAATATTGCTCCTCTAAAAGCAGATATTATACTGTGGAGTCAGTTTCTGCTTGGCCGAATAGAAGAAGTGGCAAATTTTATAACAAATCATATTATCCCTCAAAACCAGCTTGTCAGAACCAAATGACGAGAAATCAATACAGTCATCTCAAAAACAACAATGATGAAAATCCAGACAGGATGAAAGTTTTACTAGAACAATTACATACTACTGAAGAATTTCAGAATAGACTGGAGAATTTCATAAAGAAACATAAAGATGTATTTGCAATCTCTGATATGGAGTTGGAGAGAACAAATACCGTCACAATGGAAATACATACTACATCGGAAGAACCAATAAGTCTGAGGCCATATCATACTCCTCTAAAAAATAGAGAAATCGTAGAGAAAGCTATCCAGGAAATGTTAGCGGCTGGTATTATTGAAAGATCCCGCTCACCATGGTCATCCCCTATAGTAATAGTCACCAAGAAAGACGGAACTCACCGATTTTGCTGTGACTATAGGGCATTGAAC
Source organism: Oreohelix idahoensis (assembly GCA_024509875.1). Lineage (NCBI taxonomy): Eukaryota > Metazoa > Mollusca > Gastropoda > Stylommatophora > Oreohelicidae > Oreohelix > Oreohelix idahoensis. The sequence goes on along the minus strand of JAMPIV010011755.1, from coordinate 311,860 downwards.
AAAATTACTAAAACAATATCGTATCCTCTACCCCGCATAGACGACATTTTGGCGATGCTTGGGAAATCCAATTGGTTCACCTCATTAGACGCTCGATCAGGATTTTGGGCTATTCCTATGTCCGCGGATGCAAAACAGAAAAGCACTTTCTGTACTCACATGGGATCTTTTTCATGGTCTGTGATGCCTTTTGGGTTAAAAACAAGTCCAGCCACATACATGAGTTTGATGGATGAAGTTTTACAAGGGTTACACAAATTTGCATCAGCTTACATAGACGATATTTTAATACACACCAATGGAACCATTGAGGATCACCTTAAACATGTAGAGACTGTCTTCGACAGATTACGTTTACACAAAGTGAAGTTAAAATTGAGTAAATGCAGCTTTCTACAAAAAGAGATCAAATATTTAGGTTTCATAGTAAATCAGAATGGAATCAGACCAGATGACGATAAAATTGCAGCAATACAGAAGATACCACCACCAACGAATGTAAGGCAAGTGAGAGGATTCATAGGATGTTGTGCTTACTATCGAAAACACATAATCAATTTCTCAAAAGTAGCCGAACCTTTGCTGAATTTAACCAGGAAATATGCAAAATTCAGGTGGGAAGAAAAATGTCAGAAAGCATTTGACTACCTAAAGTCAGCACTAATTACAATACCTTTTCTGGCACATCCAGACATCACAAAACCCATGATCATCTATAGTGATGCTTCCGACACTGCAATTGGAGCTTGTTTGGTACAAGAAATATCACCAAATGAACAACCAGTGATTGCCAATATTCTTCAAGAAAAACCGATAGCCTTTCTTTCACATGCCTTAAGCAGAACTCAACGAAAATGGACGACAACGGAGAAGGAAGCTTATGCAATTCATTATGCTTTGCAGAAGTTTGACTTTTATATCAGAGGAACGTCGGTTATCATAAAAACGGATCACCAACCTCTAGTAAATTGGCTTACTAAACCCCAAGAACAACCAAAAAAAAGCTTCAGACATGGGCTATCAATTTGCAAAATTACGATACCAAGATCGAGTATTTACCTGGTAGACTAAACACATGTGCAGATTTATTATCGAGAATACCATATCCTGAACCTACAGACGTGGACGATCTGAAACAACAAGACTTAACTGAAATAGATGATAATGCGAAAGAAATCTCCGCCATTGACTTCATCCAACATAGTCAAGACACTGAGCCTCCTGATAGTCAAGAACAGAAAACACAACCTACGGAGAACTCGAGAACTGATGATGGCGATGAATCTAGAGATTTTGAACAGAGTCTAATCTTCAAGAAGGAACAACTGAAAGACGAAGCATTAACCAAGATTATAGTACAAGTACGTACCAATCCGAAAGAAAAGAGAGACTATGTGATATTACCTGAAGACAATATTTTATATCATGTCAGTCCTAGAGAAAATGGATTACTGCAGAAATGTATCCCCACATCATTGGTACCAACTGTATTGAAACAATTTCACGATGACAATGGTCACTTCGGACGCGATAAAACCCTCGACGTCATTACAAAGAGATACTATTGGCCAACTATGATAAAAGATATCATAGAATATGTAGGAACGTGTAAAATTTGTAAACTCAGAAATATGAGAATGATTAGAGCACCGATTCAGGAAATATCATATCAACATTATCCCATGGAAGTCGTTAGTCTAGACATATAGGGACCGTATCCAGTTACATTGTCCGGACATAAATACATATTACACCTGGTGGATCAATATTCTGTGTGGCCAGAGAGCTTTCCTTTAGAAAATGCTACTTCAGCTCTCATTACAGACATCTTCTTACAACAATTCATTCCGAGACATGGCTGTCCTCAGAGAATAATAACCGACAATGGCAAACAGTTCATAGGAGATCCTTTTGCCTCAACAGTAAGAAAAATGAATATAAAACACACGAAAACCTCATTTTATCATCCAGAATCAAATGGAAGAAACGAAAGGATGCACTCTACCCTACATGACATATTAGCAAAACTTACGGAAGGTAACAGTCAATATTGGGATATATACATAAATCAAGCCTTAGAAGCTATAAGAATGAACATCAATGACTCAACAGGATTTTCGCCTTTTTACTTACTTTATGGCCGAGAACCAAATTTTCCTTTGGATAACATCTTGCTTCCCCAGAGGAAATATACAGGTGAATGTCCGATACAGATTATTTTGCAGCAAAAGCATAGGGCACATGTTATTGCTCACAGAAACGTCCGAAAAGCTTTTGCTAAACGAGCCAGGATCCGTAACAAAACCTCTACACTGCAAGAATTCAAGCCTGGTGACCAAGTATACTATAAGAAGCATGTTAGGACGGATAAATTTGACAACCGATGGTTACCCGGATACAAAATATTGGAACAAACTTCTCCAACTAATTATATCTTGTGGAACGAAGAACGCAATTCCACTACAAAAGCTCACGTCAATCAGATGCGACTTGATGATCACCGACCGCTTGATATACCAGAGACGAAGTTCCAGAGACCAACTCGTTTGTCTACGTTAGCCCAACCTCCATCTCCTTCTTCATCTTCTTCGGATGCAGTGGAAACATCAGAACATTCTTCCTCAGAGTCAGAAATTGTACCACATCGTTTGGATCATGCGATTCAAAGAGCTAAAGATTGTAGAAGTTCGTCATCAAGTGAAGATAACGTTCCCCTACAAGAACTTAGACAGCGTCTCATTTCAAGACAAGAACGTATTGCTGCTGATGAAAGAATCGAACATAATGAAACAAGTATGAATCTTGATTTTCCTCAATCTACACTATCAACACCATCCGATATCGTTTGCTCCAAACCCGTAGTTTCAGAAAATGATTCAATGACTACAGCTTCGAATACTACCTTGATGGACATGAACGAAACGCGAAAATTAGCAGATAAACGGAGATACGATTCTTCATTTTCCGATTCCATCCCTGTTGCCAAGCTTCCGAAATTTTCGCAAGATCAAATATATGTCAAACCTAAAAAACGTAGAAGAAAACCGAAATCTCCACGCCTCTCGTGTGATGTAGACATGGTTATTGATGATTCTTCGCATCTCACACCTACAGTTCAAGTTCCTCGCAATGTTTCACCTCACGTGGATAAGGGCATGCTTTTATCCCAGCTCATGTCATTATTAGCTGACAAACTGTAACTTGCACTTTGGCAGAAACGTTTCCCCTTTACATAAACCTTTGCGGAGCTACGAAAAATTTCATACATCGTGATTCAACTAGATTCTAGTTTGTAAGGGAGATATCTGACTCCACGACTACGTTATTACTCATCACTCAAAAACCTTACTGAAACTGATCCAGCTTTAAGAGACCTTGGGCTCTTCATCGTGTTGTGAAGCCGAACAGTTGATGCCTATGTGGTCTTTCTACAAGTCCTTCATCAGGATTTAAACCAAATGAAGAGGTCCTTGCCACATTTACGACCTGTTCTATGTAATACTTCAACCAATGCCGAGTTTTCAGACATTCGCTCTTAAGTTTTCCCCATACATGCACGATATGAAGTGTTTTATGATTATTAATATTACTCTAAAATTAAGATGCTACATAGATAGACCGACTGATAGTACCGGAAAATGTCTCTTGAGATACATTTTTATGGCATGTGGACATATGTGAACGGATTGATGACGTCATTATATAAAAGATACCCTCAATTCTATCTAACATAAGAGACAACAGAGACTGATGACGTAATTCATAATTAACCTATAAAACAAAAGAAACTTAACATAGACACAAAAGACAGTTATAGGAAATGACGACAAGATGACGGTAACGTTACTAGTGCAGTATCGATGACATATACATTAGTGGTACACAAATAATTGTAACCAGTGGTTTTAGCCAATAGATTCATTGGAATAAAAGACATCCGTTATGAAGACTAATGTTTAGCAGTCTTTAGCTACTGACCTTGCAACGAGATGGTCGTGATATTGAGACAGACCGATGTTGAAGTAGACTCAGATAGACTCAAGCTATTTTATCCCCTGACATTGGACAGTGTATTTCTTGCTTTGACGCAGAAATGGTATGAATTCGCTCGATGTGATATATTATGAATTCGCTCGATTTGATATATTATGAATTCGCTGGATTTGATATATGTCAATGACAAACAGCCATTTGTGTTTAAGATCGAACATTGTTAGAATAGTTTTTGGAACATATTTATTTTGGAGATTAGCTCCCTAATTGTCTTCCACTCTCCCATCGTTCAAAATACACCAGCTTCTTAGTTGGTTTTGACGATGACATTCTGCATTACACAACAGCTACATACGAAACTGGAATAATACCAAATACTCTTTGGTACCAGTTTCCAACGTAATATAATAGAGTAGGACATTGTAATCTGCAACCGACACTATAATTATATGATCAAATCGTCTGTGAAAATTGGAAGACTTGTAAAATAAAGTTATTGTTGGAACTTCTATCATGGATTAGTTCTGCATTCAGTTTGGATGATCTCTGATGAAAGAGTACTAAATTATATGTCACACAAAGTCCAAGGAAACCGAATCAAATAAAAACCTGGGTCCCGTAAAATATCGAAGAGAATTTCTACCTTTGGTGAACCAAACCAGTACTCTCGTTTTATGACTCTTCAGAAACACTTATTAAAAGGAAAAAGAGAAAAGATAAAAATATAAAATAAACTTTACCCAGTATGTAAAACGGGTACATACTTAGAGGGCAAACCTCGTGCTCCTGTCACACGTGTTTCCTTTATTGTAATATGTTTTTGTTTGTATTTAATTTATACTATATTATCCCTAGTAGGTATTTTCCTTGTGTAGTTATAACCTAGTTCAAAATGGCTTTTTTATCCAAAATATGATATTTTCTAAGCTGGTATGTCCTCCCACTGTTGTTGTTGTTTTGATGAGTTGATGGGTGGAGAGCGGGCACTTAACAGCTGACCATTATTGCCTCTTCTCATTCCATCTTGGTCTACCCTGTTCAATCTGAAAGTTGGTTATAATTGGGGTATTTAGTGTCATTTTATTTACTAATTTTGTATTCAATTTAAATAACTATTGTCTTTTGCAGTTGCTGATTTTTATTTATATTAGTATTTGTCCATTTTATTTTCTCTTTTGTATTGTTAATAGATAACTATTGTCCTTTACTCTTGGTTTTAATTTGTATTAGTTCTTTTTGAGTTGTTACCCTTTTTTTAACACCTCGTTGTCTTTCCTTGTCCTATGAGTAGTTAGTTTTTTGTTAATGCTTTGTTAGTTCTCGCTGCTTAATTTCTATTTAGTTGGATGTTTTTCCTGAAGTACTAACCTTATATGTTTTCCTTTGTTTTATGTATATATCTTTTAAGTATTGATTGGGCATCTCTTGGGGCATCTATACTTAAAACCTTATCACCTGTTAAGTCTATATTGTGATTTCTATAGTAAATTTTTAATTCAAGCCTTTGTTGTTCATACTTTTTACAGTGGATCAGGTAGTGGTCTATGTCATTTTCTTCCTGACATTCTTGGCAGTGTGGTTCTCCTATCATAAAGTATGCTGCACCGAGACGGAGACGCCACAGTTTTTTGTTCGATGGTATCTTTAATTCTTCTCTGACCTGGCACGTCCTAGTTGGTTCTTTCAGCAGTTTGAACGCGTGTCTGCCTTTTCTACTTTTCTTCCATGTTGTCTTCCATTCCTCGTTTATAGTTATCTTCACTTGGCTCTTGATCTCCGACCTTCCCAGTCTTGCTCTTATATTGTTTTTACTTGTTCTTCCATTCTTGGCTTTCTGGTCTGCCAACTCGTTACCAGCAATACCTATGTGTGCTGGAACCCACACTAGCCTCACACTACATCCTCTGTTCCCTAGTGATGTATTAATTGCTAGAATTTATTCCTTTATGTCTGGCCGGCTACATTTACCTGGGTGTTCTAGTGCTTGTAGTGATGATAGTGAGTCTGTAAATATCGTAACAGCTTCTGGTTTGTTATCTTCGGTTATTTCTAAACTTTTAAGAATTGCTACCATCTCTGCGGTAAAAATCGAAGCCCCTTCAGTTACACTGTAGCTCTTTTTTATTCCCCATTGTGGTATTACAACTCCGGCACCTAGTTGCCCACTATCACCCTTGGATCCATCAGTGTAGACGGCCAGACTTTGTTTAGTTAGTTGATCTATGAACTTTCTACTTATCATTTTGGCTTCCTTATCTTCTATGTTTTGTTTGATCTTTTCAGTAAGTGAGTAGTCTATGATTGGTGTTTTTAGTTCCCAGGGTGGTATTTTGCTTCTGTATTTATTACTATTTTCAATTGTGTTTGATAGTTCTTTGAACTGCGTTAGGTCTTCTATAGTTCTCCACCCTGTTGGATATCTATCTTTATTTAAGGGGACGTCCCATACACTTGGTTGGTTTTTTGACAAATGCTTTATGTGCTGGGTGGGTCACTTCTTGTGCTACTTTACTCCAATAATTTAATCTTAATTCTTTCCGTCTTAGACGAAGGGGAGGTATGCCAAGAGCTACTTCTAGAGCTTCTACTGGTGTCTATATAAATGCACCTGTAATGGTTCTCATGGCTGTATTTTCAATCCTGTCCAGTTTTGCTTTGTTAGAAGCTGCAGCTGAGTCATAGTTGAAAGTCGGTTTTTCTGGTTCTGGGTTTGGAATGACTTTTTCATGCATGGTTATTACAATGGGCAGATGATCTGAGTTTGTGTCTTGTAACACTTCCCAATTTACATTCGCTAGGTTGTTAGTTGCTATACTTATGTCTATTGCTGAGTCTGCCCTGTTAGCTTGTGGATTAATTCTAGTTGCAGTACCATCATTTAGTATTAGCAGATCATTATTTTCTATGAAGTCAAGTAGGCACTTTCCTGCATTGTCTGCATGTTGTCCACCCCAAGCATAATGATGGAAATTAAAATCGCCTACTATGACTGTTTTGGGGCCTAGTCTGTTGCTTATGGCTAGTATTTCTTCCTCTTTAATTGTGCCATCTTTAGCATATAAATTTAGGATTGTTAGATTGTTTGGTTCTGCTGCTATAGTTACCTGGATACCTTCTATGTTGGTTGTATCAAATACTTCCCAGTCTATAATTTTTAATGTTTCGCTAACTAAGACTGCGACACCCCCTCCTCTACCTTCTTTCCTATCGTGCCTAAGTATCTTAAAGCCCTTACAACTATATCTACTATTTGGGTTTTAATGGGTCTCTTGAAGAGCATATATAGCGGTAGTTCCTCCTGTCTCTGCAAGTAGGGGTGCAAAATTCTTTTTGATGCCCCTACAATTCCACTGTATAATTCTATATCCTTTCTTATCCATTGTTTATATTAACTAGTATCCTTCTAACTATCCGCGTATTTATACGCTTGGTCGGCCATCTTGCGAGAATCCGTGACTCCGCGCGGATTGGCTATGCGTTCAAGCGACTACGATCGAAATTATTTCTCGTATTTCACTTCGGGTAGGTCATCTGTGTTAATTTTTAAACAGATAACTAGTCGTTCTCATTACTTACCAAAGCTATTGTCTCTTGAGATATCTCGTTTTACTCGGACAACATGCAACTTTCCTTCCATATCAATCTTTCCAAGATCCGTCTGTCCTTCCTTTTTCTATGAATTTTAAAGCCACACTTTTCATTATTTTTCGAACTGTTTGACCCACTTACGTGATCATATCCCCAGAATTATAAAAGACATTGTCTTCCTGGCTATAACCACACCTGGGTCTACTCTTTCTCTATCACTCGGTGAAGTAGATTTGCCTTCTGTCAATCCGTTGATTTATAATGAATTTATTACTGCGCAGTCCTAACACAGATTTTCTCCCTATCCTATTGTTATGCCTAGACGATCTCGGACACTCCGTGTAGCAAGCTCTCGTTTCATTGGTCGAGCTATTAGCATTACACATGTTTCGACGATGTTCACTTTGTTTTGATTACGTAGATATCGAATCCCAATAGCATTATGCGACAATGGAGACAAAGAGAAAACAGGACTAGTGTTCTCTCAGGCATGTCGTAAGAGACGAGAAAGGTGATGTTAGGCATGCAGTTGGCAACTTCATCATGTATAATGAACTGAAGCAGAAACCAGAACTGTAAATACTTGACTGTTGATACTGCTACTGTTCTACTGGTACGCTACTGTACTGCTGATATTAATACTGTACTACTTATATTAATACTGTACTGCTGATATTAATACTGTACTACTGATAGTAATACTGTACTGCTGATATTAATACTGTACTACTGATATTAATACTGTACTGCTGATATTAATACTGTACTACTGATATTAATACTGTACTACTGATATTAATACTGTACTGCTGATATTAATACTGTACTACTGATATTAATACCATACTACTGATTTTAATACTGTGCTACTGATGCTATTAATCTATTGCTTAGTACTACCGTCCTGCTGATACTATTACTGCGCTTCTGGTACTGCTACAGTGCTGCTGATATTGTTGCTGATATTGTTGCGTTGCTGTTGATACCACTAACTTTACATTAAGTCCTGCTTCTGCTCTACTCCTACTACGCCTAGTAACATATTACTTCTACCTGTACTACCACTACAACAACTACTAATACTATCACAGAAATTAATGTATTCTCGATACTACCATGTCATCAAGTACTACAACTATTACTACTTCTGCTGCTAGTATTACTACTACTATAACTACTGATATTATTACTATTACTACTGATATTATTACTACTACTTTTTTATAACTACTAATGTTAATACTAGAACTATTACTAGTACTACTTCAACTATCACTGTTTCTGCTGCTAGCAAGATGACAAACCACTTCCACAACTACAATGACAAAACCACGATAACTACTTCCACGATAACAAACCACTACCACTATGACAAACCACTACCACGATAACCAAACCACTACCATTATTACGAAGCATCGCTCTTTCCTCAGTTTCCTCTCTCCCTCACACTCGTCAGTTTCCTCTCTCCCTCACACTCGTGCAATCACAAACACATTCACATACACTTATACCCACTCACAACCTCTAGTGACATCAGCGATGCCGGCTATAACAGAAATGGTGACCCACACACACACAACAATATTTTCTTTATCGCTGCATGTCGTGCACAAATCAGGGCACATATATTTGCCCAGGCTTGTTTGTGTGCCCATCACTCTTGAGTATCCATCTTTGTCAGAGATAGTTTGTCCAGACCCACTTTCAATAGTTAATATTCCTACAATGTGTCCCGTAATAATTCCTCAATTAGCCGACTACAGATAAGATGAGAAACAGAAAAGTATAGCGAAACAGACAAGGATAGTATCAGATAAAGTGAGAAACAGACACGGATAGCATCAGGTAAGATGAAAAACAGACAAGGAAACAGACAAGGATAGCATAAGACAAGATGATAAACAGACGAGGATAGCATCATATAAGATGAGAAACAGACAATGATAGCATTAGATAAGATGAGGAAAGAACAAGGATAGCATCAGATAAGATGAGAAACAGACGAGGATAGCATCAGATAAGATGTGAAACAGAAGAATATATAAGAAAAGATGAGAAACAGACGAGGATAGTGAAACAGGCAATAATAGCATCACATAAAATGAGAAACAGACGAGAACAGCGTCAGATAAGATGTGAAAAAGAAGATATCACCAGAGATTATAAGCATACAGAGAGAGAGATAGATTGAGCAGAGACAGAGGAATACATGGGTGAGAGTATTAGAAAACACGTACAAGGATGATGACACAGATGAGTTACTGAGCGGGTTGTTGACAGACTAGGTTGTTCACAGATTAGGTTGTTCACAGACCCGGTTGTTCACAGACTAGGTTGTTCATAGACCCGGTTGTTCACAGACTAGGTTGTTCACAGACCAGGTTGTTCACAGACCATGTTATTCACAGACCAGGTTGTTCACAGACCAGGTTATTCACAGAGCATGTGGGGTTATCCTGCTTTATATGTAAGTGGGTGTTGGAGGGGTATGAGTGAGTGAAGAGTGCAGGTACACCTTCTACCAATCAGTGTGTGAGGAGTGTATGAATATGTACGATCACTCAGTATGTGAGTCATTATGTCAATGTATGTGTGTGTATGTCTGAGACCTATGTTTTCAGCAGGCGTGTCAGGTAAGACGGGTGTCTCAGGTAAGACGGGTGTGTCAGGTAAGACGGGTGTATCCGGTAAAACGGGTGTCTCAGGTAAGGTGGGATGTCAGGTAAAAGGGGTGTCTCAGGTACGACGGGTGTCCCAGGGACGACGGGTGTCTCATGTAAGATGGGTGTCTCAGGGAAGACAGGTTTGTCAGGTTAGACGGGTGTGTCAGGTAAGACGGGTGTGTCAGGTAAGTCGGGTGTGCCAGGTAAGACGGGTGTGTCAGGTAAGACGGGTGTGTCGGGTAAGACGGGTGTGTCATGTAAGACGCGTATGTCAGGTTAGACGCGTGTGTCAGGTTAGACGGGTGTGTCAGGTAAGACGGGTGTGTCAGGTAAGACGGGTGTCTCAGGGAAGACGGACGAACTATAATCACTGCTTCCTCATGCAGCTCGTAAGTGGAAACTAGTAAAAGATTGTGTCTGTGACTGGCAATGTTACCATGGAAACCATAACGCTACATGAACCACCACCGCAAAAGCATATGAAGTGCTTTGACACCGGCTTTCGGCAAGAGGGATAACTGAAGTACACGCCCCCATGTTGGTATTGGCCAAATGCGTGTGACTTATTGTGTGATGTCACTTACTTATTGTGTGAATGTGTGTGACTTTTTGTGTGAATGTGTGTGACTTCTTGTGTGAATGTGTATGACTTATAGAGTGAATGTGTGTGACTTTTCGTGTGAATGTATGTGACTTATTGTGTGAATGTGTGCGACTTATTGTCTGAATGTTTGTGACGTATTGTGTGAATGTGTGTGACTTTGTGTGTGAATGTGTGTGACTTTTTATGTGAATGCGTGTGACTTATTGTGTGAATTTTTGTGACTTATTTGTGAATGCTTGTGACTTATTGTGGGAATGTGCGTGGTTTCTTGTGTAAATGTGTGTGACTTATAGTGTAAATGATTGTATATTATTGTGTGAATGTTTGTGATTTCATGTATGAATGTATGTGATGTATTTTGTGAATGTGTCTGACTTTTTGTGTGAATGTTTGGGACTTATTGTGTGCATGTGTGTGACTTATTGTCTGAATGTTTGTGACTTATTGTGTGAATGTGTGTGACTTTGTGTGTGAATGGGAGTGACATTTTGTGTGAATGTGTGTGACTTATTGTGTGAATGTGTGTGACTTATTTGTGAATGCGTGTGACTTATTGTGTGAATGTGCGTGGTTTCTTGTGTAAATGTGTGCGATTTATTATGTGAATGTGTATGACCTATGGTGTGAATGTTTGTGATTTATTGTGTGAATTTGTGTGACTTATTGTGTGAATGTGTGGCTTATTGTGTGAATGTTTGTAAATTGTAGTGTGAGAATGTATGTGGCTTACTTTGGAAATGTGTGTGATTCTTGTGTAAATTTGTGGGACATTGTGTGAATGTGTGGGACATTGTGTGAATGTGTGTTACTGACTGTGTGAATTTTTGTGATCTAATGCGTGCATGTGTGACTTGTGTGTGAATGTGTGAGACATAGCGCGTGGGCGTGTGTGATTTAACATGTGTGTTTGACTTGGCGTGTGGATGTGTGAATGATTTTCTGTTTAACTTAATGTGTGGATACGCAAGCGAAATGCTGAGTTTGTGAGTCAGTCCGATTGAGTAAGTGACCGAAGTGATGTCTAAGTAAGGACTGCGTGTGTAGGCGAGTGAGCAATGAGTGAGAGACCAGTGAGTGAATGAGCTGTTAGTTAAGTCAACAAATGACTAAAGATATTAGCAGTACTGTAAGTCAAAGTCAAGTGAACAAATGACTAAAGATATTAGCAGTACTGTATGTCAGTCAACGAAATAATGTTTTTATAATGCACTAACAGACCGAAAACAGAAACACTCGTCATAAAATGTTTGTCCAGGGAAGATGTGAGGTGAAGGGAACACATCAATTATGTAGATCGCTAGTGCTAGACAAAATTATGAGGTAGAACATAACGAGACGAGCACACTGTGTAACTGAAGGCTACGTTAGAGGTGAGGAAGATGTGTTTATGAGTATATTGAGTGAATGAAAGCTTGAGAGAACAGAGAAATATGTGTTTATGATTATACGGAGTGAACGAAGGCTAAAAGCGAATACAGAAATATGTGTTTACGAGACATGAATAAATGATGGATATAAGAGAAAAGAGAAAGATGTATTTCTAAGTAAATTCAGTGCTCAGAACCAGCAGGCGTCCAATAAAATTAACGAATGGACACCAACAAAATAGACACGAAAAAGACGGGAAATATAAATTAGTGAGAGATATACGACATAGGGGAAATAACACGACTAATATTTGTGGTAAAGGGGGATCAGAATGAATAAGTACCAGTAGACTGTAGTAGTACTGGTAGCTGTTGTTGTAGTAATGGTAATAGCAGTAGTAGTAGTAGTGGTGGTAGCAGTAGAAATATCAGCAGTGGTAGTTGTTGTAGTAGTGTTAGTAGTAGTAGAAGTAGTAGCAGCTGTAGTAACAGTAGTGGTAATAGTAATGAATGTGTTGTAGCAGTAGTATAGTATAGTAATAGTAGTGGTAGTAGAAGTTGTAGCAGTGGTAGTAAGAGTGGTGGTAATAGTAGTAGCAATAGTAATAAACGTTGTAGTAGCAGTTTAGTAGTTGAGGTGGTAGTTTTTGCTGTAGTAGTGCTAGTACAAGTAGTGGTAGTAGTAGTAGTAGTAGAATTGTAGCAGGGGTAGTAACAGTAGTAGCAGTGGTAGTATAGTAGCGGTTGTGGCAATAATGGTGGTGGAAGTAGTAATAGCATTAGTACTTGTAGTAGTAGTAACGGTAGTAATAGTGGTAGCAGTAGCGGTAGTGGTGGTAGTACGCGTAATGGTGGTATCAGCAATTGTAGTGGTAGAAGTAATTGTATTAGTAGTAGTGGTAGTAGTATTGCTAGGAGAAATAGTGGTAGCAGTAACAGTAGTGATGTTGGCGGTGGTGGTGGTAGTAGTAGTAGTAGTCGATGTTTTTCTTGTTGTTGTTTTTGTTATTGTAGAAACAGAAAGTGATTTATTTAAGGCCATTTGACAAATGTTGACAATTCTGCAGGAGTCGGTCTCCATGTTGAAGGGTTAAATTAAAAATCTCTTATGTTTAACCAACTCTCGTACACCATGTCATATCCTCATATTTAACCAATTCTCACAGAGTATGTCATGTCCTCGCGTTTAACCAAGTCTCGTACACCATGTTATTTCCTGATGTTTAACCAACTTTCGCTCGTCATGTTATTCCGTCATTTTTAATCAACTCTCACACACCATGTCATCTACCCCTCATGTTTAACCAACTCTCACACACCATGTCACCTGCTCTCATGTGTAACCAACTCACACACACCATGTCAAATACCCCTCATGTTTAACCAACTCTCACACACCATGTCATCTGCCCCTCATGTGTAACCAACTCTCACACACCATGTCATATACCCCTCATGTTTAACCAACTCTCACACACCATGTCATCTGCCCCTCATGTGTAACCAACTCTCATACACCATGTCATCTGCCCCTCATGTTTAACAAACTCTCGCACACCATGTCATCTGCCCATCATGTTTAACCACCTCTCGCACACCATGTCATCTGCTCATCATGTTTAACCACCTCTCGCACACCATGTAATTTGACCCTCATGTTTAACCAACTCTCACACACCATGTTATCTGGCCATCATGTTTAACCAACTCTCACACACTATGTCATCTGCCTCTCATGTTTAACCAACTCTCACACACCATGTTATCTGCCCTTCACGATTTAAGCTTTCCTCTGTGCGCGTTAAAGACGGCACACTCCAACCATTATTTCACTACCTCCTGCAACTACCACCCCTATCTTTCACAATGAACTAATCCGTTGTGTTTTCGTGTTTTATTTTTTGCAGAACTACCTGGCTTTCCCAAGAATGGGCCGCTCAGTAAGTTTTACCTGTCTGTATCATCTTCTCATTTGTCAGCTTTTAGTTGACCTTGGACAAAGTTGGCGTCATCTGTGTTGACCTTCACTGGTCTTCTGATAAAACTTCATGAAAATAGTTGTTTTTTTTTTTTAATGCGAGGATAGACTGGCCTTTAGATTTTGTGGCAAGGCGCATATTTGAGTTTCTTATCATTGTTTTTACCATTTATATTGCTTGTTATTTATTATGATAATTATTAATTAATATAGAATTAGTAATTATTGCACTTTTCCATCATGGATTGTTGAATTATTATATATTGTAGCTTGTCTCATGAATTGAAATTTAATAAATGTCATTTATTTCCAGTTGTGTAAATAGCTAATTATCAGTAGAGGCTTCTGGGCAATTATTACTTTCCAGAAATCCAGACATTCAACAACAGATGTCTCCGTCGTCACATCCGGTGTATCACATGACCGGATGTAATAACAAACACAGATTAGGGTAACACAACCAGACAAGAACCAACACAGCACAACACTAAAAACAGAAAATGGTGATGGACACACGCATCCTCGGGAAATATGCAGCCAAAATAACCAGACAAGCCCTTGATTAGAACACGCTAGGTGTGACAAAACGTCTGTACGTGTTCTTTTGGTGGCTCTCTCACACCTTCAGCCCTACGGCAGTATCATGTCTTTTTCTTCATTTTTCTCACCAATCGCTTTTATTTGGCCGCCAATCCCTAGTCAAAGAGATTCCATTGGTTTGAAGTGAGCCCCGAGATATACATTGAATTTCATTGGAACACTCGGCGGAAAGACCATCTGTGATCTGAACTGGAAACTGGAAATATAATCTAGCGAAATCAGACACAGAACACAGACAGCTTCGCCACTTCAAACTAGCGACTCCTAAAAGTCGGTGAGACAGTGAGACATCGGACTTAGAATTCCTATATTATACGTGACAGATCGAAATATTTGGGATACTTAAAACCTTAAAAAGTAAGCCCGCCTTTATAAATACAGAGACTGAAAAACTTAAAGGACCAGAACTTAAAATATGAAGACTGGAAACCTAGGAATAGGATCACCCGTCATAAGATAAACTTTCCCAGACCAAGTGTTTCGCAGATTCACCCATCACAAAAAGGATTCAAAATTTCCAGACCAAGTGGTTCAAGAGCATATAACCTAAATTGCTCGTGTCCATCTTAACCTGCGAGAGGAGATTGTGTATTCCCAAAACTTTGGGGTAAGTGTAACAATTCTTTTACAAATGTAAATTTGACACGTTTTCTGGCTAAGTGGTTACATATGAGGCTGGCAACCTCAACATTTGAAACTAGTATATTCATAAACCTCACCCGTGTGTTACCGGGGCCCGAAAGAGGAGCAAATGAATAGTAACACTGTTCCCTGCCATGCATGTCGTAGAAAGCGACTAAAGAGGGTTGGGCATGGGGCTGGTTACCCCATCCTGTAAAAAATTTAAACCACAAAAAACTTCAACAAACATGGACAAGTCAATTAAGGAAAATAAAACACAGCCATCCAAGACAGGAGAAGGTCTTCTCGCAGTGAGGCGTATGATGCAACACAGAGAAAGCCGAAAGGAGTCTGTGTTACTGACTAACCTTCTTTCTTCTAGGAGAACTTCCAGATTTGGCACCTGGAATGTTCGGACATTAAACGAACAAAGGAAAGTTGCACAAGTAGCAGCAGACATGAGGGAATATAAAATCGAGGTTCTGGGACTGTGTGAAACAAAGTGGAAGGGGTTAGACAAGAAGAAACTCATCACAGGTGAATTGGTGCTGTCCTCAGGACATGAAGACGAAAGTTCACACCACAGTGAAGGGGTAGCTCTTATGTTATCTAAAGAAGCACAGAAAGCACTCATTTAATGGGAAGCCGTTGGACCCAGAATAATAACAGCTACTTTTAAAACAGCTAAAAAGAAAATAAATGTAAATGTCATCCAATGTTATGCACTAACTAATGACAAAGAAGAGTCTGTGAAAGAAGCATTTTATACTAGACTACAGGAAATTATGGAAAAAGTAAAAAGAAGAGACATCACAATTTTGATGGGTGACATGAATGCAAAGATAGGTACAGTCAACACCGGCTTTGAAGAAGTCATGGGAAAACACGGGCTAGGAATAATGAATGAAAATGGGGAACTATTCTCAAACTTCTGTGCTTCAAATCAACTGGCTATTGGAGGAAGCATGTTTCCACATAAGAGAATTCTCAAGGCAACATGGATATCACCAGACCATAGAACAGAAAATCAGATTGATCATATATGCATAAACAAGAAGTTTAGATCATCATTGCAGGATGTAAAGGTACATAGAGGAGCAGATGTGGCATCAGATCACCACCTTCTGATAGCCAAAGTAAAAATGAAACTCAAGAGATATGCAACAATGCAAAATTATAGACAACGATTTAATGTAGGACATCTAAGAAATCAAGAAACAAGAGACAAATTTGCGGTCACAATATCCAACACATTCCAAGTGCTCCAACAGCTGGAATATGTAGAGAATACAGAAGACTATTGGCAGCAAAACAAAACTGTATGGAATGAGACATGTGAAGAAATACTGGGGAAAAGGGAACGACAACAAAAAGCATGGATATCAACAGAAACCATCAAAAGATAAAAGACAGAAAAAACAAGAAAGCAGATTTAAACACAAGCAAAACCAGAAGTTCCAAAGCCAAGGCTCAAGAAGTGTACACAGAAGCAAACAAAGAAGTAAAAAGAAGTATCAAAAGAGACAAGAGAAAGTATATTGAGGAATTGGCAAGAGAGGCAGAAGATGCTGCAGCCAAAGGAAATATGAGATAACTGTATAACAGCACAAAGAAGCTAACAGGGAAATACAAGCAAACAAGTTGCCTCATAAAAGACAAGAATGGAAAACTGCTCAGCAATATACAAGAGCAAATGAAGAGGTGGACAGTATATTTTGAGGACCTTCTCAATAGACCAGCTCCACAAAACCCCCCGGACATCCAGCCAGCAGAAGAAGAGCTACAAATTAACGGTGAAAGACCAACGAAGGAAGAAATAAAGAAAGCCATAAAGCTTCTAAGAGATGGAAAAGCGTCTGGACCTGATGGCATTCCAGCAGAGGCCATCAAAGCAGATATCGACACGGCTACAGAGATGTTTTATAAATTACTTGGTAAAGTCTGGGAAAAGGAAGAGATACCAGCAGAATGGAAGGAAGGATATCTGGTTAAGTTGCCTAAGAAGGGAAATTTACAAGAATGCTCAAATTATAGAGGAATAATGTTACTATCAGTGCCCGGAAAAGCATTAAACAGGATTATCCTTGAGAGATTAAAAGAGTCCATAGACAAGAAACTGAGAGATGAACAAGCAGGTTTTCGACAAAACAGATCATGTACAGACCAGGCAGCCACTTTGAGAATAATAGTTGAACAAAGTCTGGAATAGAATTCACCACTGTACATCGGATTTGGGGACTACGAAAAGGCATTTGACAGTGTAGACAGAGAATCACTTTGGAAATTGATGAGGCATTATGGAGTTCCCCTGAAAATCATTAATTTAATAAAGAAAACATATGAAGACATGACATGCAGAGTTCTTCATGAAGGACAGCTTACAGTTGGGTCTGAAAATACACAGGGAAAAGACAAAGATAATGAGAATAAGTGCAGGGAATGAAAACAGGGTTGAACTTGAAGAAGCACCTACACAAGATGTCGAGTCGTACACATGTCTTGGCAGCAATATAGACAAAGTTGGAGGGACAGACAGTGATATCAAAATAAGAATGCAAAAAGCAAGAGGAGCTTTCATTGCATTGGGAAATACAAGTGGAGATCAAGAGAAATCGAATCCAACACGAACATAAAAATCTTCAACTCAAATGTGAAGTCAGTCCTATTGTATGTCTCTGAGACATGGAGAACAATAAAGACAACAACCAAAAGGCTACAGACTTTCATAAATGGGTGCTTGCGTAGAATAGAGGGATTAAAATGGTATGACAAGGTTACCAACGTGGAACTGATGACAAGAACTAGACAAGTGCCAGTGGAACAAGAGTTGAGAAGAAGACGATGGCGATGGATAGGACACACACTGAGGAAACCTGTTGATAGCATTACAAGGCAGTCCTTGTTCTGGAACCCCCAGGGCAAGAGAGGCAGAGGTAGACCAAGAAGCACATGGAGAAGAGAGCTGGAAACAGAGATGAAAATGATAAGGGGAACGTGGAAAGAACTTGGGATGATGGCACGCGACCGGAGAACTTGGCATGTGTTTGTTGAAGGCCTATGCTCCTTTGGGAATGGAGGGTTATGAATGAATATTTATAAACCACTACAGCAAGCGCTGGTGCTTTCTTCTAGCTAGTCTTGTGGAAAACCGACAGCAGACTCAGATTGGAGCAGTGATGACTGATGATTACATCACATGTGCCTAAAGTGTATAATATTTTGTGAGATATATGCACTTTGTTAATTGTAACTCAGGCAACTCATTATTCGCACTGTCCAGACACATTTTCCCAGTTAATACCCAGAGGAATATGGTGAACTTTATTCAAATTCCCTGAGCTACACTGTGTATTCGGGAATTTAATTCTTCTGAGAGATTAACATTGGTGGGTGGACAGCGATAATGCGTCTGCTAATTGGCAGCCCACAAATGTACTTAGCAGAGGCGTTTGTTTTTCTATTTTGTCAAAAAACGTTCGTGGTTACAAGCTATCAGACGGTTTGAAGTACTTTCGTTGCTACGCCGCTTGTATGAGAGAAGAGCATCAACACTGACCGCTTTATTAAACGAGTTATGTGGAGAAGTGCACTCATCACCAAAAAGAAGTGACGGAAACGACGGCGACAGGACTCACCTACAGTTAAGTTTTCTTGTAAAAAAGGCAAAAGCAACGGACTTTGATAAATCCTCACCTACGTCTCCGTGACGAAAACTTGTATTTATAGCAAAATTCAATATTCCCTCCTTATTTTAACTGTTAAAGACTAATTCATTATTAAATTTGTTACATGTTGTTTTAAAACTAAACAATCATAGTCGATTCAGTTTTTATATGTATGAAAGCGAACGTTTGAGCAAGATTCTTTAAAACATACATCTATATATACATAGATATATTTACATCTATAGAGCCATTACTTATAAGAGGAATTTCGTTGGATTACACCAACTGGGGGCTTGAACGGGCTAAAAACCATTGCTTAAATCCTTCACAAAAGGCGACGGACAGATATAAGTTAACCATTGCTCAGCCCTATGCCGCATGGTTCTTGACTTCTGAATTATCTTGTGAACACTCCCTTCGGATAGAAGCGCCATTACACTTCTATCTACATCTCTGCCAAGAGTAATCTTGTGCGAAGGTAAACACCTTTGACGACCCAGTTTAGATACTCTTGAGTTTTGGCCATTGTTGGACCACTACTGCAAAGCAGGGGAGGCAGTCCGTGACACTAGGGAAAAGGAAAGACGGGAGACTGAAAAACTGGAGACAAACAATGTTAGATGAAGCTAAAGCAACCGGGCTGTCATACGCGGAGCTGACACAGGCAGCGTGAAACAGAAATCAGTGGTAAACAACTGATGTAGTTCTATGGTCTCCGTGGAGCATGATGTGACGTCATTGTCTCCCCTCCTCCACGGTAGTGGCCCAACAATGGCCCAAGCTAGAGTACGTTGATGAGCGTCTTCGAAGGTCATCAACCTTCACTCAAGATTACTTTTGGCATCGATAAAAATAGAAGAATGATGCTTCTATTTAAGGGAGCATCACTGGATTTAAAAGAAAAGCAATCATAACAACTGAGATCATTTAAGCTGTCATGAACTTATTATTTTCCCGCCCCTTCTGTGAGGTAATATTTTTTTGCTCGTATTTCTGAGCCCCCAGCTGTAAGTGATTCAGCAAAATATTAATCTAATAGCTTTATCTGGCTATCTAGAACAATATAAGTCATACAGCTCCAGTCATACACTTCACTCAGTGGTGATTAATCCAACTATAGCTTTACAGTTACTGATAAACAGGTTTAATTTTAACTTATAATTTAACAATGTAAAATAAGTAAAGTTTTTTAATACAAAAGAAGCGATGATATTTACCCCGAGTTTTTTTCGGGCAAGCACAGGAAACGAATACTGTCGGGTAACTGTTTAAGATGCCGATCTTTCCGGTGTGTAATGTGTCTAACCGAGTGCACTTGAAGTAGGATCCTAGAACATAAAGTACAAAGTGATATCTCTAGGGTTACTCTCTTCTAATCTTAGAATTCACATCCAGTTCTATGGTCTGTCCTATATTTTGGGTCTTATTATTCTGTGTTCCTGGCGGGCTATGATTTCTTCTTGACGTAATTGGAAGTCAGTGAAGTAGACTTACAACGCGGTAGAATATAAGTGACATTTTCGCCTTTACACCCAGGTTGCTACTTAGAAGAGAATTCCAATCGGGAGTAATCTATCTCAAATGCTAAACTAATTGCGAATAAGTGTCTGATTGTGGTATTGGTCGCCTTACTACCCTCATGCATAACATTACTACATAACAACATGAGATATTGACCTTTACATTGTATTCAAAGTCTATGGCCATATAAGGTCTTACCACTTCCGTTGGTAATTATCATGTTTACAACTCACTACTTACGTCACAGATCTATTGCTGATAATCTCCTCCAAGATGTTACTTTCCTGTAGTTGATTATCACAACTAATTACAATTTCCGGCAGTACTACATCACTGTTCGTGTCAAAGTCTTTACCAAGATTGTCACCTTCTTACATCCCAGTGAAATCAATCCTGTATTTGGTCACTTCATGTTTGCGAACTGATACCTTATCATGCGACAACATGGCTTCAAGTATCTTCCCAGACAAAAAGTCTAGGTTAACAATAGGAATGTCTCTCAGTGGTGACCTTTACTCTATCTGGAGCTGGCGATAAGCGAAAAGTTAATGTGGCAAGGTCGCTCGATAGCTAAGCGTCGCCGATAACAAAGGAGAATGTCACAGAATAATTGGGTCGATCTCTTTTCCTCTTCCGCAGTATTTAGTTACATTTTTGTGTACTAAATTTCCGTGGTCGCCCCTTTTCTTTCTCTGCTATCAAGCAGATATTTTGTACTTTCATATCATCTAACACTCCTGTCAGTGATAATTCGTCAAGAACCAAAATGGGCCGGTCGGCGACCGAGCGTTGGGTTTACCTAAGGCGTGCCGGGTGAAAAATTACCCGTCTGTGGACAGATTACAGACACGCACTTATCAGTCGGACACACCTGAGCGGAAATGTTGTAATAATCCGGGCAGATGTAAGAAGTTATTTGTAAACATTGTCAAGAGAGGATCGGATGTTTTCATTCCATATTTGGGAGAACGCGCAGAAATTTCCATGAGGAAATAATTTGAATTACCCAAAAAAACACGCATGTTTGAAACAATTGGCAGACACATGGAATGAAGGCACAACACCCCTTCCGATTGGAGCCCTGTTTAACACCGTAACAAACAAATGCGGGGTAAGGCAGACAATATAACCTGACACTTCAACCAGAGTAGAATACTGTGAAAATTCACTCGCGCCAAGAAGACAACCAGACCTTGCCAGAGTGAAGACTAAAATCAGCATTCATTTATCAGTGTTTGAGCACTCTCGGGACTTAATAGCTCAGGAAAAAACTCTACCATTTTAACACAGAAAACCGGAATCTGAGGGAACTGAAACACAAGTCAAAGTGGGAATTTACTGTTAAAGTAACAACACCCAAGATCAAGTGTAAGAGGCCTCTACAAGTGCCTATATTTCTCTGAGCCAGCAGCCTGTGAGCCTAAAGATTGGAGTAAGTTGTACATTTTGAATTCTATAGTTTTTCATTATTAACATGTGAACTAATACGTGAATATTATTATGTGAAAATTGCTAGTGGATGTCCAAGTCATTTGAGGCTGGAAACCTCAGCCTATAGAATGATGATTTCATGAACCACCACTGCCAGGACTGGTGAATGCTTTATTGCGAGTTTCTTATAAAGAACCGAAAGCCGAGGTAGTCCCAAGTTCCATATGGAGCAGGGAGGGAATGATGAAAGAAATGATTTACATACTTGTTATATTATTAACCTTTTCAACCAGTGTAAATGTAAAACATATTCTCTCTAAATGTAATGAAAGTTTCAACCTCCTTTTCAACCAGTGTAAATGTAAAACTCTAAATGCAATGAAAGTTTACAACCTTTTCAACAGATGTAAATGTAAACATATTCAAACTATAGTGTTAAAATTGTCATGTAAAGTTAAATATAACACTATTCATTTTAAATGTAAAGATAGTCTTTCGCCCACTGGGATTAAGATTAATTCTCAGACAGGGTAAATGTTCTGAAGATAGATGGGATTGTGGAAAAGGAAAATGGGGACACATAAGTATGTGTCGGGAAACTCAATACTCAGAGGGTATTTGTTTCTCTTCTTTTGCCATACTAGTTAGTGGTACCAGTCGAGAGTACTATTTCTGGAACAAGGGAGGGTATAAGTGGCCTGAAGTCGACGCTAGACACCATCATCAGACGGGTCTTAGAGACGCGGGACCAGCTTTGCAGTTACTCCCTGATTCTACTCGGAACGTGCTGCACCTCTTAATCTTGACCAGGAACGTGAGCAATCCGGTCACCTATCTGCGAAGAACCAAAACACGTGCAGAAACCTCATTGGCAGCTAAGTAGTCAAATAAAAGCTGCCAAGTGAAACTTCCCCTTATACCATATAATTCCCCATTAACATTGTATGATGATGATCAATTTTTGTTAAACAATATTAAATTTTAATAACTGTTAAAAACCTAAGTGATCATTAAATTTGTTACTTATATCTATCTAAATTTAAAATTTATTTAATCATTTTGAATGTGTTGTATCCATATGTCTCAGACAATTTCTTAAATACACTCAATCAGAGCTACTAAATAATAATAAGAGGAAATTCGCTGAATTAACTCAGCTGGGGGCTTGAACGAGCTAACGAATTATAAGATAACCATATCCTTCACAAAAGTTGTTGGCAGATCCTAAAGTTAACGTGCTCAGCCAATGCAGCATTGTTCTCGTTTTTCTGAGTATCTTGTGAATACTCACTGGAGGTGTAAGCATCATCTCCCTTCTGCCTACAACTCTGCCAAGAGTAATCTTGTGCAAAGGTAGACACCTTTGAAGACCCACTTCGGGTACTCTTGAGTTTTGGCCCCTGTAGGACCACTTCAGCAGCGCTAAGGGGAGGCAACCCGTGACAGAGAAAATAACTAAAAGAGAGGGGTGGAAGAGGGGTGTGACAAGATATGATAAGATAACCTTGAAACGACGACAGCATAAACAATAAGCAATGAAATGTTGCGATAGATGGTTCGAGTCAGTAAGGCCGTAGAGAATTGAAGACTAGAAAAGAGAACGATCGTATTTTGTCACACACGAGGGAGTGAGAGAAAGAAAGATTACATCCGATACAGCCATCTGGAGATCTCAGCCCTGCAAGAACTGAGATACAATATTTGCACCCTGCCTGTCATCATCACCTGTCTTATCTTTCTGTCATCATCACCTGTCTTGTCTTGTCTGTCATCATTGCCTGTCTTGCCTTTTCTGTCATCATCACTTGTCTTATCTTGTCTGTCATCATCACTTGTCTTATCTTTTCTGTCATCATCACTTGTCTTGTCTTGTCTGTCATCACCACTTGTCTTATCTTGTCTGTCATCATCACTTGTCTTATCTTTTCTGTCATCATCACTTGTCTTGTCTTGTCTGTCATCATCACTTGTCTTGTCTTGTCTGTCATCATCACTTGTCTTATCTTGTCTGTCATCATCACTTGTCTTATCTTGTCTGTCATCATCACTTGTCTTATCTTGTCTGTCATCATCACTTCTCTTATCTCGTCTGTCATCATCACTTGTCTTATCTTGTCTGTCATCATCACTCGTCTTATCTTGTCTGTCATCATAGCCTGTCTTATCTTGTCTGTCATCATCACTTGTCTTGTCTTATCTGTCATCATCACTTGTCTTATCTTGTCTGTCATCATCACTTGTCTTATCTTGTCTGTCATCATCACTTGTCTTATCTTGTTTGTCATCATCACTTGTCTTATCTTGTCTGTCATCATCACTTGTCTTGTCTTGTCTGTCATCATCACTTGTCTTATCTTGTCTGTCATCATCACTTGTCTTATCTTGTCTGTCATCATCACTTCTCTTATCTTGTCTGTCATCATCACCTGTCTTGTCTTGTCTGTCATCATCACCTGTCTTGTCTTGTCTGTCATCATCACCTGTCTTGTCTTGTCTGTCATCATCACCTGTCTTGTCTTGTCTGTCATCATCACTTGTCTTATCTTGTCTGTCATCATCACTTGTCTTGTCTATCTGCAGGTCTATATTGAAGCTCCATTCCTGTCTTATCAAAAGTAGACACAGTAAGGCCGCTTACACACGAGCGTTTCTTGACGCGCGTTTCTCTCGCGTGACGAATGAAAGAGTACGGATTTACAGACAGTCTCGCTCGGCTGAGCAGCCTGTAAATCCCTTACTCCTTCATTCGTCACGCGTGAGAAACGCGCGTCAAGAAACGCTCGTGTGTAAGCGGCCTAACGGTTCTGTACACATTTCAGTGCTTATTTTAATTTATGTATAATACATATACTTTTTTTGCCACGTGCCTTATCAACCAAATTATTCTAAAGTCTACACATTCCATCATCTTAATCTTCCTGCCAAATTAACTTTTTGTTGCCTTCTTGGCGCTTTTGCATTGTCTGATGGTTTGACCGGCGTACGTTTATGGTCCTCGTTAGTTGTACTGCACACAGAAGTAAAATGTCGGTGGTAACATGGAACATCTGCAGAGCAGATACATATGATTTAAAAACTGCAGCTGAAGTCCTCATATCCGAGGAAAGCGTATACAAACAAGTCGTACAGTTGCACTTTCACTAACAAAAGCACTCAAAAGTTAAAAAAAAAACAAAAACAAAAATGACTTAGACGAAGCACTCTGTAAACTATGCCAGCAGTTCAAAGAGCTGTGACATAGTGGATGCCTTCAAAGAGCTGTGAGATAGTGGATGCCATCAAAGAGCTGTGAGATAATGGATGCCATCAAAGAGCTGTGAGATAGTGGATGCCATCAAAGAGCTGTGAGATAGTGGATGCCATCAAAGAGCTGTGAGATAGTGGATGCCATCAAAGAGCTGTGAGATAGTGGATGCCATCAAAGAGCTGTGAGATAGTGGATGCCTTCAAAGAGCTGTGAGATAGTGGATGCCATCAAAGAGCTGTGAGATAGTGGATGCCATCAAAGAGCTGTGAGATAGTGGATGCCATCAAAGAGCTGTGAGATAGTGGATGCCATCAAAGAGCTGTGAGATAGTGGATGCCATCAAAGAGCTGTGAGATAGTGGATGCCATCAAAGAGCTGTGAGATGAGCCTTCAAAGAGCTGTGAGATAGTGGATGCCATCAAAGAGCTGTGAGATAGTGGATGCCATCAAAGAGCTGTGAGATAGTGGATACCATCAAAGAGCTGTGAGACAGTGGATGCCATCAAAGAGCTGTGAGATAGTGGATGCCATCTGTCGCATAGAGATTTATGATCAATAAATTTTCTATTTTCTTTTCTTTTCTACCCGTATCCTCTACTTTATTATCGCTCTTTTATTTTTTTCCTGTTTTTCGCATTCGTTCGTTTGCGACAATATATTACTTTCCCATTCAAACTTTCGCCTGTTTCTTTTCTCATTTAGAAACGCATTTTATTGCGTAATATGTCAGTCCCTGGATGTGAACGAAATAGTGTGAGAATTCGTCTATTCAGACATAGAGAGCAGACATTTGTCTACATTTTCATCTGACACGAGTTTTTTTCTTCTGCTAGTTTCTCGGCGTGAGGTGTGGAAGGCGCCAATCTGCATAGTTCAGAAATGAGACATGTCGCAGTAGGTGTGAAGACGCACTTTTGGCAGTTATGGCCAGCGTCTAAGTTAATGGGAAGTGTTAAGAGAGAGAGGGGGAGAGAGAGAGACCGGCGCTATTTCGGGTTTTCGTAATAGCGTGGGATCCTTTGTCCGTTTTCATATATCTACCCGAGTAGCTTAGACTATTCATTCAGTTCTCCAAATTTTGCAGTAGACAGGTTGCTCGTGCTAAGGAAATAAGCTTGCATAGCGAAGTTCTTAGTTTGACTCGACATTTTGCCGAGCTTCTAGACTAACTATATGAGTGAATAAATTCTAAGTTTGTGCGATCGCCTGTAGTTCTGTCTGGAGGTAAATATATTATATATCTAGTAGTGTTGAGTGATTCAGTGATAATCGCTTATTTCATTTCACTAGCTAGATTTCTGTGCAGAAGAAATTAAATTTATAAGTCTGTTATATTCTCTAGTTGACGTGTTTCAGTGGAAAGCAGAATAAATTATAATTTCTAGCTTAAACTCATGCAGCTATAAATAAATTTTATTAAATTGCTAGTAATTAGTCGAGACTATTTTAAACTAACTTATAACTGCACTGGTTCATCATTGAGTATTGACGAAATACGTATTGTCGTAAATTTATTTTGAGAGAAAAGAGTCGTAGAAATAGTGGTCCGGTTTAGAGTGGAAAATGATGATGGAAAACTCAGTGATAGAAATGTAGAGATTTAATAGTTACTTCACAGCGTGCTGGAGGAGAGTAAAGACAGACTTATTTACGACAAATCGTGTCTCTCAATCTTCTCTTTCACTCTCCTGGTCAAACAATTATTTGCCAGTTTTCCAGACTCGCATCTGCGCGCTCACCGATTTGGTGTTTTCAAAGACACACACGACGTTGATACAAACTATAATAAACGAATAGGGGAAAAGTTGGGCTTTGGGTATATCCAACACACAGAACTAAATGAGTTTATGTGATTTTATTCACTTTAAACATCAATCACTAAAAATATCAGATATTACATAAATTATCATAAGTACACAAATGCAAATAACAAGTTTGGGAGGGGGTGAAGAAGATTGGTATCGACTAAGCCCTTCCCGCTCATTAGACAAAGACAAACCCAGTCCAGAGATAGATAATATCAGGAACACGGGTACGTTAACCTAACAGTAAAGTTAATTACTCTGAAAGAGGTGTTACCAAGTTAGGTATAAGTGATAGAAAAAAAAAAACCTGTTCTTCCCAGCTGTTCTTCCCTTTACTAAGCAAATGGAAAGGAGGTGGTTTTAAACAGAGTTAACAAATTATCAACTATCCCACTTAAAGGAACAATGTAGGGTATACAGAAAAGATATATGTTACCAGGTAAGCAAGTTAACAAAATGGTCACACAAAAGAATTAATTTCCTGTCATTCATACACGCGCTAGCAAAGGCCTTCACTCATCTTGCTCTCACTTACCGATTGTGAAAAAATCTTGCACTCCATAGAATAACACAACAGCAGTTACACCTCAACTAAATGTATGAGTGTTTGTTCAAGTTCTAGCCCCAGATTATCGGGTAGGCGGTCAGCACATAAAAGGATCCCGTAATCGCTGGAAAATGAATCTGTAGTTGTGTCTCTTTTCTTAATAACAGTTTCTATGGGAGGGCACGGTCTCTGATACCGGGGTGAGGATGGTGTGGTCTATTTGACTATGCCGCGGATAATAAAATTCTTACGCGTGCTGGTACACTTTATCCGTGAGGTATGGTTTAAGTCCAGTGAGAAAACTAGTCACATCACTGTTCAGGAAATTATGAATTATCTCTCTGTGTCAGTAAACTAACAAAGCTCGGGCCAGTGTTCTTCTTCCCGTTACGACTTAAGTTGTTTGATGGTGCGTTAAATTTGTCTTTGGGTGTGCTTTCTTTGCTATAAGTTAGATAGCGGAATTCCAAACATAGAATCGCCTCAAAGATTAAAAATTTACACAGTCTCAACAAGTTCTGCGTCAGGGGAACTCTACACACTGTTTATGCTTTGCTTTGCTTAGATTGATTTCTTTATTGCTTTCTTAATGCTGGGATCGCACAGGTTACGATCACTCTGTATGAAAGAAAAAAAAGACATGTAATATACCGAAAACAAATAACCTTCTAAAGCGCGATGAATTTCCCGTTAAGCCTATAATACACTCGAGTATTTAATTATGTATTTAATAAACACTGCGCGAATTCTAGTGGTTAAAAACCCACATCTATAAAACTAGGACTTAACTGAATTTATTAATTATAAATTCCTTCGCGACTTTAAAAGTTAATTTAAGCATCTATTATCTTTTGAAATAATATAATAGATAGATCATTATATTTAAAACTGGAACTCTTGAGATGGTTTAATTAAATAGATTTAAATTAACACAGAATCCCTTTAAATAGAATGACTGAACTAGACCACTGATCACTTTACACAATATATATTTTACCGCTTTGCACAGAATTAGAAATCACTGCAAATATATATAAAATCCAGGGGAAAATCTATAACAAGATTTCAATAAAGCTAGTGCTTCTGTAAAGGTCTGGCCAGCGAGTGATAACGTGTCTAGTTCTACATGGTCTATTTAGCTAAAATGAAATGTAAGTTGAGTGGGACATGATAAACTTGACAACTTATTTGATCTCACGAACTTTTGGGGATCTGACCGCCAAATCAAGAGAAGAAGCCGCCCCCTGGTCTTCGTATCCGCTCGCTGCTGCCCGTTTCGCTTTCCCCCGTTCGCTCGGTTCCTCGATTGACACCGAGACGCGAAATTAGCGGCAAGCAACTGCGTCTCGTATCAGGGAAAACTACTGTCTTTGATAACGCCGATAGTCTCCCTTAAGATCCCTCGGTCTGTCTCTTTGATCTCGTCGCTGTATCCTACATGAGTCCCGGTGGAATGCGTTCTGGCAAACGAAAAGTTACAACAAATGTTCAGGGGTTCTAATGTTATGAAAAGCTAAAGGTCCCTTTAAATCATCCATCATATCAGGGAAAATTCACTAGTCAAACTAGACGTACGTCACAATCGTCCCCACTTTTAGACATGAAACCATTTTTCATGTTTTCATTTTTGACAATGGAGGTGACCTGATTGGTGATTTTAGGATGAGTGGTATCTTCAGTTTGCTCTTCTTCCTCTGTAGACCAGTTTCTACTCAGAAAATCAGCCCCGACATTCTGTCTTCCCGGAATATATTCCACTTTGAAAGAATAGACGCTTAGAAGGAGGGCCCTAACGCATGATCCTAGCGTTAAATTCTTTATTGGCACCAAGAAATGCTAACGGAGCGTGGTCTGTTTGCACCGTGAACGATGTACCATAAAGAAACTCATGATGGCGTCTGATACCGTCAATCAGAGCAAGACATTCCCTTTCAACTACGCTGTAGTTCCGTTCCGCTTTATTTAATTTCCGACTGCCATAGGCAACTGGAAATAGCATGTTCAGGTCACTGTCATCGGCTTGAAGCAGTGTTGACCCGATGCCCTGACCTGACGCGTCGACTCTCAGTACAAAAGGTTTCTTGAGGTCAGGCAACCTCAAAATGGGGTATGCAGACAACTGTCCTTTCAAAGTGCTATACGCGTGTTCGCACTTTTGATCCCATATGACCTTATCAGGACAACCTTTCTTTGTGAGGTCAGTCAGAGGTGCCGTCAGTCCGTTGAAGTTCTGGATGTACTTCTGATAGTATGCACATAGCGATATGAAGGAACGTACGTCTTTCTTCGTTCGGGGTCTTTTTGCTGCCACTATTTTCTCCACGTTCTTCTTAATAGGCCAACTGCATCCGTGAGAAATAGTGTGCCCCAGGAAGTCTAACTGTTCAAACCCGATAAGACATTTGCTAGGTCTGGCTGTAAGACCCGTTTCCTGTAGTCTCCTGAGGAGCATAGCAACCGTAGCAATATGTTCTTCATAGGTTTCCGATGCAATTAAGATGTCATCCATGAAATTATGGATATGGGGACTTTGCAAAGGTTCTAGAAGCTTCCTCATCATCCTGGTGAACACTCCTGGTGCGTTATGCAAACCGAACGGCATCACGTTAAATGTGTAATGTCCTTCACTAGTGCTGAAAGCTAACAAAGGTTTAATTTCCTCCTTGACTGGTATTTGATAATAACCTTTGCTGAGGTCAATCTTGGAGAAGATCTTTGCTTTGCTGAGCTTGGTGAACAAACTCAGAAACAGTTTGGAGAGGTTCGGGCTGGAATTCCGTTACAGCGTTTAGCAACCTGTAATCAATGCACAGCCGAACTTCCTTATTGGGCTTCTACAACAGCACTACGCTCGAGCTGTAAGGAGATGTAGACTCACTGATAATTCCTGCCTGACGCAGCTTGTCTATTTCTCCGCGAAGTGTATCAGCTTTAGCGTACGGGATGGGGTAAACTCTGGTTTGAACAGGGGTCTCGTTTGTTAATTTCATATCAAATTCAATGAGATTTGTTCGACCAGGTACATCCGTTAAGACTGCACTGTACTGTTTTAGTAGAGCCCTAGTTTCTGTTTGTTGTTCTGGTGAGAGATTGTCGCCGAACTTGACATCTTTAAAGGATTCTGTGGGTTGCAGTGGATACTCCATGCAACCATCATCATCTTCCTCGTCTTCCGTTGCTATGGCGACAGCCAGGAGATGCTCGGAGGATGGCACCGGTCTTTCCAAATATTTCTTTAGCAGATTTATGTGGAAGACCTTCTCCTTTCCTTTGATGGAGATCTTGTAGTTGGTACGTGAGATCTTTTTTAGGACGGTAAACGGTCCTTGCCATCCGATGCGAAGTTTATTGCTTCCGGTTGGAAGTAGCAATAGGACTTTCTCCCCTGGTTGTAGTTCTCTCTCTTTTGCAGCTTTGTTGTATCTTTTAGTAATTTTAGCGCGGGCTTTCTTAAGGTTGGTAGTAGCTAGATCCCATCCTAGCTTTAGCCTTTCCTTAAGCTCAGATACATACTTGCTTGCAGAGACGACTGTCTCGTCAGCCTTCTGGTCTGTCAGGGACCGAAGTAAGGCTTCTAGTGGCCCCTTAATAGGTCTGCCAAATAAAAGTGTAGCTGGCGCAAAACCCGTAGACGCTTGGGGTACCTCTCGGTAGGCGAATAAGGCAGCCGATATATATTGGTCCCAGTCTTCCGGTTTCTCCTGACCCAGCTTACGTAACATCATGGTGAGGGTACCGTTACAAACGTTCCACGAGCCCATTTCCGGCCGGATGGTAGGGACTTGTGTGGATATGTTTGGCCCTCAAGATCTTAAAGATCTCCTCCATTAACAGGCTACGGAATTGGGATCCATTGTCCGTCAAAACTTGTTGAGGGAATCCCAACCGTGTAAAAATTTGCACAAGGGCTTCTGCGACATGCTTGGAATTAGTGCATGGTAGCGGTACGGCTTCGGCCCACATAGTGCAAGTGTCAACTAAGGTCAGGATGAACCTGTTCCTTCTTTTGGTCTTTTCCAGAGGACCAATAATGTCGACAGCAACCCGTTCAAATGGAGTCCCTACTATTGGCATTTGCCCCATAGGTACTGGGGGTGTCAAGTGCTTGGGTGCTACCCGTTGGCACTGGGCGCAGGATTTCACGTACCTGACAATGTCAGAGTTCATTCCTGGCCACCAATAGTGGTTTTTTATTCGCTGAATAGTGGCGTTTTGTCCCATGTGTCCGCTAAAGGGAAGAGAGTGCCCCATTTCTAAGATCTGGTTTCTGTACTGCGTCGGTACTAGGAGCTGGTTATTCCCCGTGTCCGGGTTGCCCGTTCTACGATACAATACACCATCCTTAGAAAAGATGTCTCCGTTGTGTCTGGGGTCCTTAGCCATGGGCAGTTTTTTTTTTAAGCAGGGCGCCAGAGTAGGGTCCTTTTGTTGCGCCTCCTTCAGTTCATTCGGCAACAAGTTTGGCGCAGGCTCCCTCTCCTTCTTGGCTTGCCCTCTTGTGGTTACCGCTGCCACAATCGGCTCCTTAGGTCTCCCAATGAACACATATCTACATCCCAGGATAACTGGGTAGATCGGATCATCCATTATGGCCGCTTTAATAACTCCTCTGACAAAGTCAGAGTGTATTTCTACCAGTGCGATAGGAAGCGTCCTGGGTGCATCACTCCTGAAAACTCCACTAAGTTTGACGGTTTCCTCTGTCTCCTGACCGGGTTTGACTAGGTGCCTAGCGACAATACAATCAAAACTTAATCCAGTGTCAAAAAGACAAGTAGTGGAGGTACCGTTCAAAATTACAGTTCCTCGAGTTGAGGGTCGGTCCCCCTCAGGTTGAGAATCACTGACATTGACTCTACCTTTCGAGGCTGTATGCAAACATCCAATGCGGTTTGCACCGGTTTGTTTGCCCTGATCAGACGTTCCTGGTGTAGGGGTCTTCCCTTTTCCTTGACCTTGGTGGCCGCGCTGCCACGTAGGCTTGTTGGGTTGATCAGAATTTTGGTTGGGGGGGTATCGGGTTTTGTAGAATTTCGATTTTTCCTGGGGAGGTTTCTGGGTATTGTTATCTCGTTGGTTATAATGTTGAGAGGAAGTGGAAGAATAGGATGCCTGTTCTAGATTCTGTTTTCGAGATGGCTCATCGGTGGGTTTACGTTTAGTGCTGGGAAGTTCGGCCATTGCATTGCTATAGCGTTCGGCTTTATTGAGTATGTCTTCAAGCCTGACTGCCCCCTGTTCAGCCAAAAATCTACGTGTTTCATTCGACAAAGTGGATTTTATCTGCTCCACAAGAACAAGTTCGAGGAGTCCCTCATATGAAAGAGGTAGGTCAGATAATTCAATGCACTTTGTCAGATAACCCGTGAGACGTGAAGAGAACTGGGGAAATGTTTCCGTGCTCTCTTTTCGGCTGTTTCTGAACAACTGCAGAAACTTTCGGGCAGTCATCTCAAACTGCTGTAGTAAGGCCTTTTTCAACATGTCGTAATCATGTTGATTCGGTCCCAGCTTTGTGTACACGTCATAAGCATTGCCTTTCAGTGACGTTGAAAGTTTGAGCGCCCAGCGGGTACTCTCTAACCCATAAAGATTCGCGAGTCTCTCGAATTTTTCTAGGTAGCTGTCAATTTTTTCGTTAGGGCTAGGAAAAGATTCTAAAGAAAACGACATAGCAGTTAATTGGGCAGATTGAGTACTGGAGAGGTCCATTGATTGAGACTGGGGCGAAGACGGCTCTCCGTTAGTCGAAGTAGAGGCGCCCCGACTCTCTAGAGCCTTAAGCGCCAGTTGATGCTGTCTTTCCTTGTCTCTCTCTCTCTCTCTCTGCGAGTTTCCATCTCTGCTTCAATTTTCTTCTGTTCCAAAAGACGTTCTTCCGCTTCTTTCTTATCTGCCCTCTCCTGGGCTTCTCTCCTCTCTGTTCTTTCTTTCTCTTCCTTCCTCTCAGCTTCTGCTCTCTGTTGCTCCGCCTTCCTCTCAGCTTCGGCTCTCTGTTGCTCCGCGTCATATATTTCCAATTCCTGGTTAATAAACGCGTTTGCAGCTTCTGCATCTAATCCTGCCTCTTTCGCTTCCAGCCTCAAGATGGACCTCATCTTTATCCTCTCTGCCATTGTTAAAGAATAAGATGAAGTATGCTTAGAGAACTAGTAAGAAGAAACGCGAAAGGGAGGAACTCTGAACCGCTACGAGAAAAAAAAAACACAAGTACAAATTTACCTGTGTTACCTCCTACCTGTACTGTGCAAACTTATCGCTGCTATTATCTGGCAATTAAGGCTCTAAACGCAAGCGACTATGCCACTAAATGGTAAGTTACACTGGAAAAGAATCTACTTTTACTAACAGTAGAGAAAAATTTATATTAAAACAATTTAAAAGGAAAAAAAAAATTTTCCCCTAAATTTTAAATCTCTGACAACAAACTCCGTCCCTAAAGTCAATTATTGAGATGAGACGTTGTTAACTTAATTTTTAAAATCAGAACAATCCGTCTTTAGCTAAGCTCAACTCTTTTTGACTTCAAAAACCTTAGTGACTGTAAAACAATCACGCAATCCCAGCAACTTTTATAAAGAAAGAAATATAATTATTACCGCCAGAGGATAATTAAAATAGCAAATATATTTGTTTATCTGTACTTTCTACTGCTGTGGAGAGAAAACAACCTGTAAATATGCTGTGTGGACAACCCAAATACTTAAAGAACGTTTGTCTAGGGGTGTAATTATTTATTTATTTCCCTAATTCACAAAGACAAATCATTCACACTCTACCTAGTTAGACCCAAACTAAATCAGACTCAAAATATCTTTAACCCGGCTATGCGATTGCCTCAAATGTAGCTCAAGATCCCAGAACCAGCCCACAAATATGTGTGCATCAAATGTATCTCAAAATTATCCCAGACGAGCCGGCCAAATATTGTCGTAAATTTATTTTGAGAGAAAAGAGTCGTAGAAATAGTGGTCCGGTTTAGAGTGGAAAATGATGATGGAAAGCTCAGTGATAGAAAATGTAGAGATTTAATAGTTACTTCACAGCGTGCTGGAGGAGAGTAAAGACAGACTTATTTACGACAAATCGTGTCTCTCAATCTTCTCTTTCACTCTCCTGGTCAAACAATTATTTGCCAGTTTTCCAGACTCGCATCTGCGCGCTCACCGATTTGGTGTTTTCAAACACACACACGACGTTGATACAAACTATATTAAACGAATAGGGGAAAAGTTGGGCTTTGGGTATATCCAACACACAGAACTAAATGAGTTTATGTGATTTTATTCACTTTAAACATCAATCACTAAAAATATCAGATATTACATAAATTATCATAAGTACACAAATGCAAATAACAAGTTTGGGAGGGGGTGAAGAAGATTGGTATCGACTAAGCCCTTCCCGCTCATTAGACAAAGACAAACCCAGTCCAGAGATAGATAATATCAGGAACACGGGTACGTTAACCTAACAGTAAAGTTAATTACTCTGAAAGAGGTGTTACCAAGTTAGGTATAAGTGATAGAAAAAAAAAACCTGTTCTTCCCAGCTGTTCTTCCCTTTACTAAGCAAATGGAAAGGAGGTGGTTTTAAACAGAGTTAACAAATTATCAACTATCCCACTTAAAGGAACAATGTAGGGTATACAGAAAAGATATATGTTACCAGGTAAGCAAGTTAACAAAATGGTCACACAAAAGAATTAATTTCCTGTCATTCATACACGCGCTAGCAAAGGCCTTCACTCATCTTGCTCTCACTTACCGATTGTGAAAAAATCTTGCACTCCATAGAATAACACAACAGCAGTTACACCTCAACTAAATGTATGAGTGTTTGTTCAAGTTCTAGCCCCAGATTATCGGGTAGGCGGTCAGCACATAAAAGGATCCCGTAATCGCTGGAAAATGAATCTGTAGTTGTGTCTCTTTTCTTAATAACAGTTTCTATGGGAGGGCACGGTCTCTGATACCGGGGTGAGGATGGTGTGGTCTATTTGACTATGCCGCGGATAATAAAATTCTTACGCGTGCTGGTACACTTTATCCGTGAGGTATGGTTTAAGTCCAGTGAGAAAACTAGTCACATCACTGTTCAGGAAATTATGAATTATCTCTCTGTGTCAGTAAACTAACAAAGCTCGGGCCAGTGTTCTTCTTCCCGTTACGACTTAAGTTGTTTGATGGTGCGTTAAATTTGTCTTTGGGTGTGCTTTCTTTGCTATAAGTTAGATAGCGGAATTCCAAACATAGAATCGCCTCAAAGATTAAAAATTTACACAGTCTCAACAAGTTCTGCGTCAGGGGAACTCTACACACTGTTTATGCTTTGCTTTGCTTAGATTGATTTCTTTATTGCTTTCTTAATGCTGGGATCGCACAGGTTACGATCACTCTGTATGAAAGAAAAAAAAAGACATGTAATATACCGAAAACAAATAACCTTCTAAAGCGCGATGAATTTCCCGTTAAGCCTATAATACACTCGAGTATTTAATTATGTATTTAATAAACACTGCGCGAATTCTAGTGGTTAAAAACCCACATCTATAAAACTAGGACTTAACTGAATTTATTAATTATAAATTCCTTCGCGACTTTAAAAGTTAATTTAAGCATCTATTATCTTTTGAAATAATATAATAGATAGATCATTATATTTAAAACTGGAACTCTTGAGATGGTTTAATTAAATAGATTTAAATTAACACAGAATCCCTTTAAATAGAATGACTGAACTAGACCACTGATCACTTTACACAATATATATTTTACCGCTTTGCACAGAATTAGAAATCACTGCAAATATATATAAAATCCAGGGGAAAATCTATAACAAGATTTCAATAAAGCTAGTGCTTCTGTAAAGGTCTGGCCAGCGAGTGATAACGTGTCTAGTTCTACATGGTCTATTTAGCTAAAATGAAATGTAAGTTGAGTGGGACATGATAAACTTGACAACTTATTTGATCTCACGAACTTTTGGGGATCTGACCGCCAAATCAAGAGAAGAAGCCGCCCCCTGGTCTTCGTATCCGCTCGCTGCTGCCCGTTTCGCTTTCCCCCGTTCGCTCGGTTCCTCGATTGACACCGAGACGCGAAATTAGCGGCAAGCAACTGCGTCTCGTATCAGGGAAAACTACTGTCTTTGATAGCGCCGATAGTCTCCCTTAAGATCCCTCGGTCTGTCTCTTTGATCTCGTCGCTGTATCCTACATGAGTCCCGGTGGAATGCGTTCTGGCAAACGAAAAGTTACAACAAATGTTCAGGGGTTCTAATGTTATGAAAAGCTAAAGGTCCCTTTAAATCATCCATCATATCAGGGAAAATTCACTAGTCAAACTAGACGTACGTCTTTTCTTAAAGACTTGGGTGTATAAAGTAAAACCTGTCTGGCATTGCGTTGGCATCCTGAACGACAGAGTACCCATGACATGAACTTTAAGATTAAATGAAATAACGGGCCCATTGAGCCAGATTTAATTCTTCCTGAGAAAAACCTCAAGTACATTTCAGCCCTTGTGGCAAGTAAAATATTACTATCAGTAACATTCCAACGGAGTTTTGACTAGTTGTGGTGTGACCAAATAAAGACCTATACTGCGAAAAGGCACCGACCTGACATTCCTAGTTACTAGAAATCTAAGCTATTGACACTTTGCTCGCTGTTAACGTTCGTGCCTGGACAATTTGAATGTGACAGAACCAGATATCTTAAAATAAGAATAACCAAGGAAACGTTCCCTGAAGTAGTGGATTCAACCTATCTTTGCGGGACTGGGGTTCCCTTGGCCAAGACTACCACTGGAGATTCTGTATGTGCATGTCCTAAAAATTGTTTTTCCAGAAGTTGCTACCAAAGCTGTAAGTACGAATGCAAGCTAGTGATCACGGCTGACTGAATAGAGTGAATGCAGGACTGAGTGATTCCTTCATTGTTGTATTTTGGCACCCATTTTGCTGACTTAAATTTCTTTATGCAAGTTTTCGTTGCTAACAATATTTTCCTTAGGATAGATCAGAGTATCAAAGTCGGTTCATACCTTTAAAGGGAAATCTTAGACTATAGCATATGTATCCGTGACTCTTTGGGGCTATCACTTTTCTTCGAACAGGACTGTGGGCTATACATCGAGGGAAAAGATCATACCTCTGGGTCTATCATTCTTGTAGCAATTCATTGACTTTATGACTATTTGTATATGTTTGATGTAATTTTATGTGTTGTGATGGAATTTTATTATGTTAATTAAAATTCACTTGAACTTAATCAGCGTGTCAGTCAGCTCGTTCCAAAATATCTATATAATTAGTGTTATAGTTTTTTCCACGTCCGTGCGTCTAACTGTCGTCACTTGTGTGTGTGTGCACGTGAGTGGTATATATATATATATATATATATATATATATATATATATATATATATATATATATATATATGTATATATATATATAGATATATATATATTTTATAGACTGTCTGACTCCTCTAGATCTGTTGTAGAAGATAGGCTGATAGAGAGAAGATTCTCGATTTCAGGGACAGCCTCTATTAATTTCTACAATCTCACTCATGGAAATCTATTTCTATTATTATCTCTCACTGTGGCTATCACTTATTCTAATCTATTCAGAAGGGACCAACCCAAGTCTTAATTCCCCTATAAAAAATCTACGACACCATCAAAGAGCTGTGAGACTGGATGCCATCTCAATTCAATATGCTCAGAAAAAAAAACAAGCTAACAGACGGGTGAACGAACGAACGAACGAACTTTATTTTCAATGGGTTGAGAATTGGGCACGCAGGCCAGTCTGACATTCTGCCCTTCCTTTCTCTCGTCTTTTATACTGATTTCATTTATTCTCACATACGTTTTACCCATCAATGTAAGAGAATTCAACGTTGTACAGGTAAAATAATAGCATACTCACATTCACAGTATTTAATTATAAACATGAAATAAAATATGTTGAAAAGTACAAAGTAAGTATCACCATGAAATAAAATATGATGAAAAGTACAAACATCATCATTAAACCTACATTCGATATTATATCATTTGTTCGGTGAAGGCTTCTCAGGACAACAAATGAAACATAGAAGAGGCCAAGAGATTTATCAGGACATGATAACAAAAACAGTTGGGATACAAACCATACAGGTTACAAACGAGGATTAAAGTACGCCGTGAGCAACTTAACAGGAGAAAAACAAATAATAAATTGCAGCCTGACTTAAAAAAGTTCACAACAAACAGAGAAACCGTTATTTCAACAAGGCTAACAAGTGGCACTGAAAAAAATGACTTATCAACATATGTTGTTGGAGTGCCCCGCACTGAGGTTTCTCACCATCTTTCCTTGCGTACCAGTGAACACACGCAATATACATAGACCTACCAGTAAACACACGCAATATATCTGACCTACCAGTAAACACACGCAATATATCTGGACCTACCAGTGAACACACGCAATATATCTGACCTACCAGTAAACACACGCAATATATCTGGACCTACCAGTGAACACACGCAACATATCTGGACCTACCAGTAAACACACGCAATGTATCTGGACCTACCAGTAAACATACACAATATACCTGACCTACCAGCGAACACAAGCAATATATCTGGACCTACCAGTGAACACACGATATATAT
This sequence comes from Oreohelix idahoensis, assembly GCA_024509875.1. NCBI lineage: Eukaryota > Metazoa > Mollusca > Gastropoda > Stylommatophora > Oreohelicidae > Oreohelix > Oreohelix idahoensis. The sequence continues at coordinate 272,555 of JAMPIV010011755.1, read as the reverse complement.
ATGATCTACCAGTAAACACACGCAATATATCTGGACCTATCAGAAAACACACGCAATATATCTGGACCTACCAGTAAAAGTGACAAATGTCGAGGTGTTGTCACGTGCTGCCTTCAAAGCGTGTATATACTGCTTAGACTGCTCAGAGTACGCTGGCTTAGCCATGCACGCCGCACGATAGATGGTCGCATCCCGAAAGATATCTTCTACGGACAACTGGCAGATGGCAAAAGAACAATTGGACGACCGCAGCTGAGGTTTAAAGATGTGTTCAAGAGAGACATTCGGGCACAGAATATAAATCCAGGAACCTGGAAGGATGAAGCTGCCGATCGCACCAAGTGGCGATGCAACCTATGGCGCCACCTCAGATTGGGCGAAAAGAAGCTCTTACGGCAAGCAGAAGAGAGGAGAAAACGTCAAAAAGAACGCCTGGGAAAAAAGCAGCTGAGGGCTGTCACCTCTGGGGCGCATTCCCATAGTTAGTTATGACTGAAGGGCTGTCACCTCTGGGGCGCATTCCCATAGTTAGTTATGACTGAAGGGGCTATTATTATGAGTTTATGTAGCAATTTGGTTTCTATGGTGAGGTTGCTATTACAAACGAAATGCGTGTGAGTGCAGTCATTCTAATATTTCTTTGTCTCCTATGAGATTCCACAGAAACCACACGGCGTGAGAAGTTTATATAGAGCTAAATAAACTCTACGATCTCCTAAATTGTGTGTGTTTGTGAAAATAATTAATGACGTATCTGGTGTTTCAGCAAGACAGCAGCGTGAATTCTTACATCGATTCCATTTTCAGGATGAACTGATGAAAAGGCATCTTCCCTGGAATTTCATAGTTCCGAGAAAAAGAGATTTACCTCATGGGTTTATTCTTCCTAGAAGGGCAAGACGTCATATCTGTTATCTCCTCTGTTGTGTGCCTGTACTGCTCTCGTTAGCTGCATGCACACATTAATTCGGGTTTCTTTGAAATTGTGATAGAACTGAATATAATATTCCCTACAGCGTCACCAACATGAGATTCGTGTCGTGACCAGCTGTTGTTGTGATACCAGTACTAACTAAACTGACAACACTGTAAACTTACCAATAGTGTATTCATGTTTTGTCATTACACATGTACGTTAACTACTAATACAAGTACTATGTACGTTAACTACTAATACTAGTACTAACTTAATTGACAACACTGTAACCCTACAAAAAGTGTATTAATGTTTCGTCATTACACATGCATGCTACTACTGATACCGCTTTCACAGTTGCTACCAGTGGCGTATCTACCAGTGGCATACTTAGAATTTTTTTTTAAGGGTTGGCTTGGAAAAAAAACACAAAGCAAAATTCTGCTGATAGGCTGCTTAGTTTGTTTGTGAGTTTGATTGCGTTGTAATATTTTAAGGCTACTTCACTTGAAAATGAATTATTCCGCTGCTCTTGAACAAATTCCAGGGTAAGACCTCTAGCTAAGACCTTGAAGAACCTCTATGTGGTGCATCCCAGAAACAGGCAACATTCGAGTTGCCTCCAGGGATCGACTAGCTAGACCAGAGTAGACCAACATCACAATTCTCCCTGTGGCGAAACATTTTTAGAGCCCAGCATTGCACACTCAGCTTGGGAGTGCTTCTCATCTAATCTGGATTCAAATAGCACTGTCAGCTCAATCATTATTTCAAAAATGTTGTATATAATCGTAGCGCTTACAAGCCATATTTTAAAAAAAGTCTGAGCCAGCCAACACATAGTCGGACAATAAGTTGTATTAAAATAAATACGCCACTGATTGCTGCTACCACTAATACTATTACTAGGTTCTACCGTCATGTTCACATTTCTGTTTGTTAAAATGCCAGTCAGTCATTCAAGTGGTTTATATCAGCCTCAAGACCCTGGCCAATCACCCCCAAAAAAGTTTCCTTAGCAACAACCACGCCCACGTAATCCAGAAATCAACATGGCTGTAGGAAGTGTCAGCCACAGATTTTACAGTATATGCCCTCAGCAGCCTGAGCCCAGTTGTGCCAGATTGCATTAAGACCCTGTCAAACCAAAGAGCCACCCACCTTACGTGTTTTGCATATTTTGTAGAATGGCAGAAATTCTTTTGTCCTAACATTTCTATTTGTGAAATGAACTTCACAAAAAAGACCAAAGCTGTTATGGTTCTTGTGGAATTGATGAGTAAGCATTTTTATGTACAATCAAAGCTTCTCTGACAAGTTGTAATAAGTTTTTGTTTTAGTTTTTGTGTGTTTTAACGAGAAAGTCGAATCTGAAGTGAACGTGGGGAATTAAAAGACCACTCGACAATTTCCAATTCAAATTCCTCGAAGGACTTTGATACGAGATCAACAAAACAGAGACACCTTTTTCGTGATGTTTGATAATTAACTATGAGACATGATTGAAAACCATGAGACATGATTGAAAACTGTTGAGAAAGCTTGGGCGGTCACACCAACCAAACTTAATGAACAAAAACTGTTCTGAATGTCTGTTTTATTAAATACTAACATGTTTTCTTTTCTACTAACAAATGAACCATTGTATTCTAGCCCAGCGATAACAGACTGTGACATATAGCCTGCTGCTTTTATGTTATTTGTTGACCAGTAGAATTATGTAACTATGGCATAATGACGTTTTTAATCTTATTTTTCAGCGCCTCTTTCTGGAATATTTGTGTCTGAACATGTCTTTTGTGGCAATGTTTCGTTTACTCATATGCTATAGATCAGCGGTGGCCAAACTACGGCCCGCGGGCCAGATCCGGCCCGCCAACCAGTTTTGACCGGCCCGCCAACCTGTTTTGGCCGGCCTCTTATTGTTGATTAAAGCCACACACTTCACAATGAAATACCACACAAATGTATGTTTGAAATAAATAATTACATGTCATATTACAAATTACAAAACAAATTAAAACAACAGATTCATTATATGTTTTTTTACAGTAATTTCAATTCGAAGACTGGTATACATGTCTTGGCAGATGTGCAGTAAAGTAGTTTGCCGTTGCTTTCTGTACGTGGTTCCTTATATATGTAAAACTAAATATCAGAACGTTATTTTTATAAGGATTTTATAGGTCTGGCCCTCGGGTGTTTCCCTTTACCATAATCTGGCCCTCGGCCTACCTTAGCTTGGCCACCACTGCTATAGATCATTTGTTTTTGGGATTTAAAACTAGTAGTGCTTTTCTAACTGTACACCGGGTAGGATGGAATTAGCGTACATCTAATTAACAAAACTAACAATGTTGACGTAACTTGTACATGTTTCCGTCTGTGTGTGTGTGTTTAGACGGCACTAAAATATGTATTAAAACGGTATACGTTTCAGTTCTACACAACTACAGTGTGGCTGCCATGCGTATTAGATGAGGCGTTTAAAACACTGATTGCAGAAGTTCCCTGTACAACAGCAAAACCGAAAAGAGTAACAAACGATTCGAAAGGCTGCATCTAAACAGCTAATACAATCTGCACATACAAACAGCTAATACAGTCTGCACATATAAACAGCTAAGAGATTTTGCACATAAATAGCTAATACAATCTGCACGTATAAACAGCTAATACAATCTGCGCATATAAACAGCTAATACAATCTCCACATATAAATAGCCAATACAATCTGCACATATATACAGCAAATAAATCTGCACATATAAGCAACAAATAAAATGTGCACATATAAACAGCTAATACAATCTGAACACGTAAACAGCTAATACAATCTGCACACATAAACGGCTACTACAATCTACACATATAAACAGCTAAGACAATCTTCACATATAAACAGCTAAGACAATTTGCACATCTAAATAATGTTTAAGGTATTGGGAAGTTTGATCTAAAACGTTTTGATCTAAAACGTTAACTGATAATGATAGAAGCAGTAACTTGTCTGTTTTATACTTGTTAACAACTTGTATATTTTTTAATATATTAACAACTTGTCTATTTTTAATATATTCTCAACTTGTCTATTTTTAAAATATTAACAACGTCTGTTTATAATATATTAACAACTTGTATGTTTTTTTAATATATTAACAACTTGTCTATTTTTTAAATATTAACAACTTGTCTATTTTTAAATATATTAACAACTTGTCTATTTTTAAATGTATATACACAATTAGTCTATTTTTCAATATCTTAACGTCTTGCCTATTTGTTCATTATGTTAACAACTTGTATATTTTTTCACCCTGTTAACATTTTGTCTATTTTCCAATACGTCAACAGCTTGTCTATTTTTCATTAAGTTAACAACGTGTCTGTTTTTCAATATGTTAACAACTTGTCTATTTCTTATTATGTTAATAACTTGTCTATTTTCGCACTGTTAACCACTTCATTGTCTCTCACCCTGTTAACAACATGTCTATTTTCATACTGTTAACAACTTGTCTATTTGTCACTCTGTTAACAACTTGTCTATTTTCACACCGTTAACATGTATATTGTCACACTGTTAACATGTCTACTTTCACACTGTTAACACGTCTATTTTTACACTGTTAAAGCGTCTATTTTTACACTGTTAACACGTCTATTTTCATACTGTTAACACGTCTATTTTCACACCGTTAACATGTCTATTTTCACACTGTTAACACGTCTATTTGTCATCCTGTTAACAACTGTCTACTTGTCACCATTGTTAACAACTAGTCTATTTGTCACCATGTTAACAACTAGTCTGTTTTCACATTGTTAACTATTCATTTGTCATGATGTTAAAAACTCGTCTACTTGTCACCATGTTATCAACTAGTCTATGTGTCACCCTTTTAAAAATGTGTCTATTTGTCACCCTGTTAACAGGGCTACCTGGCTTTCCCTCGGATGGGGCGTTCGCAGACAAAATCTGAGATTTCTTCCGAGTTTGGAGACTGTTGTGGAGTGGGGCTTAAGAGTGAGTTTGTGATTGGTCATGACGGGAAGGAAGAGCTTCATCCTGTGTGCACTGTGAACGCTGACTGCTGCCATGGACTGAGGGAGTTGACGGACCAGAAACCTGATGGTGTCTACTATTCCATGTGTGTCCCAGACTTCCCGTTCAGCCCAGAATCAGTGAGTGGCCACACACGTGGCAGGTGTACACGTGATATTCTCATTACTAAAATATCTGCACATTCTCACGCCTTGTCTTCGATCTTCTTTCTCTTTGACTTCCTTTTTTTTTTTAGGGCTCGCCCTGTTACACACACACACACACGCACACACACACAAACACACACACATACTCACACACACACACACACACAAACACACACACACACACACACACACACACATACTCACAAACTCTGCACGCAAAACAACAGTCCAAACGTTTTCAAGCCAAACATTGGCAGTTGGCCTTATCTCTTCGCTCTTTATGGGGCGGAGCACTGCCAATGCAGTCGGTCTAATTGCAGGAAGCCTGGCCACGGCCACGGATGAATGGAAGCTTCTTTTTTTTCTTCCCTTTGCGTCTGTTATTTTGCTGTAATACCCTGTTCAACCAAAACCCGTTGCGGGATTAAAACGGTTATATTGGGGTATATAGGGTGTTATCGTCTTCGCTGGTATCACGTTCCTAGTCCTGGAGATGACTGGTCCTGAAAAGGACCACTGGCTGCCTGTTTGTTCCCTACTCGTTGTTGTCTGTTTCGGCTGTGTGTTGTTCATGACTGTCTTTATTATATTTGGTAAGAAGTCCTTTAGGGTTTCGGTGATTATTTTGTCTTCCGCAAAAAAAAGTTTCAAGACACGACAACGGAGTTATAATAACTCTAAATAACACGGAGAAGACAAACCAACTGATGATCGAACTAGAGTCCGGACACAAAGAAGTCCAGCTACCCCACCAGATTAAAGCTACTGTGCAGATCTTCAAGAAGACCAAAAAGATAGTTGTAAGAGAGGTTGACAACAAGAGATCTACACAAGAAGTCCACAGCCGCCTGAAAACAGAAAACAAGAATATCAAAATAACACAGGTGGAAAGACTGAAGACATGGGACAAGAAGGACACCAACTTGATTATCCTAACTATTGAAGGGTCTTCAAGACCAAGTCAACTTAACCTAGACGATAGATGTCGAAAAACAAAAGAGTACATTCCTCCTGTTATGCAGTGCTCAAACTGCCAACAATTCTCGCTCACTAAAAAAACATGCAGGAGAGAGACAGTTTCTCGATACTGTGCGGGAAGTCACGCTTACAATGAATGTCCTCATGCGAAAAATGATAACAACTATAAAGTGCGCAACTCCAACAGAACCTGCGCAAACTGTCTCGGGAACCACGGAGCAAGATACCGTGGCTGTCCGATCTTCTATGAAACAAAGGCCATACTGAAGGAATCTGTTACCAAAAACATTTCCTTCAGAGAAGCAAGACACCGAGTGGCTTCAGGTGGCATGGCAAAACAGGAACAGCACACAAGAGCCCAGCTTGTAAAATTAACCACAGAGGTGCGTGACTTAAAGCAAAAACAGAGAAGAACAGGCAGCACAACGAAGACTCAGATGCCATAAGAGACGAAACAATAGGAGCCTTACAGAGCGCCCAGGCAAAGCTACAGGACATGAAATCCATCAAACACGAAATAGAAGTCGACATCGCCAAACTCGCAGAGCTAAAGGAAGAGAACGAAGAAATCCTCAAGAGAATTGAAACAAAGAGAAGGATCATCGAGGATATCGTAACAAAACACAATCAAGGACGAGAAAGAAGCAAAGACACTAAAGACAAAATAACCACCGAAACCGTAGAGGAACGCCTACCAAAAAGCAATCAAGAAAGAGAAGAAAAAAAATGAATGGAAGCATATCTGGAGCCACCCTTATATGACCACCAGCTATACACAATGTTACAATATACGTACGTGGAAGTGAACCTATGTCTGTGAGGCTAAATACATCCTCGTTGACTCTTGAAATCATCCACACACGTTCAGTGATTCTCCCTGTGGTTAAACTTGTTGAGAACCCAGCATTGCACACTAAACTTGGAGAAGTCATTTGAGCCCCAGACGTAATTCTTTGGCTTTGACCTAGTTCATTTCATGCAGGAGGAAACACACTATGGACCCAGTGATAGGCAGGGGCAGCTGAGAAGTGGCTCTGTGTAGGACGTGACAACTCCTTGGGAGAGCCCAGAATCAGAGTACAATATTTTAGTTCTGCATGGCTGGAGACAGGGTCCGATTGACAGAGTGTTTAGAGCTCTTAAGTGTGTCCTAATAATGTCATACCCCCCTCCCCCTGGGTAGTGAGAACGGATGTCTAGCCTTCTCGGATAAGAGAGAAAAAATAGAAGGTCCCGTGTGCAAGTTGAGCACGTTTCAAAAAATCCCTCGGCAGTTGGAAATCGTAAAGAGTAGGCCATATGGCCATTGTCCTTGCAAAATTTACAAAAATTAGGAAAACCTATCCGCCACAAAAGTATTTATAGAATGTGAGATTCCTGTCACCTTAGAACAGTTTGTTTAACTACAGCCTTGAACTTTAGAACAGTTTGTTTAACTACAGCCTTGAACTTTAGAACAGTCTGTTTAACTACATCCTTGAACTTTAGAACAGTTTGTTTAACTACAGCCTTGAACTTTAGAACAGTTTGTTTAACTACAGCCTTGAACTTTAGAACAGTTTGTTTAACTACAGCTTTGAACTTTAGAACAGTTTGTTTAACTACAGCCTTGAACTTTAGAACAGTTTGTTTAACTACAGCCTTGAACTGTAGAACAGTTTGTTTAACTACAGCCTTGAACTTAACAGTTTGTTTAACTACAGCCTTGAACTTTAGAACAGTTTGTTTAACTACAGCCTTGAACTGTAGAACAGTTTGTTTAACTACAGCCTTGAACTTAACAGTTTGTTTAACTACAGCCTTGAACTTCGTTTGCGGACACACACACACACACACACACACAGCACTTTCAACCATTTTTTGTAAATTTTTGACATTAAAAAGCATCGCAAACCAAAATTAAAAAGTACATTATTTTACTCCTGGCATTCTGTCGAGACCTGATCCTCACACAGGTTGTAACTGACTTAAAACATACATGTACCTGTGCTTATTGTTTCAAAAACAAAGGAAAACGTTTCAAGCTGGAATACTTGTTTTAAAAAAAATCACTTATATACAGCGCTCTGCATTTTTAGCAGGCCATATGATGTGTCGTCGATGAGAATTCTACCTTACATTTAATGTTTGGACACATACAGACCGATACCTCCCCCCCCCCCCTCCCCCCCCCCCCCAACAAAATATCATAGCAGAGTATCAAACGAAAATATTTGATCATTGTTGTTTAATTAACGAGCCAGCAGCTTAAAATATAATCATGAAAATGTTATCTCCACAGAATGTTCGCTCGTCTGAAGTTTTGAGGAAGTTCAAAAGTCTAATCAAGAAGTAATGACGTCATCATCACAAGTCCTTTGCAAATGCTTTATGCAGTAGACTACAGTTTGCCATTTCATTTATCTTTCGCGCACTTTAGTCTTGGGGTGGGGTTTTTAGAAATTTTAAGTTAGTATCTGAAAACAAACCAGCTGCTGCATAGAACGTGCAAGCAAAAATTGTAATAAAGTCAAATTTCTATCACACCATACATCCTGTGTTTTGTTATAAGATCGTTCTAAGTGTTTGGTGCTGATGTTATCAGCGAATTGGCTTGTTTTTTTTTTAATGTGCTTGATCTCACAAGATACTTTGATATCAACGTTTTAACTCTTAATAGGCGAGAGGTAAGATTTGGGGCCAATTTTACAAGGTACTCATGATGTGAGGACAGAAGTCGGAATATTTGAACCAAGTATTTGTTTTGCGTTGTCCCCATTTCATATTTACAAGTCCTCATTCTATTTCCTTGACATTAATGTCTAACTTTATTATAATTTTTAAAACACTTAAAAAGAATCGACCCTTTAACACTGTGAGAAAACTCAAAGTGACAGAAAAGTTCTTGTGTCAAACATAGGAAAAACCCACGCCCTTTAAGAGTTAAATTGAACGCAATTTTCTTTAAACCAAAAAAGCCTCCTAAGTGACCCATTTTCTTGCGCCTGGTTTGAACAGAAAATTTAGGTAAATGTAGTCCCATAACAGATACTGCTGTAGGGGAGTGAAGTGTTACAGACTTTGCTATACAAGGTCACAGTTTTATATGAGGTGGGGAGACCAGTTCTCTTTCTCGCTGCCTCCGCCTTAAGTGAAGAACAGCGTGATACCTATTTACAGCCGAGTAGACGGAAAGCGACGCTACCATAAACTGAACCGGTAACTGTGTCGCGACAGGCAAGCGCTCTAAACACTTTGTCAGTTGGACGCTTACTAGTTCCTCCTGTACCGAGGTGTGTAGAGATTTGCCAGATAGAGCGCCATTATCCTTACGCCTGTCTTCCTCCTGACCTGATTCCACTCTAGTTCTCGGTCCTTCAGAGATTTGTCTGATGTTGTCCTCCCATCAAACTCTGGGTCGTCCTGGAGGTCTGGATCCCTGCCTCTTGGTTTCCTATATTTGTCGAGGTAGCCGATCTTCTTCCATTCTGTATACATAACCAAACCACCTTAGTTGGGACTGTTCTACTTGGGTGTGCAAACATGGCCAAACCATCTTAGTTGGGACTGGTCTACTTGGGTCTGCAGACATAGCCAAACCACCTTAGTTGGGACTGGTCTACTTGGGTGTGCAGACATAGCCAAACCACCTTAGTTGGGACTGGTCTACTTGGGTGTGCAGACATAGCCAAACCACCTTAGTTGGGACTGGTCTACTTGGGTGTGCAGACATGGCCAAACCACCTTAGTTGGGACTGGTCTACTTGGGTGTGCAGACATAGCCAAACCACCTTAGTTGGGACTGGTCTACTTGGGTGTGCAGACATAGCCAAACCACCTTAGTTGGGACTGTTCTACTTGGGTGTGCAGACATAGCCAAACCACCTTAGTTGGGACTGGTCTACTTGGGTGTGCAGACATGGCCAAACCACCTTAGTTGGGACTGGTCTACTTGGGTGTGCAGACATAGCCAAACCACCTTAGTTGGGGCTGGTCTACTTGGGTGTGCAGACATAGCCAAACCACCATAGTTGGGACTGGTCTACTTGGGTGTGCAGACATAGCCAAACCACCTTAGTTGGGACTGGTCTACTTGGGTGTGCAGACATAGCCAAACCACCTTAGTTGGGACTGTTCTATTTGGGTGTGCAGACATGGCCAAACCACCTTAGTTGGGGCTGGTCTACTTGGGTGTGCAGACATAGCCAAACCACCTTAGTTGGGACTGGTCTACTTGGGTGTGCAGACATAGCCAAACCACCTTAGTTGGGACTGTTCTACTTGGGTGTGCAGACATGGCCAAACCATCTTATTTGGGACTGGTCTACTTGAGTCTGCAGACATAGCCAAACCATCTTAGTTGGGACTGGTCTACTTGGGTCTGCAGACATAGCCAAACCATCTTAGTTGGGACTGTTCTACTTGGGTGTGCAGACATGGCCAAACCATCTTAGTTGGGACTGGTCTACTTGGGTCTGCAGACATAGCCAAACCATCTTAGTTGGGACTGGTCTACTTGGGTCTGCAGACATGGCCAAACCATCTTAGTTGGGACTGGTCTACTTGGGTCTGCAGACATAGGTTTGGAGCTGGCTTTTGTGCGTTGTAATCATTGTCCATGACTCGCGTCCATATGTAAATACTGCTGCATATGTGGAGCGGTATACAGCCATCTTCGGCTTCTTGCCAATTTTTCTTTTGCTGAGGAATTCTCGATTTATGGCCCGAAAAAGTCTCCAAACTGCCGCTCTTCCTGTAGCCAACTCTTTTTTGACGCCTCCATTTCAGTCTATGACAGCTGCAATGAATTTAAAGTGGGTTGACCTGCTCCACGATCTGTTCTCCCGGACGCTCTAATAGAAAATACCCAACTTTAATAAACACGGCATTATTAATGTGGCTACTACAAACACAAAACCTGGCAACAACAAAAATACAGACGTGAGGCAAGTTTAATTTACTGTTCTATTTTTAGATGCGTGTCAGCTCATCACAAGTGTTTCGTTGCAACGTGGATGTTGATGAATGACACAACAGCGCTAAATCTGGGTCATCCATGTCTGAAGCTGCAACTGCAGAAAACACACGCATGGTTTTTATATGTCTGATTACTTCTGCGAAATGTAATCCAGCATTATATATTTGTTGCAATCAATATCATCGAATAGCAGTGGTGTGCAGCAAACCAATAACTTAAAAAAACAACAACAACAACAAAACAGCACAATAATGATTAATATCACGGAATGCTTTCATGGTTTAAACAGATATACTTTTACTCCCGTCTGTTACAAAGTCCTCTATTTGACTATGGTGCGAGTTTTCTTACCTGTAACTGAAACATGTGTCAAGTCCACCTTTCTTGTGATGTCCTACCGCCAGCGGCCAGATCTGTCCCCAGACACTCGAATTAACACTTCTAATGAAGAGACATAAACCCTAGAAATGGAAGTGAACTGCCCTTGAAGTCTGTAGATAACATAACACTATATGTACTGTGTTTCATACGTCAACAAATCAGGAGTCGTTTAAAGTTGTTTGTGTAGTATGTATGCTGATATATTCTTTGATTTAAGAAAGAACACGTTGTTCTCAAAGCCCGGGGCAGACGTGGCGTGCGGGTGGGGTGAGAACACTTTACGTGTTACGTCGATTCCCTGAAGAGGTGACTTGTAGTAAAGATGGCCTTGGGACACAGCAGACATTTCTCGTGTTTCTTGATATTCATTTCTACCAAGACAAGGGCATTAACAACGTGTCAATTACAGAGGGTTAACCTCCCCACCGCAATAGTCAGGACTAGTGCCCCTTTATCATATAAGAGTTACGCGAACTAAAATTTGGCCGCCATTTTCGGCTGTACCCGAATAGCAGGAAAATAGACCCAATCGCGAGTTTCAGACCTAATTTGCATTTTCGTTTAGGTTAACTAATAATTTGAAATAAAATTAGATGCAAATACAGTAGCACATATTTGTACTATTCTTTGTATTTCAACTAACAAAACAAAAAGAAGAAAACTAGTTTACTTACCGGTTTATTGAATAGAATCAGTAGCGTGAATTTTTAACACATACTCCGTTGAATTTTAAATTTTGTTAGAATTTCACTATTTAGCAACAAATATTCCGTACGAATTGCAACACTTAGCAAAATACTTTGCAAAAAAAAATGGCGGTCATATTTTCGCAACGCAGCACCCTCATAGAAGCAAATAATAATAAAAACTGTATCTATTAACAGTGGTTTCAGTACAATATAATGTTGCCTTCTCCAGCAAGGCAAGCCTGGATGCGGCGAGGCATACTTCCCACAAGTGTTTGTAGGTAATTGTGAGTCAGGCTGTCCCAGTATTTTCAGCTACCTTCTTCAATTGTTCAACGTCTCTGAGTCCACTCTTTTTAAAATGATTCTTGAGTAGTGCCCAAACGTTTTCAATTGGGTTTTGGTCGGGACTGTTGCTGGGCCACTTCAGCACTATCACATTCTTCTCTTGCAGCCATGCTTTGGTGGTATGAGCTGTATGCTTTGGGTCATTGTCATGTTGAAATGTGCACCCATCGGGGTACATGCCCTGCATAAGTGGCAGAAGGTGTCCCTCTAGTATGTCGATGTGCCTTTTTTCGTGAGAATTCCTGTGAAAACACACAGTGGGGTGGCACCTCTTGCTGACACCCCTCCCCAAAGATGGCATTTCTGGGTATGTAACGGTCGCTGGTACACAGGCGTTACAGAGTCTTTCGTCCAAATATTTATTTGAACAGGATAAGACCAAACAGAACATTCATCTGAAAAAATCACATTGTCCCATGACAAATTTTGGTGTTCGTGGCACCAGTTCAAGCGCATCTGTTTGTGAGTCTCTGTGAGCAATGGTGACGAAATTACTCGCTTTTTTGTGTAATTCATCCTGTGTAGTTTCCGGTTGACAGTAGCATTAGATACCTCTGGGCTTCCCAACTCGATCATGCACTGCCGTATGTTTTCTACACTCTTCATTGGCCCAGCCCGAACGATTTGGGCGAGACACCGATGGTCCTTTGTGTCCAAAATTCTTGGCCTCCCACTACCTTCTCTTCGCTCGATTCCATTACCTGCTTTTAATTTACTCACAACTGTGTAGACAGTCCGCTCAGGAATGTTCAAGGTTTTAGAAATGTTGGAACATGTTTGATTTCCTTCATTCCAAAGCTGTGAAATTAACATACACTTTGACTTTGTATCCATTTTCTGCCACTAGCATTAGAAATAGTCGTCTGCTCTATTATCAAGGGACTTTACTCTCCGCTAATTTTTTTTTTACTTTTGGTAGTGTTTGCTCACTTATGTGGAGTGCAAATTCGGGGCAGAACATGCATATTTAATTAGATTTCAGCATATTTAGCTGAGCAATATGACTGCCATTTTTTTTGCAAAGTACTATATATATATATATATATATATATATATATATATATATATATATATATATATATATATATATATATATATATATATATATATATATATATATATATATATATATATATATATATATATATATATATGTATGTATATATATAACATATGAGATCATAGACCAATCATAGACTACTCACTTACTGAAAAGATTAAACAAAACATTGATGATAAGGAAGCCAAAATAGAGACAAATATAAAATTTCATTATATTATATAATTTTATTATATAATTTTTTATAATTTTTATATTTTATATATTACAATTACATAATTATAAAATTATATATATATATAATTATAATTAGATATTATATTTATAATACATTTATAAATCTAAATATATATAAATATAATCTTATAAATATAGAAGAGGTGTTAAGAATAGACAGTCCTAAGGAACTGCATAATATAGTCAAACAATATTTAATACGAACAAATGTTAATATATAGTGGCTGGGAATGTGAAGGTCTGATGCTGTTCTTACAATACATATTACTTTAAACAGATGAAAGTCAATTAAATATCTGTTAAAGTCAGTTATATAACTGTAACCACCAGGTCTTTACAACCCTCCACTTTAATATTATTCTTGTTCAGAGTTTCTTTTTATTTCTTGTTTGTTTGTTTGTTTATTTATTTAACGTAAAGCATAATTGTGATTGTCCCTATTTACAATGATTTGACAAATGTGATGCTACTTTCTCTTATCGGCAGTTGTTCATATTATTTTGAATTGAAAACAATATATACTACTCGTCAAAAGTCAAGGGCCACCCTATTATTTTCAATACACTTTTATATAAGCGCATTGAATGACGAAATGAAGGAAGTTTTTAGTAAAAATGAGTGCAATATCTTCCTCTGATATTCCTCTATGCACGTTAAGCATAAAAACAACTCACCGACAACCATGGTGATCACGTGCAATTTGGTTTGCTGACCATAAATTCACATTTTTAATCCGTTTTTTCAAACTTCCGTACAACCAAACAGGTGAAGTAATCGTGCTGATTGACATTCCACTTGCAATGGCGACTTTTCGTAAACAGAGTTCACTCTTAATTTGTGTTACAATCAGCAGACTTAGGGTAGTTTCATCACTTGCAAAAACCATGCCACCGAAAAGAAGTCTTGACACCTTACAAAGAATGAGGGCTATAGCGTGGGTTGACAGTGGTTTATCTGACCGTGAGGTTGCTAGACGGCTTGCAGTGTCACACTCTACTATCCAAAGAATTTTGGAGAGATTTCAGGCCACAGGAAGTGTGGAGGATCGCCACCGGCCAGGTCGCCCTAGATGCACCAATAGACATGATGACCGGTACCTCTTGTTGTCAGCCCTGCGCCATGGAACAGTGCCTTGTTCCACTCTAAGATGTCAGCTGAGACAAACTGTAAACGTTAATGTCAGTCAAAGCACCATTCGCAGACGTTTACATGAATTGGGACTGGCTGCTTGACGTTCTGCAGTCAGAATGCCTCTTAATCCTGCTCATCGCATAGCCCGTGTTGCTTGGTGTCGCGAGCACATCCGATGGACAAGGCAACAATGAAGTCAAGTTCTCTTCACTGATGAATCTCGCTTCACTGTGTCATTCAATGATGGCAGGATTCGAGTTTGGAGACGACCAGGAGAGCGATTTACTGATGACACAATTCGAGAGGTGGATCGTTATGGTAAGGGTTCTGTCATGGGCTGGGGAGGCTTCTACAGACACGGCAGGACCCCACTCTACATCATCCAAGGCAACTTGACCGGCCCAAGATACCAGAACGAAATCTTGAGACCAATTGTTCAGCCTGCTCTGGAGGCCATAGGTGGTAATGCCATCCTCCAAGATGATAACGCTCGACCCCATCGATCTCGTGTGGTGAATGAGTTTATTCAGCAACATGGGATCATCAGGATGACGTGGCCAGCTCATTCACCTGACCTTTCTCCGATTGAGCACCTCTGGGATGTCCTTGGTCGAAGATTGTCAGCAAATCACCCCCTGCCAATGGATGTTGCACAGCTGACTGCATTTCTGCTTCAGGAATGGCAAGCTTTTCCTCAGGATACTCTTCGGACCCTTGTAGACTCGATGCGTCTACACTGTCTTGAATGCCTTGCTGCAAACGGTGGTCATACCCGATTTTTAAATGTCTATTTGTCCAATATCTATTGTGTGACTTTTGAAAAGGTGGGTGACACACTTCACAGCTTCATTGCGTTTGAATGTGTGTTTCCATTTCTTTACGTGACATGTCAATTTGGTATTCAATAAATGCCGTTTTGACTGATACCAATTACGTTTATATCAGATTTGTTTTATGGTTTCAACCAAGGTTTTTCTAAGTGGCCCTTGACTTTTGACGAGTAGTATATATCCTAATTATAACCCATCAGAGGTTGAACGGAATATTTATTTTCATTAATTTAAAAAAAAAAAAAAATCTTACTAGCCCTCGTATTGTCCAGCCGAAAATGGCGTCTACGTCGTTCAGCCTCGTTTTCGATTCTGACATAGTTCGCGTAACTCTATATACTGTATCAAGGGGCATTAGTCAGGACTATCTGTTAAGTTAAAATGTGGAGAATGGTTAAAAAGCGAGAAGTTGTGTTGCGAGTTCGTAGAGGTTACCGAGCCCGTTTCGTGTGTTTTTGTGTGTGGGCTTGAGCACTGTAATGCTCCTAGCAAACCCAACGCCCTAATATCCGGCCTTAGGCTAGGATCATGTGTCTAGACACAGGGACCAGTACAGTGACATTCATGTGTCATTAGGTCTCTTGTGTGAGAACACAGAAGATCACTACAGTGACACAGTTTGTCATTGGGTCTTCTTGTGTTGGGACATGTGGTCTTGACCAGGGCCGGGTTTGGGTGGGTACTAATGCGACCTCATGCGAGGAAAAAATATGCGACCTCAAGCGAGGGGAAAAAAAAAAGTGTTTTTGTGTGTGATCTAAGTCCAGCTCTGTGTTAAATCATGACGTATTCGTGCACTCTGTGTTAAATCATGACGTATTCGTGCACTCTGTGTTCATATATAAATAAAAGGACTTAGTTAAACACTGCTCTGCGAGTTGCCCTCATATTTCTATTTATAGGCTAGTTGTGTTGTCAATAAACAATGGTCGAATTTCTTACAGAAAAGACGCAACACACTGACAGTCAAGTTTGAACTCTGGTTCTAGAGATCTTTCTGTATTAATGTTAGTAAAATATTCACCGCTTGCTCAAATTTTGTGTAGAGCCCGCAACCTCAATTTAAAACAAATTGCGACAAAAACTACCATTGCAAGAGCAAATGTAGTGCTTTGGTGTAGATATCCTGCAAAGACGCGAACTGGTATTTTGGCTTCATGCTCTTTCTGGGGTGACAAGACAAGTAGCAGTAACAAAGTTCTAGTTTATGTGGGAAACATCACACCGTTAACAGTGGGAAACATCACACCGTTAACAGTGGGAAACATCACACCGTTAACAGTGGGAAACATCACACCGTTAACAGTGGGAAACATCACACCGTTAACAGTGGAACATAAAAGTCTGGTGCTTCTAAACTTATCGTAACGATGTAAAATATTACTTTAGTAGCTCTGTTCTATTATATATTTAAAATAACAGATTCATATGTGTGCAATTCACTCTGTAATGATAAACAAAAACTATCAATTTGTATTTACATAATCAATTATTGCTTAACAAGAGTAAATAAATAAATGGGTTTAGGAAATTGAAAATATGGATTTTTTTCCCTCACATAAAAAAATTAATGGCGAAAGTGGTTTTGTTTGTAGGAAATTAGAGGTGGTTTTGGTTTTAGGACATTTTAGGTCTTTGCTCTGGCCTGATTAAAATCACTTAACTGTCCAGGTGTTGAAAATGGTTTGCTGACTGCTCCGTCAAGCGTCGACTTCTGTGATGAGGGCACGTCCCAGGCGTTGTTGAATGGGTAACCGCTCCGAATGTCAAGGCTGACGTCACCTTAGCGCCCTGCTCTGACCAGTGGCATAGAACACAGTCCCATACTTCCATACTTCGGTTGGAACATTTTACAAAGAAGATGGAATTTTGGGGGGGTGGGGTTTTGTGGGGGGGGGGGGGGGGGGGGGGGGGGGGGGGGGGGGGGGGGGTGGGGGGGGGGGGTGTGGGGGGGGGGGGGGGGGGGGGGGGGGGGGGGGGGGGGGGGGGGGGGGGGTCGAGGGGGCGGGGTTGGGGGGGGGTGGGGGGGGGGGGGGGGGGGGGGGGGGGGGGGGGGGGGGGGGGGGGGGGGGGGGGGGGGGGGGGGGGGGGGGGGGGGGGGGGGGGGGGGGGGGGGGGGGGGGGGGGGGGGGGGGGGGGGGGGGGGGGGGGGGGGGGGGGGGGGGGGGGGGGGGGGGGGGGGGGGGGGGGGGGGGGGGGGGGGGGGGGGGGGGGGGGGGGGGGGGGGGGGGGGGGGGGGGGGGGGGGGGGGGGGGGGGGGGGGGGGGGGGGGGGGGGGGGGGTGGGGGGGGGGGGGGGGGGGGGGGGGGGGGGGGGGGGGGGGGGGGGGGGGGGGGGGGGGGGGGGGGGGGGGGGGGGGGGGGGGGGGGGGGGGGGGGGGGGGGGGGGGGGGGGGGGGGGGGTTTGGGGGGGGGGGGGGGGGGGGGGGGGGGGGGGGGGGGGGGGGGGGGGGGGGGGGGGGGGGGGGGGGGGGGGGGGGGGGGGGGGGGGGGGGGGGGGGGGGGGGGGGGGGGGGGGGGGGGGGGGGGGGGGGGGGGGGGGGGGGGGGGGGGGGGGGGGGGGGGGGGGGGGGGGGGGGGGGGGGGGGGGGGGGGGGGGGGGGGGGGGGGGGGGGGGGGGGGGGGGGGGGGGGGGGGGGGGGGGGGGGGGGGGGGGGGGGGGGGGGGGGGGGGGGGGGGGGGGGGGGGGGGGATTTACTCCACAAACTATATCAGCAATTGTGGTACAGTGGATCCTATCTGTCAAGGAGAAGATCTGTCTCTGGAATGAGTAATTTCTCTAGTCCAGCCTATCTATACGACTATCTTTTAGTAAAGGACAATCTTGCACCTCCCTATATCTAGAATATAAGTTTCACTAAACACACACACACACACACACAGTTATGTGACAACAAGAAACACAAACGTGAAAACACTATGGTAAATTGGGTATGGGTCTGACCAACACACAAAGTTCTTTTTGTTGTTTATTATCATTAAACTTTACAACATCGAATATCTAAAGAAAGATCAAATAAAATCATAGAAAATTAAGAGAATACATGTGTCCTCCCTCTTATTGAGAAAAGAACCCAACAAGTTAATAACCCCAAAGGTCAAAGGTTAGCACTATGTTACAGCATAGACAGTAAAGAAAAGAACAAAGTTCCCACTAAATGTTATCCAGTAAAGTAAACAGGTTTAAGCAAAGAAAATAAAAGATGGTACAGTATCTGTAACTAAGAAATATTCTCTCTCTCTGTCATACGTGGCCACATCAATCACGCTTACCCTATTCTTGGTGAAGAAATCTCTTGGACATCTAAAGCCTGAATACATATATATTTCCAGGGGTTGTATCTCCCAAATTGGCCCAAGTCCCTCCTTGAATAATTACATTTTATAAGGGGAACGCCTAATTTGTTGGTTGATTCCTGGATAGACAAATGTCACTTCGAATAGTTAATGTATAAAAAAAAACCCCGCGATCTGGTGTTCACAGTAAACAGTAGACAGTTCTTCCAGGACAGTGTATATAGAGAAAACGTCTGGTTGCTAAAAACTATTAATTATGGGGATGATAAATCCTATCGGCTAGCTCTGTGGTGAGTGCCAATTTTGAAACAGCGTAACTTGCTGGATAAATCCAATGATACAACTGTCAAAAGTCAGATGAAAATGTTAATTTTGTTACGCCTCAGTAGGCTAATAAAATTGAATGAATATCTGGGTATTTGTAAGTCCAGTTAACCTTTAATATTTAAAATGTTAATTTGTCTCTTTGGCCGGTCCTGTTCACAACTGAACTTATGGACGCGTAAGCCAAGAAGAGGACAACATTAATCAATCAGTAGATGAAGAAAACGGGCCAAAATAGACCCAAATAGATAAAATAGACCGCTTGTCGCCGTTTGATCAGGTCTGCGAGAAAAGAGAACATTATGAAAAAAATACTACTATTATATCTCTACATATATACACACGGAAGGGGACGAGACGATCTCTCATTCTCTTCGTCAGTCCTGATTAAAGTTAAAAGGCTTACGGTGTCTCTATCCTATCGCTATCGCGGCGTCTCTAGTTCGGGTGAAGGTATGTGCCCTCCCCGCTACTTTTGCGCGCGCGTTAACGATCAGTGCACAATGTCTATTATTATTTAATTATCCCTACGCACTTAATAAATATCGCCTGTCATTAATAGCTATTAGATGTCGGCGTCCGTTTGTTCAGTCGCATGATATTTAAATAACAGTCACTTATATAATTTCACAAATGAAATAAACGCGAATACTTTTCTGTCACTTATCAGTCACGCCTAGTGTATTAATTAGTCAGCTAAACCGTATCTTTTTATGTGATAAAGCAGGTGGTAAAATTATCATTAAACTGAACAACTGGTAAACAAATAGCTACGCGTTATTTATATTCCTAGTTTTAACGCTAGGAAATCACCGTGAATTATAATGGTAAACCTTAACACATTTAATCACGCTTAAACACAAATTTATATTACCACAAATCAGAATAACAATCCCCACAAAACTATTAACACATTTTCCACAATTGTTCTAGACTACGTGTTTAGATTCCGAAAAATTCTGAGCGACAACTGATAACTGATTTAAGAAGACGCAGTTTATATACATTATGTTATTATGATCTCTAGAGGATGTTAATTTTCATACTCTTTTGCATAGCAGAAATCAGGGAAGTACGTTTCCCCCAGATAAAAGCTTTCCACGGTCGCTCTGTTCGGCGTTGCTGACCGACATCAGAGACTTAAACCGCGTAACGGGTTTCTTCCGAGATTTTAGCCCGCTCCTGGAGATCAAAGAGTGTATCTCCCCCTGTATGTACGAACATCAGAGAGTACACGGGAAAATATTTTGCCCGCTCGTCTCACTTCAAAGAGGTCCGGTGTTTATCCACGTGCATCTGTCTAATACCTGATTATTGACAGATCAGCTCGCGTGAGAAACTCAGGTAAACAGACCGGGTTCGCTCCCTGTTATTGGCATGTCGCGGAAGTTGGTAAGCTTTCCGTTTGTTTACGTCTCAAGAAAAAGAGGCGTGGATTAAACGTGAGTAAACGCAGGTTGTAAGTTGCATGACTTTGCTAGCGAATCATAGACTCTAACGGGATCACGAAAGACTGTCAGACACTGTAGGATATATTTCCATTATACGTCACAATCACCCACAGCTGTCGAGAACACAAATTGGCCCCAGTTCATCCCGAAAAGAAAAAACGAATGAGGTGAACGCCGAATAAGTTAAGGTACACGATGAATCCTGGAAATAATATAAATCCTAAAGAGTTGTCTTCACTGTTCTAAAAAAACTAGCACTGTTCCTCCGATGTGCGCACAGGGGAATGTGATTCTAGATACAGGAACTACAACTGAATAATTTCGTTGCGACAACTCTTGCAGTGTTGAGGGCGGGCGGGGAAAACCAGTCTTGTTTCCCGCTCGGCTGGAACGTCTATTTGGATATAGGGTTTTACTACAAATATTGAATATGTGAGGGTCCTTGGTGTTTTACCATTTAAGAGAGGGGACCACTTCTAGAAAATCTGGCAAAAATCCGGTTGTTACAAATGTTCAAATGATGATGATGGATTTTTTATCGGCCGACTCTTTGTCAGAGTGCCAGTCCTGCACAGTGTATATTTTAGTACTCCACTTTTATTACAAATGTCAGGTGTTGGGGAAAATAATAATAATGTTTCAGGTATACGCCACTGTTGGCTGATAAAAAAGTATCCTGGATTTTGTAAGTCCAGTAGGATAGTTTATAGTCATACAGTATCTTCTGCTTGTACACTCTTAACCATGGAAATGGAAAAGAAAACGAAAAGAAAAGACCGCTGGTCCGTCCACTTGGGATCAGGTCTGCTAAAAATACCAGATACATTTTATGGGAAAATGCTACCATTCTATGTAAATATGTATAGGCGGGGACACGATAGTCTCTCCTCCGCTCTGTCAAATCCTGACGGACGACTGATGGTTGGGTTAAAGAAAACTGCACTATATATATAATTAAATTGTCGTTGATCTCTAATGCGTTATTTCGCGCTCCTGTGTGAGACCAAAAATTCAGAAGCTGGAGGTATCAATATGAAAGGCTTACGGTTCGGTCTTCCAGAGGTTCTCGTCTGGAGCTTTGACCGACATCAAAGACTTTCTGTTCTACTAGCGGTTTTACCTGTAGAAGGCTCGTGTTTCGAGATCAAAGGATATTAGGGATTTTTTTTTATTTCCCCTGAGCAACTTCAAAGAAGTCTGTTATCTCTCTCTCTCTCTCTCTCTCACGTGCTGTCTGTCAAGTATTATATGATTGACAGATAAGCTCGCGTGAGTGGAACGAGGTAAACAAAGCGTGATTTGTTTCCTGTTATGACTGATAGGTCAACGAAGATGGTAAACACTGCGTTAGCCCGTGTTTACATAAAAGAAGGCGGGGACAAAATGGTACGTTGCAGAAATAGACAGTTGGTATAATGCATGTTTAGCTAGCAAATCAGAGAGCAGCTATAAGGTTACAATAAGCTGTCAGATTACTGAAGGCTCTTTTCCAGTACCCGTCACACATAGACATTTACACGGGTTTGAAATTGTAAATATTAAAATTAGAATGTACATCATTTCCCTCCCTGCTCTATATGGAACTTGGGACTACCTATGCTTTTAGTTATCTTTAAGAAACTAGCAATAAAGCAGTCACCAGCATATGCAGTGGTGATTCATGAAATCATCATTCTATATGCTGAGGTTGCCAGCCTCAAATGCCTTGGACCTCCACTTGCAATTTTCACATATTAACATTCACGTGGCAATATATACATTTTAGTTCATATGTTAGTAATTAAAAATATTAAATGTAAAATGTACAACTTACGCCAATGTTGGCTCACATACTGTTTGCTCAGAGAAGTAGGTTAAGGCACTTGCAAATTGTTTTTACACGTTTCTTGGGGGTCGTTACTTTAACAATAAATTCCCACTCTGACTCCGTATTTTCATTTTCCTCAGATCCCGGTTTTCCTTATTAAAATGATAGAGTTTTCCTGGGTTGTTTAAGTCCTTCAAAATTCTCCAACAAAGTCCGGTCTGATAAACGGAATTGATTCTAGTCTTAACTCTGGCAGTCTGGCATGTGGTTGCGAGTAAGAAAGGGAAAGAGAGGCATACTGCGCATGTTCCGCAATCCAGGGAGGATCTTCAAAAAGGCAGGGCTAAAATACTGTGCTCTGGTTATAGGTTCTCCCAACAAATCGCCACGTCCTGCACAGATTGACTTCCCTCTACTCCTCCGAGCTGTCATCTTTCTATTGTGAGATCCTCCTGGGCACAACGAACCAGGTAAAAGCCAGAATTACGTCTGGAGCACAAGTGATTCACCCACGTTTAGCGTTCAGCAGGTTTAACCACAGATATAACCGTGATGTTGGGTCACTCTGATGCTGTTGCTCGATCCCTGAGCGTTAGCCAGGCACTTGAAGGTTACCTATTTCCACGAAACACCACATGGAGGTTATTCAGGGTCTTGGTAAGTGTTGCAACCCTGGAATTTACGTAAGAGCAATACGAATTCCTTTATATCCCGGAGGCATCTGTTGATAAAGATTTGAGGTTTTAGAATAGTTGTCTCAGTGTCAGGTCACATTTCTTTATGATAAAATGGATTTTACGATTTTGTGCAAATGTTGAAGACAAAAAACACTAGCTTTTAGCTTCCAGATCATAACTGCTTCCATGATAAAACAATATTCATGATATCCTCGCACTCAAATTTGTCTGATCTAACAACTGATTGTCAGGCGTGGTTTTCAAGAGTCTGCCTAAGACAAGACAAAAGTCTGAGACAAGACAAAGACTGAGTGAAGTCTGAGAAGATAGATGTGTTATGGTGTTGAATGTGGATAGAGTGACTTTTAGTTATCAGGAGTAAAGAACAGATACTGACTCTCCCTCCTACCACGCAATGACTATGTTTTAACTACTGTCCCACTGCCTCTCTCTCTTCTTGGAGATAAGGTCTAGTACACATTAGTGACTCCACAAAACACTAAGTTTAAGTACAGAATATAAAGAGGATCTGATCCGCTAATAAATTTTCTATTTTTATTCACAACAACAAAAAACTCTCGTGAAAAAAAACAAGAATCGATCACAAGCAAATACACTCAAACTATATATATATATATATACTGAAGCACATTAAAAACTCGTATGTACTGATGCCGAGAATCTGGGGGAAAAAAGTGTGGGAATGGATTTTCCCCGTGTTTGTCATGAGGTAGAGAGCGAATGGCTGCTGGAATGGAAAGTGCATGATTCAACCCACGGGTTTGTGTACAGACTACATGAAAACAATGAAAGTTACACGTGCAACACGATTCCCAACAGCTATGACCCTGAAAATGTGTACACGTTGTGGCAGTATACTCGGTATAAAAAGGCCGTTGAGACAAAATACCCAGTACATGTGCTTGAAATGCCCCGACTATCTGAAAACGTACGCCAACGAGCCATTGGTATATCGGAGACCGGAATGAGCTCGCGGGCCATTGCCAGAAGGATGAATTGCCACCACAGCACTATTGTACGTCTCAATGAACGTTACGGAACCACTGGCAGTGCCCGGGATAGACTTCGGAGTGGCCAGCTACGAGTTACTACCCCTGCGCAAGATCGTCATATTGTGCTGAGTCACCTAAGGAATCGTTCTTTCCCGGCAAGTCAAACAGCAAGAGCAATAGTGGGTAGACGTGGGCAAGTCTCTCGAATGACAGTCATACGACGACTCAGAGATACAGGCCTTACTGCAAGACGACCTTATGTTGGGCAAAACATGACTCACAGACATCGTCAGCAGCGTCTGCAATGGGCAGAGCAACATGTCAGATGGCCTAGACTGCAGTGGAAGGAATGCTGTCCTATTCACAGACGAGAGCAGATTCAACATATCCTTTGCTGATGGACCTATGCGGATTTGGCGACGGTGTGGAGAGCGCTTTGCAGATTGCTGTGTTCGTCAGCACAACCGATTTGGAGGTGGCAGTATTCACATTTGGGGAGGATTCAGTTTTCACCATCGCTTGCCTCTTCATGTCTTCCGTGGAAATGTTAATGCTGTGACATATCGAGATGAGGTTCTGGATGCATTGATTGCTCCTGCGTTCACAAATTATCCAGACTTGCAGCTTCTCCAGCAGGATAACGCACGTGCGCACACCGCATGCATTACGCAGCAATATCTACAGCAGCAGAACATTGTGACGATTGATTGGCCTGCCCTATCACCAGACATGTCCCCTATAGAACATCTGTTGGACGAGGTTGGACGCAGAGTCTACAGGCAAGGTTCTCCAGCTAATCTGCAACAGCTAGAAGCTGCTCTTACACGTGAATGGGACTTGATTCCCCGGAATTTCCTTCAGAGACTTGTGCGTTCCATGCGGAGCCGCTGCCAAGCTTGTTTGCAAGCACACGATGGACATACCAGATACTGAGGATAGTGTGAATGAATTTTTTTATTGGTTGCATTTTTGGTTTTCTCCCTTGCCTGCACAGAATGCAATGAATTTCATATCAATCAAATGTACAAATTAATGACCAGCATGGATTCATAGGAAAATGAATAAAGATTCCAAATATGTAAACTTGTAAACACTTATATTTACAATTTCACACTCTGTTCATAGATTATACAGGTGGTGCGTTTTTAATGTGCTTCAGTATATATATATATATATATATATATATATATATATATATATATATATATATATATATATATATATATATATATATATATATATATATATATATATAAGTGTGTGTGTGTCACGGTTTGCCGCCCCTTAGCTCTGCAGTAGTGGTCCAACAGTGGTCAATCTCATGAGTAACTAATGTGGGTCTTTAAATGCGTCAAACTTCGCACACAATTACTCTTGGCAGAGTTGTAGATAGAAGGATAACGATATTTCTACCTCAAGGGAGTGTTCCCAAGATATTCAGAAAGCGAGAACAATGCTGCATTGGTTGAGCACGTTAACTCTAGTATCTGCCATCAACTTTTGTGAAGGATTATGTAATCGTATCATTCGTTAGCTCGTACAAGCCTCCCAGCTGAGTTAATTCAGCGAATTTCCTCTTATTATTATTTAGCTCTGCTTACGTGTATTTAAGAAATTGTCTGAGACATACGGATGTAGTACATTCAAAATGATGAAATCAACTTTAGATTTGTCTTTATACAGGTACCAAATTTAATAATCAATTAGGTCTTAACAGTTATAAAAATGAATAATTGTTTAGAAAAATGTATTCATCACATTGTGATGTTACGGTTTTCGAAAATGCACAGTTCACTTGGCACCTTTTAAGTTTTACTTAGCTGCCAATAGTTGTTTCTGCTCCCGCTGATGTTTGGGTCTTTGCAGATAGATGACTGGAGCATTCGCGCCCTGGTCAAGTTTAAGAGTTGCAGCACGTTCCGAGTAGAATCAGGGAGTAACTGCAAAGCTGGTCCCACATCTATAAGACCCTTCTGATGATGGTATCTAGCGTCGACTTCTTATTCTTCGTACACTCTCAGGCGTCCACTTGAATGTTTTCAAAGAAAGCAGTAGTCAGTCTGAGGCTATTTGAATCTCCGTAGAGCTTTTCAACGAATGGTACTGGTGTCGACCATATGCGCTTTCTCTGTTCCGCATATGTTGGGCAACTTTGAAGCAGATGTTCAGCAGTCATTTGATCAGTGCCACAGTTATACTGATCGGTAGTTCCTATCTATAGCTTGTTGAATAGAGGGTATCTCAATCTGTTGTGGCCAGTGCGGAGTCTGAAGATTACTACTTGTTCTCTTCTGTTGAGCTGGTAGTATGCATCATTCTGTGTGTGACCTGGATGTTCTACATCCCATTTGTTTCAGTATCTGATTCTGATAAAACTCTTTGTCTCCTCAAAAATAATTCCGCCTAGGCCGGTCCCAAGCCCGGCTAAAAAAGGAAGAGGACTGCTTGCATGGAGGCCGTAAGGCGGCAGCCCCTCCACCATGCAAAGGCACAACAGGCCAATCACCTGTTTGCTTTAAATCATGATTACGAGATTACGCGGTAGCATAGTGGTTAGTGCACTGGCTTCCTAGCGCAGTGGTCTATGGTTCGATCCCCAGATGAGGCGGGAAATTTTTAGGCATGGCAGACCCTCCCCAAATGGGTACCAGAGCAACAAGGCACAACAGGCCAATCACCTGTTTGCTTTAAATCATGATTACGAGAACTACAAGAGAGAAAACTGGACTGATTCTAAAGGCGACGAACTGGAACGGACTACGGACTACGACTTATGGAACTTGGAACACAAGAAGTATAAATGGGAAAGAAGAGGAGCTGGTGAAAGAGATGAGGAAAGCAAAACTAGAAATCCTGGCTATAACGGAAACAAAGAAAAAAGGACAAGGAGTCAAGGATCTCGATGGCAACACGCTGCTCTACAGTGGTGTACCCACATCTGAAAGAGCTGAAGGGGGCGTGGGTTGCATTGTGGCCAAAAACCAAAAAAGATAGTATCAAGGGATGGAACTTTGTCTCGGAGCGCATTATGGTTGTAAAACTAAAAGAAGGAGAAACCATAGTCAACCTAGTCATAGTGTATGGGCCAAATGAGGATGAAAGAGCAGAGGTCAAGGAGGAATTCTTCGAGCTGCTTCAAAGGACAGTGGATGACTGCCTAGATGAAATTATCATGCTCGGAGATTTCAATGCCAGAGTTGGAAATGACCATGCTAGATGGGGTGGAGTTATCGGAAGATATGGAGAAGATACTCTCAATGACAATGGAAAGCGACTCCTTAGATTCTGCAGTGAGCAGAATCTGATCATTACAAACACAAAGTTCCCCCATAAGCGCATACATGCATACACTAGAGGTGAACCAACAAAGAATGAGAAGTCAGTGATCGACTATGCCATTGGTAGGAGGAGCTCATTCAAGTATGTCCGGGATGCTAGAGTCTGGAGTGGGCCAGAGATTGGAAGTGATCACTACCTGCTTACAATCAAAAGAACAACTGAAAGAGTTGCTCAGCCTAGGAACTGCCCAACATTACGCAAGAAGCTAAGTAAACTAACGGGAGAAATGAGCATTAAGACCTACAAGCTGAGAGAGCCAGAAATTAAGACCTGATATCAGGGGCTTATTGCTGCAGCGGTGAGCAGCACAGAAGAACAACCTGATGACTTGGAAACCCTCTGTCTCAAATTCAAGGACATCATAAAGACAGCTGCCGCAGAAGCATGTGGTGAATTCCGACTTGGGAACAAGAGAAAGAGTTCACCTTGGTGGACAGAGGAAGTCAAAGAGAAAATAAGAGAGAAGAAAATGGCATGGAAACAATACTTAGGAGCTAAAAACACAACAGGACAAATGGAGAAATATAGAGAATATGTGACCCTCAGAACAGAAGCAAAGAACAAGGTGCTAGCAGCAAAACAGAAGTCATGGGAAGAATTTGGAGAAAAGCTAGAAAAAGATGCGCAAGAAAACCAGAAATTGTTCTATAAGACCCTAAAGAACACGAGGAAGGAAAAACGATGCCCTCTTAAATTTTTTAAAGGACAAGCAAGACAAATTGCTTACTGCCCCGAAGGAAGTAGTGGAAAGATGGAACGAATATGTCTCAGAACTCCTGGATGGCGAGCAAGGTCAAGCATCAGAAATTATAACCACTAGCACAGAAGAGAAAACCAATGATGGTGAAGATGACATAAAGATGGAAGAACTGAAGGCAGCACTGGAGAAAATCAAGATGGGCAAAGCAGCTGGGCATGATGGTATAACACCAGGAATGGTTAAGTACATGGGAGCATCAGGCGACCTATTACTCTTAAGGGTCCTACAGGCAGCGTGGTGCAACAAGACCATACCAAAGGATTGGGAAATTGCCATCATAACACCAATTTTCAAAAAGGGTGACAATCGACAATGTGGAAAACACAGAGGCATATCCCTTCTCAGTGTCCCTGTTAAACTCTACTCTAGAATCCTAGAGCAGAGACTCCGACGCCTGGCTGAGCCACAATGGTATGAGATCCAGTGCGGATTCCGAGCAAACCGAAGTACTCAAGACCTAATCTTCACACTCAGACAGCTGAATGAAAAGGCCCTTGAGTATAAGAGTGAGATCCATCTTTGTTTCATAGATCTGGAAAAGGAGTTTGACGGGGTCCCCTGGAGCAAACTTTGGGACTGTTTGGCAAGGAAAACATTCCAGCACCTCTGATTTATGCTATACAGAGCTTCTACAAGTCTTATAGAAATTATGTGAGGACAGCAAACCATAAGTCAGAAGAGTTCAGGACCACCACTGGTGTAAGACAAGGTGATATCATGTCACCTTATCTTTTCATACTCCTCATGGACGATGTCATCAAGGCATGTAAGGAAAGAACAAGAAAGTATTCATTGGGGTACTGGAAGATGAGACAGGTCTGTATTTCAGAGCTGACATTTGCTGATAATATTGCCCTGATTGCTAAATCAGAGGCACATCTCAAATGCAACCTGCAAGTCTGGAAGGAAGAGCTGTGGAACAGAGGGATGGTCATAAGCAGCTCTAAAACAAAAACCATGGTTATATCACGAGAAGAAAGAAGACACCAGATTAAGCTGGGAGAACAGGTCCTGAAGCAGGTCGACTACTTTAAATACCTCGGAGCTATTATAGACCGAAAGGGAGGCATCAAAGAAGAGTTGGCCACTCGAAAAGCAGCAGCTGTGAGACTTTTTCAGGCCAAAAATCGAGGATTCCTCAGCAAGAGAGAGGTTGGTAAGAAAACGAAGATGGCTGTATACCGCTCCACCCATGTCCCAGTCTTGACATATGGATGCGAGTCATGGGCAATGACTACAACCTACAAAATTCAGATCCAAACCTCAGAAATGAGGTATCTGAGGAAGGTGGTTGAAGTAACAAGAAGAGACATGGTCCGCAATCAGACGATACGTCAAGACCTAAAATCCCACCCCCTGCAGATCCAAGTAGAACAGTCCCAACTAAGATGGTTTGCCATGTCTGCAGAATGGGAGAAGATCGGCTACCACGACAAGCATGGGAAACTAAGAGCCAGGGATCCAGACCCCCAGGACGACCCAGAGTCCGCTGGGAGGACAACATTAGACAATCTTTGAAGGACCGAGGACTAGAATGGAACCAGGCCAGGAGGAAAACAGCCGATAGGATAGTCTGGCGCTCTCTCTTCCAAACCTCTACACCTCACGGTAGAAAGGGAACGACTAAGTAAGCAAGTAAGTCTCCTCAAAAGTTACGCTTGCATCAGGCTGAGGTAGATTTCCACCTTCCTTTGCCAATCTGTCAGCCTCGCCATTGCCGGTGATGTTACAATGAGATGGGATCCATTGGATCACAACACTTTTGAATTGTTTGATTATATCATTTGATTTAGTACTGCGCCGCCCTTCTGGGGTCCATAGCATAGCAGTTCTGGAGATGGTGTATTCTTTACTCTGTTATTGTAAGTTACTTTGCTTTGACATTCTGTTCTTGTTTGGTAATTTTGTTTGTTAACTAAATATTTTTTTCCCCGCGTGTCTTACATTCTTCTGTACCGGTATTTCTCATCTTGGTTTACGTATGGTTACTGTGATGTGGCTCACGAAAGGTAATTCCCGAATTCCATGGCTTATATGACATTGTAGACGGGTAAAACTGAGTCCAATCAGCGTCTAGGCCAAATGAGCTTACATCACATATTGATGTTGTATTCACCATCGAAAAATACTTCTTTCTACTAAATGGAAATTATTTAATACTTATTAAAGTTTAAAGGTTACATAAAAATTCGAATGATATGGTTGTGTGTCCGTCTAGCCAATGAATATCAAGTTTACACATATCCCGTG
Source organism: Oreohelix idahoensis (assembly GCA_024509875.1). Taxonomy (NCBI): domain Eukaryota; kingdom Metazoa; phylum Mollusca; class Gastropoda; order Stylommatophora; family Oreohelicidae; genus Oreohelix; species Oreohelix idahoensis. Next base: position 241,902 of record JAMPIV010011755.1, on the reverse strand, counting down.
AAAGAGCATTATTTTCATTGGCTACCGCGGTAACTTTAAATCTGACAGTAAATTATGTCGCCGACGCAAAAGTTTGGTCCAGAGCGATAAATATGTGATACTTTATTCAACATTTAAATGTCAAAGTTTTGTAATTTTGATCGAAGTGCAAATTAAGTTTGAGAAACTTGAGGTAAGGCTTCTGTTAATGTTGCAAACCGTACGATCGAAGTAACAAAAGACTAATGGCTTAGTAAGTAGGCTTAGAACAAAGCTAAACTTTAGCCTAATTAGGCCCTAGTTGAAATAGCACAAATCGAACTTTATAATATAAATGTCGTATGCCAATCTTGTTTATTTTCCTTTAGTTTAACCTCCGCTGGATCTTTTAGTTAGTAGGACTAGATATAATAAGTTATGCTGTGGCTTTCTAAAAACGTGTGAATAGCCTCTTGGAGCCAAATTACACGTCTATGTGATTTGAACTTGAAGATTTCATGCATGGGAGAATTGTGTAAGCGTAGGCTACTCATTCCATTTGAAACCATGTGAGAGATCTGTTAGCCTAATTATCAGTATGATCACATATTAGGCCTACTCAGTTAGCCTATATGGTGCGAGCTTTGTTATTCTGTAGGACCTAGTTATTGACAAACCTAAAATGTTTCATGGAAAATCTAAGAAACAGATTATGTGAGGTGTGTTGCTTTGAAGTCTGGAAGGAAGAGCTGGAGAAGAGAGGGATGGTCATAAGCAGCTCTAAAACAAAATCCATGGTGATATCACGAGAAGAAAGAAGACATCAGATTAAGCTGGGAGAACAGGTCCTGGAGCAGGTCGACCACTTTAAATACCTCAGAGCTATTATAGACCGAAAGGGAGGCATCAAAGAAGAGTTGGCCACTCGAAAAGCAGCAGCTGGGAGACTTTTTCAGGCCATAAATCGAGGATTCCTCAGCAAGAGAAAGGTTGGTAAGAAAACGAAGATGGCTGTATACCGCTCCACCTATGTCCCAGTCTTGACATATGGATGCGAGTCATGGGCAATGACTACAACCCATAAAAGCCAGATCCAAACCTCAGAAATGAGGTATCTGAGGCAGGTGGTTGAAGTAACAAGAAGAGACATGGTACGCAACCAGACGATACGTCAAGGCCTAAAATGCCACCCCCTACAGACCCAAGTAGAACAGTCCCAATTAAGATGGTTTGGCCATGTCTGCAGAATGGGAGAAGATCGGCTACCACGACAAGCATGGGAAACAAAGAGCCAAGGATCCAGACCCCGAGGACGACCCAGAGTCCGCTGGGAGGACAACATTAGACAATCTTTGAAGGACCGAGGACTAGAATGGAACCAGGCCAGGAGGAAGACAGCCGATAGAATAGTCTGGCGCTCTCTCTTCCAAACCTCTACACCTCACGGTAGAAGGGGAACGACTAAGTAAGTAAGTAAGTGTTGCTTTGATTTGGCCATTGTCAGACCAAATATTTCTTCAGGATTTTGTTAACATGAACTGTTCACCCTCCTTTGGAGTTGTCAGTGTTACAGGCTTAGGCCTAATACAGGTAGCTGATTAGACTGTATTCTGATGCTGTCTATAGGCCTAAAGGTATTTGTAGTCACAAAGCAGTTACTGTTGTTAGTAGCCCCTTCAGTGATAACTGACTATGGGAATGCACCCCTGAAGTAGCTGCTGTTTTCCTGGTCTTTTCACTTCTGCTTGTCTGAGGTGGCGCCATAGGAAACATAGCCACTTGGTGCGATCTGCAGCTTCATCCTCCCAGGCTGCTGGATTTTATGTCCAGTGCTTTCATGTCTCTCTTGTACACATCTTTAAACCTCAGCTAGGGTTGCCCGGCTGTTCTTTTGCCATCTGACTGTTGTCAGTAGAAAATATCTTTGGGGATGCGACCATCTTCCACGCAGGGGTCATAGCCACACAAGCATAGTCTGCGCTGTGTAAGCAGTGTATACATGCTTTGAAGGCCAACATGTGACAGCACCTTGACATTTGTGAGTTTGGAGTTTCCCCAAACATGCATTGTGAGTCAGTGCCGCTTTCAATTACTGTGTCCAGCGAGAGTTTGTCGTTGATGGTAGACCCCAGGCCTGTGAAGTGGTGCACCATTGCCAACTCATAGTTATTGATAGTAATAACTGGTGCAGCTTCCACATCCTGACCCAGCACATTTGTTTTATTTAGACTTATTGAGAGGCCGAAGTCCTTGCATGCTTGAGAGAAGATATTCATCAAGCTGTGGAGCTTCTGTTGACTTTGAGTGATGATTGCAGCATCATTGACGAACAAGTCTGTTATAGTGATCTTTCTGATTTTTGTGTTTGCCTTCAGCCTTGCGATGTTGAACAGTCGATTCCTTTGGTTGCATCCCCAAATGCATGTTTCAAGAACCTTTCCCACTGTCAGAAGTAAGCACCTGGGCAACTGCCGTTAAGGAGTGAAGCATTAGATATCTCATTATTATAGGTCTCATTTTTATGCAGCATGGTGACTGGTACCCATTTACAGCTGGGTAGACTAGATGCTACCATGTTTTGAACCTGGTAACTTTGCCTTGAGAGGCAAGCATTTGAACCACTCTGCCACTTGATGCTCACATTGTCTGTACCATTTGTTGTTCAGCCTTTGTAGGACCTATGTCTCAAATCACCATCAGTATGTTCCAGCTTCCAATGGAGCATAGGTCTTCAACAAAAACATACTAAGCCTTCATGTCCTATGCCATCTGTTTGTATTATCATGTCTGCTTTATTCCTTTTGTCTTTCCATTTCTCTTCTCCGTGTATTTTCTTTGCTCTTCTTCTATTTCTCTTACTGTGTGGATTCCTAAACAGAGACTGCTTTGTAATACTATCAGCTATTTTCCTTAATGTGTGTCAAGCACCGTCATTTGTTGTTCCACTGGTATTTCCATCAGTTCCACATTAGTAATCTTGTCATACCATTTCAATTTTTCTATTCTGGGCAAGCAACCCATTTATGGAAGTCTCTAACTTTCTGTTCATCATTTTTGTTGTTCTCTGTGTTTTAGTGCCATAAATCAGTGCTCCGCAACGGGTGTGCTGCTGCACATTGGTGTGCCGTGACACCAGTCCATCACAAAAAAGTAGGGAGCGTAGTCTTATGATTGGAGTTATTATTCGTGCTGTGCTTGATTTATTTTGCTTTCCATATTTCCTAATGCAATGACCTCATCACTTGCCTTTTGTATTCTTGTTTTGAAATCATTATCTTTTTCTCAAACTTTGTCTGTAGTACTCTGCCAAGATATGTGTATGATTCCAATGCAGTTTGGTTACCATTAGTTGCATTTTTTCTGATGACCTGTCTTTTCTCTGTGCATTTTTCAAACCTAGTTACTGTGACCTCTCATGAGATAGGCCTATTCTCATCTTATCTTGCATCTGATTACAGGCCAGATTGTAGACAAAGTCTAGATTGCCAAGCTGTTTTATCAGAGTCAAATGAATTCCATTTCAGTTTTCATAGTCCAGTGAATAGCCAGTAAGAAAAGAAGCAGTGACAAGAGGCATCCCAGCCACACTCTGATTCTTATCTCGAAGAGCTCAGTAAGATGTCCTTCACAGAGGATTCTGCATTTCATGTCTTAATATGTTTTCTTTATTAGGTTAATGAATTTAAGGGAGACTCCATAATGCTGTATCAGTTTTTTATCAGAGCAATCCTCTGTCTAAACATCTGTACAGCAAAAGTAGCTGCAATTCAACCAACAGGTCTGGGATGCACATTAACTTTTGCCGACGACATACTCATTTACAGGCTCAGACAGACAAGAAATAGTCAGCATACATGAGACTCTTCAGATGGTTTCTGAAAGATTCGAGGAAACCTACTCCAAGATCAATCCCAGCAAAGCATGTGTGCTGTGGTGCTCCTTGTACAACTCCATATTGAAAGTTTATCTCCCAGATGTTATTCTCAGTGGGCAGAAAATTTAAAGGCACGACAAACTAAAATACCTTGGAGTTACTTTTGATCATGGGCTATCATACAAGTACCATGTTGATCAAATCATACAGAAATTTAAGAGAGGCCTGGCAACCTTAAAAACAATGGCTGGAGCAAAGACTACTGTTTCTCCGATATTATCATCTGGTCATGTCAGTAGCCGAGTATGGCCTGGGAATTCTCAAGCTGACAGTATCGCAATATGAACGATTGGAGCGCATTCAAAATGAAGGGATGCGTTTAGTCTTGGGCTGTACGCGAGATACCCACATTGTGACGATGCGGTACATGCTTGGATTGCTGTCGATTAAATCCAGATGTGCAATGGCTCAGGTAAAAGCCTAAATGTGAGTAACCAAAACAAATGGAACATAGCTGACATCAAGGGAGCAAGAATAAAGAAGGGGATGTCATAAATGGAGCAGGAAAACCTCCATAGAAGCCTGCAATCTTCAAGAACTGATGTGGATCTACTGTCTTGGTCATGGAGGGGTACACAACAATGAAAGAGCTGATAGACTAGCTTCAAGAGCACCTATAGTAGGTGCATTGGATATGGACAAGGGAGAGATACTGAGAACAATTAATGATTGCCTATTAGAGAATGACACTGCAATCAATGAACTGTCAAGGCTAAGATTGCTGGAATTTGGCATTAGACGTAAGACTGGCGAGGATGAACGTAAGAGAGTATGTATCCGGCATATATACAACCAACGTGCAACAGGAAAGTTAGCACTCATACCCTTCGACGTTTGCTGAGGGAGACTGAGCACCTATGAGTTTGCCTGGAGTGCAGTGATGTCGATTCTGAACAACAATAATTTGTCCTGGCACTGATAGTAGTAGCATAATTCCTCTACAGTCTGTGCACACTTGTAAATCTCTCTTCTTAAGCAACTTGGCCAGACATCCCTCCTGCCATTTTGCTGGTATTTCTTCTCTCTACCAGACTTTTCCAAGTAATTTATATAATGTCTATAACTGGTGCCATACTTGTTCAAGTACTCCCTCCCATCTAGGAACTTTTGTCATACTTCAGGTATTCCCACCCATCTAGGACTTTTGTCATACTTGTACTTCAGGTACTCCCACCCATCTAGAACTTTTGTCATACTTCAAGTACTCTCACCCGTCTAGAACTTTTGTCATACTTCTTCAAGTGCTCCCACCCATCTAGAACTTTTGTCATACTTCTTCAAGTACTCCCACCCATCTAGAACTTTTGTCATACTTCTTCAAGTGCTCCCACCCATCTAGAACTTTTGTCATACTTCTTCAAGTACTCCCACCCATCTAGAACTTTTGTCATACTTCAAGTACTCTCACCCATCTAGAACTGTTGTCATACTTCTTCAAGTGCTCCCACCCATCTAGAACTTTTGTCATACTTCTTCAAGTACTCCCACCCATCTAGAACCTTTGTCATACTTCTTCAAGTGCTCCCACCCATCTAGAACTTTTGTCATAATATTGGCGTAGCTAGGGGTCTTTTTACAGGACCAGATCTTATCAGTGCTTCATCATGCTAGCTGATAGATGCTAGTAGAGTGCGGACGTGTTTTCATAGAGCTCTACTTTCGTATTTGTGAAAGTGTGTTCCTGCTATAATTTGTGATGGATTTTAATATCATTGTATTTGGTATCATTGTGGCTTTGTCGTGAAATCATTTTTGTGGTGTCAATACGAACATAAATGTTAGATTTTGTTCTAAAAGGATCCACTATTATAATACACTGTGCTGTTTTGCATCTAAACTTGTAGTATTGTTAAATGGGTAGCCGACAACCCACGAATAGTTGAGCGCCCAACAATGACCGAACCACCCAGGTGTTTAATTATAGGTCTTCAGCGCTGGGCCTTTTTGCAAAATCTACTATACAAATGAAACCCCGCGACCCAAATCGTCACGCTAGAGCGATGATTACACAGCCCTACAAAAAAAATGTTTTTTTTGGTGCCAAACATTTTACTCTTGATTGTACATAAATGAGGCCTGCTCAATCCAAATATCACATTTACTTGTCTGTAGCAGCTCTAGTTTTTGAGATACAGACATTGACATTTTTGTATTTCATTAATACAGGGTGACCCAAAAAAAATGGGCCCGCGCGCGCACTTATTGTGCGCGCGCGGGCCCGTTTTTTTTTGGGTCACCCTGTATTATTACAATATTTTCTATATAAGGCTATGTAAAAAAAACTAGTGCTGTCTAGTCCTTTACAAAAGAAAACTGCTTGTTTACTCTCATTTTCAGTTTTCCAAGAATCTTCCCAGAATTGCCTTTTTTAGATTTTAAGCCACAGCATGCATGTTAGTATGCTACTTATTTTATTACACTTCTAACAGAGAATGGCATCATCTTCAAGAAGAGCATGTTTTCTTTCACCGCATTTATTTTGTTATATTTGTGGAGAGTACACTTTCAAAGAAGAACATAGGAAGCATATTACTGTTTTTGTTAAAAAGGCATACTTTGCTTACTTTAAAGTAAAACTAGGTGACCAGGACAAGTCTTGGGCTCCTCATATTGTTTGCAAAACATGTGTTGAACACCTGCGACAGTGGACTTGTGGGAAAAGAAAATGTTTAAAATTTGGAATTCCAATGGTTTGGAGAGAGCCCAAGAACCACTATGATGACTGTTATTTCTGTGTTGTGAATATTAAGGGAATTAATGGAAAAAATCACAAAAAGTGGAAATATCCAGATTTAGATTCTGCTAGGCGACCTGTTCCACACGGAGATGACATACCAATTCCAACTTTCAGTCAGATTTCGGATTCCCTGCTAGAAGATGAGACAGCAGTGGCATGTGGAACGACAAGTGACAGTGATAGTGATTTCGAAGATGATTTTTCAGATGCTCAACGCTTCGACCAGCTTGAACTAAATGATCTAATCCGAGATCTATATCTCTCCAAGGAATCTTCAGAACTTTTGGCTTCAAGATTGAAAGAAAAAAAAATTACTGACTGCTGAAACAAAGGTTACATTTTATCGCAGCAGAGAGCAAGGTTTTATTCCATTCTTTTGTAAAGAAAACAACCTTGTGTTTTTGTACTAATGTAGGAGGTCTTGTTAACAAAATGGGTGTAAGTTATACACCAGATGAGTGGCGACTTTTCATTGACAGCTCTAAAAGAAGTTTGAAGGGTGTTCTCTTACACAATGGTAACAAATATGGCTCAATTCCAATTGCTCATTCTACTACAATGAAGGAGGAGTATGCTACAATAAGCACAGTTCTGGAAAAATTGAAGTATTTAGAACATAACTGGATGGTTTGTGTAGATCTTAAAATGATGAACTTCTTGCTTGGCCAGCAAATGGGATTCACCAAATATCCATGCTTTATATGTTTGTGGGATAGCAGGGCAAAAGATATGCACTGGACAAAGAAACAGTGGCCGTTGAGGGATGAATTTAAAGTTGGAGAAAAAAATATTGTCAATAAGCCTCTCATTGATCGAAAAAGAGTTCTACTGCCACCATTACATATAAAGCTTGGCTTGATGAAGCAATTTGTTAAGGCACTGAACAAAGATGGTACCTGTTTTAATTACTTATGCAGAAAGTTTCCAGAATTGAGCATAGACAAACTTAAAGCTGGAATTTTTGATGGACCTCAAATTAGAAAGTTAATAAACGATCCAAATTTTATTGATTCCATGAACAAAACAGAGTCCACAGCCTGGTCATCATTTGTTTTAGTTGTGCAAAACTTTCTGGGTAACTTTAAAGCAGACAATTATTCTGAATTAGTTGGAAACATGCTGTCGAGTTTTTGTGAACTTGGATGCAACATGAGCATAAAATTGCACTACCTCCATAACCATTTACATTTATTTCCGGAGAATCTTGGCGACTTTAGTGAGGAGCAAGGTGAAAGATTTCACCAAGATATAAAAAAACAATGGAAGAGAGATACCAGGGACTTTGGGATGCCCACATGATGGCAGATTACTGTTGGACCCTTAAGCGTGACTGTCCGGGCATATCACATTCCAGGAAGTCCTCGAAAAGATCCTTTTTGCGTGTTGACTAAACAAGTGCTAGTGATAAAGTTTTATTACATTTTTGGTAATATATGCACAGTAATTACATATAATATTAATGCAGACTAAAGTCAAAATGCCACTGATAGCACCTAACTCTAGGATTGTACATAACAATTGCCCTACTAATATGGTCATTCTTAGTTGTCTCAAAAACTAGAGCTGATAGAAAAAATCTGATTACATTTTTGGATTCAGCAACCCAAAATTACCCAAGAACAGCTATAAAATTTAAGGCACCAAATTGTGTGTATACCAGTGTTATCAGCCATGAACAAAGCTAATTACCTTCTTCCTTCGCGGTACCAGCAATAACATTGACAATGCAAAAAACGTTTTTCTCCATTTCTATAATACGTCGAACAGAACAAGGTTATGGTTCAAGGTTCAGAGACTGCAGTTAAAGAGTGGATCCAGAAAGATTTAAATCATTTATGGGAAACAACAACTACTGCTTGAGTCAGTCGAATGGCTATAACGTCAACAGCTGTTATCAACAATGCACCAACCACTTCCGATGCCCAGAAATTAGCCCTCACATGCTGTTCCTTTCCTGTTGTCTCTGATACATTCGTTCAGGAGTATGACAAACAACTACAGATGGTACAAGGCATTCCTTCCGTTACATCAAGATCTACCATTACAGAGACAGAGCATAATTCATTCATAGGATTGCTTGATAGTAGTCTAGAAAGGACACCACGCAAGCACACTATACTATCACCACATGATGATGTGTATACAAAAATAACATCTGAGATGGAGCTACTGAAAGCTGAATTGAGCTGTCTTAAAAAATCTTACAAACAGCTTCAGGCTGATCACATGTCTCTAAAAAGTCGTTACGAAAACAGCAAAACTCACATTCAGCAGCAGCCTACACAACAGCACACAAACGAATTGGGTCACAAACAAAAACGTGCGGAGAGCGTCCGACCTCAACAACAAATACTACATTCAGAACTACGCCTTAATGAACGTAATTCCTTGGACACTCCGGAAAATCCTGTAGCCAGTGTCTGCAGAATTCCAGTCAAAATTTCAAATCGCCACCCGCCACTTCGACCGGCTGCTGCCAGCACACACCACAAGACTTCTAGCAGCCACAGCACAACTGGAACAAGGGAAGCAACAGCTGTTATCACTGGCACCCACATGAACAGAAGAAAACATCTCATCTTTGGGGACCAAACTATGAAGGAGCTTCAACAGTCAAAACTATTAACTGGTGATACTGATTCGGTGTCTGTTCGCTTCAAGAACTGGGCATCAACGCACGACCTACTGACCTTCCTTAAACGGTTTTCGCCTGATCTCTCTGTAACTAGAGTAACTGTGCACATAGGTCTGTCAGACTCAATAAAAGACATTGAACTGTCACAGACAGACCTAAACGAGATCACATTCATATTTCGGTCCCTATTCCATAATACCAAAATTTATTTTTCCTCTATTATCCCGCCAGTCCGTGCCTATTACCACAAATGTGTTGAAACTAACAATGCTATACTTAAAAAACACTGTCTCAAAAATGAACATGTTTTCATAGATCACAGCTCGGTCTTCCTTGCCACATCTGGAGCCCTTAGAAAGCATCTTTACAGCGGTGATATTACATTATCCAGACAAGGGACCAGTATGTTGGCGACAAATATAAAATATCCAGAAAGCACACTCAAAGGCACAACTCACACATGAGTATCCATATATCCATCCAAACGCCATGTGAATACAAATTGCTACTCATCTAACGCCAATTATGACCTTCATTTTCCATCACTACCAACAACTTTAAACACCAACCGCCCAAAATCATCAAACAATCAGGATCATCACGTTGTACCTATTGTTAGCACCACGGATGTGCAGGAAACCAACAATGTCTGCCTTCAACAACCTTCTGCCACAGACGACCCTCCTCGACAACACCGACTTGACCCACTTCATTCCCAAAGGTCTGTAAGTGATCCAATTCAATCTGCTCAGCCTTCATCAACAAAAATGTCACCATGTCCGCTGTCATCCCAGACACCAATGAGAGTTCACCCCTCATCGCTGTCGTCACAGGTTTACCCACATCAACCCACATACCCAGCCTTTCATAATTTCCTACATCAACAACGACTCTTGGTCTATGCACCTTACACTTGGAGGTCGTACTTGCCTGAATACCCCACTCATTCAACAACTGTATCTCAACATCCCGCTTTCTACCAAATGCGTCATCTATCACGACCAAGTCCACCCCACTTCTATTTTCAACAACGTTCTCCTCCACATTAACAGTGACTGTTGGCCTCCCTAGTTGTCTCTGTAACACCAGCAACTGTCGATTGTTGTTTTTATATATATATGAGGGACGGTCAAAAAGTAATGCCTCGTAATTTTTAATTTCATTCAATAGGCAAGAAAACAGATAAAATTCACATTGAAATGTAGCCCCAAGTCTGAACTTCAAAAATTTATTTCTCAATGTAGTCTCCGTTATTTGTTACAGTTTTTGTCCATCTTCTCACAAGGGCATGTATCCCCGCACCGTAAAAATTTGTGTCCTTTTTCCTAAACCACTGGCGTACGGCGCGTTTAAGGGTCTCGGTGTTCTCAGAGTGATGTCCGCGAAGATCTTCTTTCAGTGGTCCAAACAGATGGAAGTTAGAAGGTGCAAGATCGGGACTGTAAGGGGGATGTGGTAATAATGTCCAGCCAAATTCTGCAATCGCATCAATGGTGCGTTTAGCAGTGTGTGGCGTGGCATTATCGTGCAACAGTAGTGCAGTTCTTGGATCTTTTAATGGGTACCCACCATGCACAAACTTTTGAATAACCCAGGTCTTTAATGATGTTCTGGACACTGCCTTTACTAATGGACAACATGGAAGAAAGTTCATCCAGTGTTACCCGACGGTCACCACGAATGATGCCATCAACTCGATGAATGTTGTGTGGAGTCACTGCGGTAGACGGACGGCCAGTCCGCTTTGCGTCAGCCATTGAGGATTGACCTACTTCAGCTTCGTCACAATGATGTACCCAACGTCGTACAGTGCTAACATCCACTGTTGAATCTCCATAAACATTCTTCAAACGTTCGTGGATGCGAATTGGGGTCTCGCCTTCTCTTTGGCAGCCATTTTTAAACTGTTACAGTGGTGCCACCTGTTACTGAAACAGGTTGGTAATGCTATACAGTGCAGAGGAGTGTTTGAGGAATCCTGCTAAATTTACAAATTGCACACCGATGCAGTATTTACATACATAAAAAATAGGAGGCATTACTTTTTGACCTTCCTTCGTATATATATATATATATATTTTTTTTCACACTGTTTGCCTGTCTGATATGAGCGCTTGATTTGTTACATTTTTCACTTATTTTTGACGTAATTTAATTAGCTGAATTGTTTGTAATTAATTTTTAAAGTGCCCCACTTATTAATACCACCATTAATTCACCTTCCTTGATAAAATTTGTTAAATTTAGTATTTATTTACCTTTTTATTTGAGCGCAAGCTTCTTTACATAACATAAATGCCAGGTACTTATGAACAGTTACTAACCATGAATGGTTTACGACTTGGCCATCTGAATGTAAACCATCTTTTAGGTAAACTTCCAGAACTCACACAAGTTCTTAATCAAAATGTCCATGTTTTTGGGCTTTCAGAAAGTTGTCTGAATGAGAAAATAACAGATGGTGACATTGTACGTAATGGTTTTAAAACTATTCGGCGAGATTCTAGTAGACAATTAGAGACAGGTTTAGCAGTTTATATTTCCACTTCTCTCAGTTATCGCCGCAGAAACGATTTAGAGACCATATATATAGAATGCATATGGTTAGAGGTAAAGCCACAAAAGCAAAGACCCATTGTAATAGGATATCTTTATCGAAATCCCAGTGTAGGAACAACATGGTTTGAAGATTTCACGAACATGATGGATAAAGTTATCACTACAGTCAATGAAATTATTCTTCTTGGTGATTTCAATATTGATATGCATAAGCCAAATCAAACATGGACCAACATCATAGTATCGTACAACATGAAACAAATAGTCAACAAACCTACCAGAGTAACAAAAACATCATCCACACTGATCGATCACGTCTATGTAACATGTCCAGAAAACATTATAGAATGTTTCATCCCTACTATTGCTATGAGTGACCACTATCCCATATATTGCACTTGGGCAAAAAATGGGTACAAATCTCCAAAAAATAAACACATCAGTATTGAATATAGAAGTCTAAAAAATTTCAACCAAGAATTATTTTTAAATGATTTGCGAAATGCGCCTTTCGCCGATGTTTACCAACTTCCTGATCCTGATGACGCCATTGCATATTGGACACGGACATTTTATAGTATTTTTAATAAGCATGCGCCTACTAAAGAAATTCGCGTAAAAAGACAAATAAAATCTCCATTTATCACACAAGAAGTACTTGCCGCTATGAGGCAGAGGGATCGAGCGCACAAAAATAAGGACATCATTACATATCGGCAAGGAACAAAGTACAATATTTAATTCGCAGAGAAAAGAAAAACTACTTTAGTAATTTAGTTAAAAGCAAAAGCAACAGTAGAAATATATGGAAGGCAATCAATACCTTGGTGAACAAAAGAAATTCGCCAGACTCACAAAATCCCAATACTTCATTTACTTGTACAGACTTCAGCAATCATTTTCAGGCAGACATCCACAGTATAAAATCCGCCATACCTTCTTCCCCTTGTGACTTCAGCGAATTATCTACGTTCTGCGAGAACAAGTGTACTAACACCATTCCATGCGACATTCCTTTTATAACAGTTAACGAAGTTTATAACTATCTTATTGATCTTAAAGATAATAACTCAGCGGGACTTGATGGAATCAGTAATCGAATATTGCGTTATGCTGCACCAGCTATTACTGATACACTAACATACATATATAATCAATGTCTCGCAAGGAGTTACTTTCCATCTGCCTTTAAAATCGCTAAAGTATACCCTCTTGTTAAACCTGGTTCATCAGATAATAACAACCTTGGTAACTATAGGCCCATTTCTCTTATATCGCCGCTGTCCAAACCACTGGAAAAACACATACACAAAACAGCAATAGAACACCTAGCCAATAATGACCTGCTAGTTGATAGTCAGTCGGGGTTTAGACCAAAACATTCATGCCACACAGCCTTAACAAAAATGATAGACAACTGGCATCTAAACATCAATAACGATAATTTATGTGGAGCAATCTTTGTAGACTTTAAAAAAGCATTCGATATGATAGATCACACTATTTTAATCAGAAAATTAGAAACAATGAAAGTAAATCTTAAGCTGGTGAAGTTAATTAAATCATTTCTGACAGACAGACAACAAGTGGTGTCTTACAATAATTCTTTGTCCAACCCAACTGTTGTCGATATCGGTGTTCCTCAGGGCTCTATTCTCGGCCCTCTTCTCTTTGCCGTATACATTAATGATCTTCCTCTGCACATCAAACATTCATCCTGTGACCTGTTTGCCGATGACTGTACTGTTTACACTAGTGACAAAAGTTGCACTGCACTAGAACTATCTTTACAAACTGATACACATAATATTATTAAGTGGAGCAACGAGAATCGAATGCAAATAAATATTAGTAAAACGAAATGTATGTTAATATCAACCAGACAAAAACTACAAAACTCGCAGAAAACAACACTTCAGCTCTACATTGGAACATCACTAATTGAAAATGTAAATGAACATAAAACTCTAGGTCTAACTGTTGACCAGCACCTAAGTTGGAACTCACATGTAAGTGCACTCACAAAGCTAACGGCACAAAAAGTTTACCAATTATCCAAAATCAAACACTTCCTGGATGAGGGGGCAAGAAAAATGTTCTACACATCTCACATACAAACATACCTAGACTATTGTTCCACAATCTGGGATGGTTGTTCCATATCCAACACAAAAAGGCTTCATTCACTTCAAAAACGTGCAGTGCGCCTAGTTGCTGATAAACACCAAACACATTGTATAGATCTATATAACTATCTTAAAATATTACCCCTTAGAAAGCGCTTCCTATTTAACAAAGCTAAATTCGCTCACAAAATCTTGTCACATAATGCTCCAACGTATCTGTGGCCACTTTTAAAATTCAATGAAAAACGTAGTCAGCGCTTAAACTAGTTACAGGTATCCAAGCCGAGGCTAGATTTGTACAAGAAGAGCTTGGTTTACTCAGCTGCTCATCTTTGGAACAATCTTCCACATGACCTGAAAAACATGCACAGTCCCTACTCATATAATCATAGACTGTTCAAATACATTATGAGTGCGGCTTATATGCCGCCCTAAGGGATTATGTTTCGAATTATTATCTAATATACTGTATGGAGGGTCTGATGATCTAGTTTTTCATTTTAATATACCTTACTTCTTAATTGTAATCAGATACAGTAGACATTAAAAAATCCGGCAACCTCCGGACCTGAGGAGTGCCGGATTTTTGAAAATGCCGGATTTTTTATGGTTATATATTCTGTATATATTTAACAGAAAATGACTACCTGTACACTTTATCTGCGATCGACAATGCACGATGTTTACGTTTTACACCACTTCTTTTATTTGCTGAATCCATAATGGGGCTAAACAGCAGCAAATAAATGATAAAATGAGAAGGAATGAGCAGGAATGCCTGTTAACACATGCAAGCAAGACCCAACAGCTGCATCAAAACATAAACCGCTCCAGAAAACAGTGGCGCGCCGACCCGGTAAATTTTAAAATGCGCTCCGAAATCCATGCCGGAAATCTGAAGGAACCAGATTATCGATGGCCGGATTTTTGAATGTCAACTGTACTGTAAATGTATGCTTTTATACTACTTATAATGTTGCATCGCCATTGATCTAATACCTTAAGTATGTTGGAGAATGTCTGGATAACTAGCAATAAAAGATGAGTAAAAGGAAGGGCAAAATGCAAGACGGGCCTATATGTACGATTCTCATCTATCAGTCAATACCCTTTACCTGCCTAAGGAGCATATGTCATAAAACTGGATCTCGTATAGTGGAGGCGTCAACAATTCACTCCCTGTGGCAATATCTGCTTGGGACTCAAAGCTGCTCACCTGTGGGAACATTTTCCGCATGCGCTGACAACACATGAAGTCCCAGGTCATTCAGCAGATTTCCAAAATGTCACGAGTTCTTATTATATGCCACCATAATCTGATTACGTTTCAAATTATGTCTAATTTACTGTATGAATGGTTTAGATTGTGTTTGTTAGTATGTTTTTTTTTTTTTTTAAGGTACAGTATTAATTTTTTAAAAATTTATTTTAATTAATAAATTTTTTTATTTTTTTTTCTCCCTTAAATTTGATTATGTCTGGATGTTACAAATGTATGTTATTATTTTACCTCGATAATGTTGTATGCTTAAATAATGCTAAAAATACATGTGCTATTGAAAGGATACGGTATGTAAGATGACACAGAGAAGAAGGGCAGAATGTAAGACGGGCCTGCGTGCCCAATTCTTAACCCTTTGAAAATAAAGTTTGTTCGTCATACTTCTTCAAGTACTCCCACCCATCTAGAACTTTTGTCATACTTCTTCAAGTGCTCCCACCCATCTAGAGCTTTTGTCATACTTGTTCAAGTACTACTACCCATCTAGAACTTTTGTCATACTTCTTCAAGTACTCTCACCCATCTAGAACTTTTGTCATACTCCTTCAAGTACTCCCATCTACAGTTTGAGAAAATGGCCATATATTTGTAATGACCTTGCATTCTGTGTTATTGTTATATTGACCATAGCTGATATATTTGCCATTGTTCTTGTGCTGAGTTTCCTTTGTTGAATGTTTCACTGTACATGTTGTTCATATTAGTTTTGCTGATGTTTGTAAGTTGTTTTCTTACATTTTTTTATCCTTGGTTACAGAAAAATGGGTGGATATTATTCTGTACAAAGCAAATCAGATGAAGAGGATGATGTAAAGTTCAAAGATGAGCCAGAAGAGTTTACACCATCAAAACCATTGCGTGACTTGCGTCTGCTTGCACTAGATCCCAGGTCCCCATCAAAGTTAATTGACAGGACCCCAATCATTGTGGACAGAACTCCAGATGTGCTTGGCTACAAAACGAAATTGTCACATGCTGAGACAGACACCCCATGTATTGGTCCAGTTATTAAGGATCCTAGGTCGCCTACAACAGAGTTCACAAGAACACCTATTAACCCCTGCTGTTCATCATCAGGTACTCCATTTCTGGCAGCAACTTACTCTGGAGTTTTATTAAAATAAAATAGACACACCATAAGTCAAAATATTGGCAGATATAATTACAACGATAAAATAGATTTGACGTGAAAAGAGATATACCACTTTGTTATATCTCTGCAAATGTCCATAACATGTTATTGTTCTTGCCTTATTGATAATTTGTTGTTTAGTTTATGTCATTCCAAGCAAAAGTGAAGAGACTATACAACAGCTGATGATTCATGTTTTAAAAGCTGTTAATATTTTTTAGGTTTGTTGAACTACCGTGGTGCTAATCCCACTTTATCCTTTAATTCTGTTTGTGTCTGCCATCTCCTGTTATATTGTGACCAGGGTATACTTTTAACTTGTAAAATATCTCTTCATCTGTGCTTATATTTATTGTTGACTTCTTGTTCTGTTCTTTCTGAATGGTGAAATCCATGGAAGATATGCTAGCAACTATCAGTTGGTGGCCATGAGGTGAACAGCTAGAGATACTTTGTGGTCATCTCAAGTAAAGGACTTCTCTAGAATGAACCATTAAAATAATAGGGCAGTTTTTATCACGTCAGTAGATTCAAATACTTGGGAATGTTAGTAACCTGGAAGATCCATCAGTATTAGCCTGTTCTATGTGTCTGCTCTTTTTGTTCTTCTATTTTATCTCCCTTCAATCCTGCCTGTTGATTCTGTTACATTAACTATAAGGAAACAAAAATATATCCTTGTAGGTCACACAGATGTGGCTTTACAGAAAAATGTATGAATACCATGGACAGTTTAAAAGAGACTAGTGTTCACAGGTAGCGTATTACTCAACAACAAAAAGCAGCAGTCCACTAGGGGTGTGTTCACAGAAGATAAAAGCTGGAAAACAATGTGGTAGTGGTGAAGATTGACGGGAAAAGATAACTGGACAGTTTAATATCATGGCACAGATAGAAGTTAACAACAGTGGGGGACAGGAAGTTGTGGGGGGATGTGATCACTTACACCCACCACCCTGGCACGTGAAGAAGAAGTAAAGTGAATAAGGTGTCACTGAACTGAAATAATAGCACTACAAATATTTTGGTATGACAATGACATGTCTGATCTTCTTGCCCTCTCCATACGTTATGCTAAAAGAGGTTGTGTTCATGTTAACAGCTTCCACAAGGCAGCGTATAACTTCACTGCCAACAACTACCCATAATACAGACGAGTCGGACTTTGGCGAGCCACAGTCTTACTTGGAGTCTGCTGATGTGTCACCAGTACTCTTGTCGGATTTCTCAGGTATCTTTGATTTTGATGACATTATTATTTGGTTATTGTATGGTAAAGGTAGTCTGGGGGTTGGAGTGGCTAAGAGGTATGCATCCGCATTGCATTCAAAAGGTACAGGTTCGATTCCCGGCAGAGGGAATAGATTTTATGGAAATTTTTTTCAGAACCAGTGGTCCTAATGATGTCATACTTCCCCCTGGTCTCCTGGGTAGTGAGATCGGATGCCTAGCCTTCTCAGATATGGGTAAAAAAAATAGGAGGTCCCGTACACAAGTTGCGCACGTTAAAAATCCCACGGCAGTTAGAAATCGTAAAGAGTAGGCCACAAAGCCGCTGCCCTGGCAAAATTTAAAAAAATTAGAAACTTGCTCCAAAAAAAAAAATATTTATAGAATGTGTGATTCCTATATAAACACATTTGGATTCTCGCTGGTGCTATGGAGTTTGTGCACTGTGCTGAAATCCTGTGATCTAAGGGGAAACATCGGACCATTGATGGATTTATCCATGTGCAATGAAGATAATCCTTAAAACCAAAGGTAGTCTCATGGCAGATACTGCAGCAGGGGAGTGAAATGTTAGAGACTTCACTGCTAGGTCCAGTTTTATGAGATACGAGTGGTTGCTGGATAGACTGGTGTGTGTGTAGCTACCTGGTAACTCTGCCCCATGAAGCAGCCACTGTCACTCAGCGCTGTGTTGTAAGGTAAAGAACTGTTATAGTTTGATAGCATTATTCTGTAGTTTATGTTGAGAGAGTGCAGCAAACACTAATTAGTGGAATGTGTTAGACAACATTGACAGACATGAGCCACCATCGTTCGTATTTCATCTTCCGTTATGAAAAAAAAAATGCAACATCTCATATTCCTGCTGTAAGACATGACCTTAATTACTTTTATCTTCCATTATTTAGGTCAACCTGCAGCATTGTTGGAAAGTCCAGAATCAGCCATCAGCTCAGATAAAGAGATTGTCTTGGAGAAGGTAAAATTTTACTTTCGTTAAATATCATCCGGAGAAACTGGTCTTTAGCAGACACTAGTACCACGTGGTTATTGATATACTTCTTTAATTACATGGTCCTTCTAGTTTGTGGCTAGTTTTAATTACATTGTCCATATAGTTTGTGGCTAGCTTTAATTACATTGTCCATATAGTTTGTGACTAGCTTTAATTACATTGTCCATATATGTCCATATAGTTTGTGGCTAGCTTTAATTACATTGTCCATATAGTTTGTGGCTAGCTTTAATTACATTGTCCACATATGTCCATATAATTTGTGGCTAGCTTTAATTACACATTGTCCATATAGTTTGGGGCTAGCTTTAATTACATTATCCATACAGTTTGTGGCTAGCTTTAATTACATGATTCATACAGTTTGTGGCTAGCTTTAACCTTTAGCACACTGCATTAAAATGGCGGAAATTTGCCCTGCCACTGCATTCTTTTTCACAACGCCCCGTTTTTTATAGTGGGTGACTTGTAACGTCTATAGTTTCTTGGTCAATTGCTATAATTTTTGGAATGTATATAAATAAAAGAATGATGAATCTGATGATATAAGTTTTGTTGGTGTATATGTTAGATGCCATAGGAAAGATGAAAAAAAAAACCCAACAAACGAAGAGACACCTACTCCTGGTGCAGGTGTATTGTCCACGAGGTGTAGAAATGATAAGGTAGACAGAAACCTGTCCCTGCTCATCACATTCCTGTACCCTGGCATCTCAATGAAACAGTCATTTTCTTCTTCCTTCTTCAGTCAAGCTATGGGTCGCTGACTGCATTCACTATTGCTGCATCTTTGGGTCCCAAACAGTCATTTGACCAATACAAATCAAATGACGATCTTTTCATTACACCCATCATCAGTAGCAAAGCAACAAACGCCCTCATCTCGTCAGCAGTGACATTCGTCCACAACGTCACACGGGATGAGGCACCCGCATCTTGCCCTTTCTGTTCACTAACCTGACTGGCGTAACGATTAGTTACTAACGTGTTCACAACATCATCTGTGATGAACAGACGGAATACATCTACTTCAGAGATGTCATCGGCAACGCCCACAGGTCCCACAACTTCGTCAAAGTTGCGGAGCCAGTCGTGGTTGTATCCAGAAGGGGCCCTGGGAATATCAGCTTCATCAAAATCGTCGTCAACAATGCTAGACATACTTCTGTCGTCCCCATCTCCGCCATCACCCATAATTTGAGAACCGATATCAGCGCTAAGCCAACAAACTCCTCGTCATCGGAGTCAGAATCCATGAAAATTTCAGCGAAAATGGCAGCTTGTTCCATGCCGATTGATTTCGATTTGAAAAATGCACAGAAAATAAACGCTAACACGCCGTCACAAATATAGATCAGAATAGGAAGTGAATTCTTTCGCAACTAAGATTAAAACTAAACATCCGGGGGTAATATGACGTGTACACATGTTATATGGCAGGAAACCAACTCTATCCAAAAGTAGCAGCATTGCGCCCGCAGCCGGCAGAACATATAGTACCTCTGGCGCAACGTTGCTACCGCAGCGTGCTAACGGTTTAATCACATGATTCATACAGTTTGTGGCTAGCTTTAATTACATAGTCCGTATAGTTTGTGAGCAGTAGTGATGATATTAACCATCCTTATCTTACACCAGATGTTACAGCAAATCACATTTGAAGGGCCAGATTTTAATCTGCCATCAGTGTTTTCTTTATTTAGCTGTAGTTGAGTCCAGAAGCTGTCCTTTGGTTTCATATTCTTCTAGCACCTTCTTTTATGATGTTTCTCTTTTCTCAGTTTAAAAAAAAAAAAGTTTTATGTGTGGTGTGTGAAAAGAACAGCATCGGTGATAGGGAGAAAAAAAGTTTTGAGCAACATTCAGTTAATGACCTGTTTACACATTAGACATTCCCAGCTGAGTTTTGACAATTAAAGTTTGAAAATGATGCTTTCAGTTGTATGAGAACATTTGAGTACAGGATGAAAATCATGCTTTCACTACAGTTGTATGAGAACATTTCAGTACAGGATGAAAATGATGCTTTCACTACACTTGTATGAGAACATTTGAGATGCTTGTTGTCTAGGCAGGCATGCTAGCAGTTACAAGATAACTTATGACTTATGATATCTTGTTGTTTGACTGTTATCATCATCTGATATCTGTTTCTCATAACTAACTAGAACACAAGCCTACATGACACAACAGAGTCGGACCCTGAGGGTTTAGATACAACACCATTAGATGTTGATGTTCCTGCAGGTTTTATGGAAGATGAAATATTTGAGGACATGGATACTTCATCAGAGATGTTTGAAAATAAGTCAACTCTTAAAGGTACTTGCTTTGTTCAGCCATTAAATTTATGTAGATTGTGCTTGGCGGAATATATAATTGTCCTTTATAGTTTGTAGATTTGATTGGTCATGAACAAAACAAAAGATGATCAACCATTGACCGACTCTATTCTTTTATTTTTATTTGTAAGTCATGCTAAACAATTACAAAAGCTGTGGAGACAAAGCGTAGTTATCAGCTCTGTCACACTTTCATTTGCTTCCATTAATACTAGGTCACATGATAACATGTGTACCCTGCTTTCCTTGTGTTATCCAAAATGCTAGAACATTTATAACTGCCCTGTATGGCTAAGGAGGATAGGCATGCAAAACTGGTTCATTATTTACATGTTTTTATCTCTGTCATGGTAATGTGGTCTCTGCAGTCCTTTGGGGTTTTTTTCCATGGTCTGCAAGATATGATGGTATTGTATTTGATGTCATTCTGAAGTTGGACTGGCAGTGAGAAACTATTTTTCTCCGATGCTTTAAAAAACTTGCTTGGTAATTAAGATTTTCTAGCGCCTTTGTTAGGATGAGATGAAAGGCTTTGCTGTCATATGGTTGGTTCTATTCGCTAATAAAGTTTGACAAAAGTAATTCTTGAGCATTGCAAGCTCATTCCACTCAGTTCTCAGGTGGTACCTGTGGTTGGTTTGTGCCAGCAATCATTATTTTCCATAATTTAAGAAAATTAAGGTGTTTTTTTGCATACACCATCTCAAAAATGCAGATTATTCTCTGTCAATGAAAAATTATGATCAACTAATACAAGGCAGACAAGAAACTTTAGATAGATATTAACTAAATCAAAAGTTAGCAGTGACAGTCTGAGCTCTCAATCAAACAAAACATCTTTTTGCCCCCCCCCCCCCATTTTTGTCATCTTTACAGGTTTGCATTTTTATATAAATTTATTATTTGTGCTTATTTCAATTGAAAGAACAATGAGTAAAATGACTAATATTGTATGTTTATAAACGTACACACTATACGCTGCTGCTGCTCTATTCACAAACACTTGAACGGACCGGCTGAAACTGGTAAAATTATATTACCCTGCGATAACACGACCTCGCAGCTGTACAGTTGAATATTGTCTACCCCACTTATTGTGATATAGCAAGGTGTTACTGTAACAGCAGTATGAAATCGCGGTTGTGATCAATTGGCAGTGATGACAAGACGTGAAAATTGCTGACAGTGAGTGTCTTTCCATTTTCCGACAAATGAAATCTGTATAATGACTTCCTATTTATTGG
Source organism: Oreohelix idahoensis (assembly GCA_024509875.1). Lineage (NCBI taxonomy): Eukaryota > Metazoa > Mollusca > Gastropoda > Stylommatophora > Oreohelicidae > Oreohelix > Oreohelix idahoensis. Next base: position 219,708 of record JAMPIV010011755.1, on the reverse strand, counting down.
TTACAACAATCATAATATGTCAAAAATTGTTATTCAAAGGTTTAACAATTATTTCATCCAGTTAATCATGATTACAGTTAATCATGATTACATAGGAAAACATCTTCCATTGTTATTGTTGTTCAGAATCGACCTCACTGCGCTCCAGGCAAACCCATTGGTGCTCAGTCTCCCTCAGCTAATGTCGAAGGGTATGAATACTAATTGTTCCTGTTGCGCGCTGGTTGTATATATGACGGATGGATCTATACGTCCATCCCTGTCAGTCTTATGCCTAATGCCATTGTTACGAAACTTGTTCCCCAGTATAACGGGCTAATTTCGTGAAGCATCTTACTGTCTAATATTTGGTGTATAAATTGGGTGGACAGTCTCACTCAAGACAGTATGTACACAAATAAATAACTTGACAGAAGTCTGGGTCACAGTTCCATACATATAATCTCAACAGCATAGTCCTGGACATCAGTAACAAAAGTACAAAATACTTGCATCAATACGATATGTGGTACAGTCATTCTGACGTACTGGCAGCCACTGCATCCAATTAAGTGCGGCATTCACTCCTCGCACATATATCTCTCTGGTCTGATCACCAGGCATCCAGGTTCATCCAGAACTTCACAGCGCGGGAAAATCACAACGCGCTTAAAAACAATAATGTATGAAGGCCTTGTAGATGCACATTGCGTGGAACATCATCGCGTCACATCCAATATATCATAATCAAAATCACAGACACTATTCACATACTCTATAAAACACAGACCGTCTGCGACAACGGTTGGCCACAGACTCCCCGTAACATCTCAGTATGTTTCTCTGACAAGTATGCTAACTACATTCACTCCGCACGCTTTTCACATGTGCCCACAAACCTCGATTCAAACATGTACACCCCTGAGTATTCTTCAACCATGCTATGTGCTTCTACCAGTGAACTTTAAATGTAACATTCCAAGCTTGCGTACTTCAATAATAATACACTCTAAACAGGTTACACCATTCTCTACCCACACACGTGTATACACATCATGTATATCATGACAACCATACTCCAGCAATCTTAGCCTTGATGATTCATCAATTGTAGTGTCATTTTCTAATAGGCAATCATTAATTGTCCTCAGTATCTCTCCCTTGTTCATATCCAATGAACCTACTATATGTGCTCTTGAAGCTAGGGTGTCAGCTCTTTCATTGCCGCGTGCCCCTGCATGACCAGGACAGTAGATCCACACCAGTTTTTGAAGGTTCAAGACTGCTTTGGAGTCTGACACAATAACTGCCTTTGTTAATGAAGTTTTAGGCAACCACTTGAGGGCTGCAGTAGCTACCTCTACTTCCATTCTCATGCTGGAGGTTGTTGTCATGTAAGCCTCACTATGTTCAGCATCTTATGTACCTGCTTATTGGTTCACAAGTCAGCTGTGACCTATTTATTCAAACAAAGCAATTTCTGTTGTTGAATCTTGTAGGTTCTCAAGTTTCAACAATTTTCTGTGATGAGTGTGATTTAAACCAAAAAAAAAACTTTCACAAAGAGAAGCATCAAATACTATTTTATATTTTCCGTTGTAATTAAATACTAGCCATTTTCCTCCGGATGGGAGTAAAATAATATTTTCGTTTAGCAAATAGCAGACGAGAAATATTTTTTAAACATTTCTTTGACAACCCTGCATGTCGTGGCCATGACAGGAAGCTATCAACCATATTTCTTCATTCACATCAGCGTAACAAATTTGTAACAGTAACAAACCACGTGAAATCTTCCAAACAGTAGCAAACCACGTGAAATCTTCCAAACAGTAGCAAACCACATGAAATCTTCCAAACAGTAGCAAACCACGTGAAATCTTCCAAACAGTAGCAAACCATGTGAAATCTTCCAAACAGTAGCAAACCACATGAAATCTTCCAAACAGTAGCAAACCACGTGAAATCTTCCAAACAGTAGCAAACCATGTGAAATCTTCCAAACAGTAGCAAACCACATGAAATCTTCCAAACAGTAGCAAACCACGTGAAATCTTCCAAACAGTAGCAAACCACATGAAATCTTCCAAACAGTAGCAAACCATGTGAAATCTTCCAAACAGTAGCAAACCACGTGAAATCTTCCAAGATAACACCTAGATTATTTGTACACTGTAAAAAAGAATGAAAGAGCTGCACAGAACACAGCAGGAATGAAGAAGCTATAAAATATGTGTATTGGAACTGTTTACACAAACAGTAGGAAAGAACAAACTTGAACACAGCAGAAATAGTATTATTCTCAGGACTTATTTGAAGCTTACCTCAAAGTGAAGGTGTGGTCCCAAGGTACAGAAGACACTTATAGAATGAATATTAGTGGGCCCCATATTATCAGCAGCATTTACAACTGGAAAATAAAAATGAAAATAATCTACTGTGACAAGGAAGAGTTCTGTGGCAGGTTTCCAAATATCATGGATAAAAAAAGAGACATTGCAGCCTTTATGGATAACCTGAATGTCAAGATAGGAATTGACCTGATAACGAAAACCTTTAAAAAACATGGAAGTGCAGATTTTGTCATGAAGGACAGCTAAACAAGGCTCTTTGAGATATGGACTGAAGTGCAGGAGGGATGTCTCTTGTTACAAAGACATTCTGGTGATCTGGATTTTTTTTCCTGTGACCTTACCCCTCTATTGCATAACCAAAATCAGGCATAAAATATAATGAGAATACTTGATGAGAGCTCACTTCATCTGGGTTTTAATATTCACAGAGAAACGGTTAAGATCATATATCTATAATACACACACACACACACAAGCTGTACTATTCAACATATATAGTCAGTACATCTTGTTATTGTTACTAAACACATAAAAAAATGTATGCACTAAGGTCAAATATTTTTAATGAGCATTGAGAAATTGCTCAGGATTAGCACGTCTCTAACTGCATTTTTTACGATGTAGCATTTGATTTTTACGTACAAATTGTAGAAAAAATTAAAATAAATGTTATTGTGAATTTAACTTGCAGAAATAATTATAGAAGTTTACCTGAAGTAGGTCCAATTTGATGATAAAGATTGAAATTATCAGCACATTTTAATGGAGTAAATTAAACGGAATTGGAACGGGTTAAGTGGAAAATAATAGCGTGCATTTTTAACATAATTCAATAGCGAAATAGTTGAAATGTGTAAAGCAGATTCCGAACAGACGAAATGCAAAAGCATAAAAGTCGAAATTACCTGAATCAAATGACCAAAATGACGAAATGTGTAAACCATAGAAGAAAAGACGACATGTGTAATGTATGGTGGTAACATATATATGAACAAACTTATATGATGTCATCATTTTTGTGTGATGTTTACCCATAAAACAATTATGTCATCACTTTTGAAGATTGAGTGCACCATTTTCAATAAAGCCATCAATATTGCCAATGGGTGGATAGAGTTTTTATACAGTGTGACATCAAGTATTAATATTTTTGAAAGAAAAAAGTATACATTGGCACTCCTGGACCCCTGAAGAAGGTCTTAACACATTAACTACCGAATTGAAAAACACACTGTGGCCGAATTAAATTTTTTTCCCATTTTCATTCTGTAGGTGTTTGCACAAAGTAAGCTGTAGTTTTCGTAATTGTTTACAGATTTTTATGAATCACACGTCATTTTAAAGATAAATGAATGTACAATTACAATAAACACCGGTTGTAACTAATAGAGGTTGTTGCTATTTAACGGCCCTCCAATGCCCGAGGACTTGCAATATTTTCACAATTATAACTGCTTGTGCCCCATCTCTATCACAATTTCAATCAATGTGCACACCGTTTTCACTCTTGTCCTCGTCGCTAGATCTATCAGTCAATTGTTGAAACACGTTTCTATCCTATTCAGCCGTTAGACGAGATGTACACGCATTTTTTATAGCCCTATCACTAGTTGCCACGGTAAACAGTTTTACACGATTTGGTAACTAACCCAAAACGCTGAAAAATATGAACATAATATCAATTTTCCAGTGTTCTACAACAACCATGCTTTGGGAATTTGTTTTCCGGTGGCAACTTAAAATCTCCAACCAGATCAGAGAGTGTTTCAGTACATTTTTCATTCGTTTTATTACTAAAATTAGATTGGCGCTCTGAGCGGCTTGCGGTCCAAATGTGATTATTTTGTGAGCCGCTGACAGCGGCTTGCGGTAGTTAATGTGTTAATATGTCAAATTTTATGACCGTAGCCAACCCTGAACAAACACACTTTCAAAAAAATATAAGATATTTATACACAGAGTGCTCATTTTTTGTTTTGTGCTTCCTTTCAGCTTTTGTTGTGCTGCTCATTTTTTCTTTCTGTTGGATTGACTTCTAGCTTACTCTTGATTTGTAGAAGTAAGGATTTTTTGTTAGACCATACAGCTCAGTGTGCTGTTTATTGAATTGGAATAAATGTATGTTACAACAAAATCAGTTGAGGATAGCTCATCCACCTACCCACACACCACACAACTCAATGTGCTTTTTATTGACTCAACAAAATTTATGTTTTAGTGACTTCAGTTGAAGATATTGCACCCACACATCACAGAACTCAATGTGCTATTTATTAACTAAGTTTCTATTACAGTGACATCAGTTGATGACAGCACGCCCAAGCTTCCAGTAGCGGTCCAGTCCATTTCTCACCACAAGATGATAAGCATGAAGCCAAAAATATTGCCCTTGGCTTCACGGGGCACGTGGTCTCCTCTCTCTGCCATAGAGAATTCCCCAAGACTTTTGTTGCAGAGAAACAACTTGCAGTCACGTGGAAATAAACCCACCCCTGCCCGTAATGTGCTGCTTGATAAAGAAAATATAAACATTCAGCCAACGACCACTGCTCCTGGGAGATTGGCAAGAAAATAAATGTAACTTGAACTGGTGATTTATTTTAGTGAAGTAAATTATAGTCTGTTAATGAAATAGTTCTTATAAAGTAGTATCTTTTTATTTCTGTATCGGGTAGTTCTGTAATATAACAGCGGCCGGCGTACATGGCAGTTAGGTTTGGAGACTTAACTTTGACATACTTTCATGTTCAAAAAATTATGTTCAATATTGTATGCCAGAACAAGGGCTTACTACAAACGTTAAAACAAATTTCATTGCCAAACAATAAAAGTGTTGATAGTCATTGCTGTAGCTTCAAACATTCGTAGAGTATAATCATAATACAGCATTTATGCTGAGCAGACGTATGTGTAATGGTGCCCTTAGCCATGTAGTTTATTGTTGTGGGAAATGTTATCTCCATGTTATATGACTGGTGAATTAGATGTGTGAATGAATGTGATAGTGAATCTTATTTGTGGAGCGGTAAACTGCCTGTCAGATTGATATATGAGGCATTACTTTGTACCTAGTGATCAGATTCTCTGACCTTCTGACTATAAACAACATTTGTGTGACTTCCAGGAAGCTTCCTTGTTTTACTCCTTGTCACTTCCATCAAATTAGAGTGCAGGGTTAGAGAACATGTTCATCTGACTGTCATTTACTTTATTGACCATTTTTTATATGGTAACCCTATTTCTATGTTCTTAAAATTTAGATTACAATGTTTACTGTTTAATTTCTATCCTTGCAGTATCTAATATTATGTGTGGCATTCTACTACTACTACCCTACCTTGCTAATAATTTAGCCAAAAGTCTGTTAAAATATTTTGTGCCTTATATGGAAAAAAGCAACCGTCCTATTATATGTTGTTATTATATGTAAAGTACTATCTACTTTCTTGTACTTAAGACAACTAAATATAACATCTTTGTTTACTTATGTCATCTTGTAATATTAGAACATGTATGCAACTTTTACAAAACCAAGATGTAACAGAACAAAGCTGTAATGTGATATGAGCAAGGACCACCGTGGCATCTTGAAACAAAAAATGTTGCTGGCATGAACAAATTAGGTGTCTTACGAAATGTGCAGAATGCTGGTTTTATTTTAATGCATGTTGTTTTTTTTTAACTTCAGTTATGTTGTAAAGTTGTATTTTTTGATCACTATTGTGTGCCTTATAAATAAATAAAGAGAATAAGAATCTTAATTCTAGAATGTTGTGTAAAGTTTAATCCGTCTGCTATCATCAACTTAAGACAATGATATCAATATATATCTCATTTGGTGCTTGACTTATTTGTCACCTAGAATATGTGAACTAGTTTTACAATGACATACAAAAACTGTGTCAACTTGTAATAGAACAAACTCCCATGTTCTCATTTTTATTCTAGTTTTCAACTGTCAACACAATTCCTATTTCTTTGAAGCATCTTACATTTGCAGACGCCATTATTCAAGATCAAACCACTAAATTTACCATTTGTAGGCTTCTCATATTTATCTAATTCAGCCTTGATTCTGCTGATGATATTTTTCATTTGATATTTTTTTTTACTTTTAAATAAAATTTGTATGTGTGTGTTGTATATTGATTTCTTGTTGTTTGATGCAGGTTGTAAGTGATAATGAATTTATTGTCCCCTCTTAATCCTTTCCAGTCCAATTCGCCTAAAAGCGCCTGGCAACACTGTTGCGTGCATATTTTGACGCACATATTACAAAAATCGATATGGCTATTTAATATGGGAAAAATATAGACATTCATTCATTTGTGTATGAAAATGCTGTCTATGGTAAAAGCGAGAGAATCCATGTTTGATTCACACTTTTGATTATACGAGTAATCGTTCTGGATATTGATCCGGCGCAAGGATATTGCGCTTACGTTTGTACTTATTTTTTAGGGCCAGAAAATATATTAATTTGCTTATTGTGTTTATGGCCTGAATTCATATGTATTACATATTATTAGTACAAGTAGAATCAGTCCTATATTGTATATTTTGGATGGGTAGGAGGGACTAGATTCTTGTTATTCCGGTCTAGCGGAAGTATGAGTTGTCTTGACAAGTCGTGATGAGTTCCGATGTACCGTGATAATGGCGGGTACGCACTTTTCAAAGGGCTGGTAGATTCTTAAGGAAATATGATTCATGAAGTGGTTTTCTTCTAAAGGAGATGGTATCTCTACTATAGTTTATGTTAGAGACTCTCCTAAGGTACGGTACAATGTATAATTCGGACTCCATGTATTGCCAAACCCTATTTTGATGATCTCATGTCGATTCGACCTAGATGGAACATTGTGCTTCGTATCGCTAGGGTCGTGTTTTGTATCGACAAAGATGACAGACTTTCCTACAGCGGTTATGGCTACATGAATTAACCTGATCACCGTAGAGCTGTATGGGAACATTTATGAAATCATTTATATACCCATTATAAATTAACTCTGGCTTATATTCTCCTTCCTATGAATGAGTGAACGACAACTCAGGGAGGCGGCCATGTTAGATTTCGGTCATCATATGTTTTGATCACTGCCAAGAGAACAGATTATTTATCCTATTATCGGACAGTGACAGGGAGATCTCAATCTTGCTAGAAACCCCCTCTTTCGTGGTTTCATAATATATGCTACAAACTATGGACGTCAAGTAACTTTAGTTATTTACCGATCTGCCTTCACTGACGCGTTTAGTCAGATAGGGGGATGCGGCCATAATGTATCATGACAATTGAACTTTTGATGTACTGCCCATTATTTCTGAATGTGTCATGACTTCAGATCTGCTATGTATACCTACAAATTGATATGTCAACATACCATGATGTACTCGTATGTCCCAGTGTGTACGTCTGAATAAATTGAGTAAACAAAGATTCCAGCAGTCTGCATTGGTGCCTTGTAGACACAAGTGTATGAGTGGTTATATTGGTCAGCACACGAACAGTACACCATTCGCGGTAATCACACTCTACACTTCTACTTCATACATACACCATCCTGCGTCGGTTGGAGTGACCAAGTTTAGGGCCTGCTTCCCCTGGAGCCTTTGCCTTCCCTAACTCAGGACTAGGGTGAGTTACCCATTTACAGCTGGGTAGACTGGGGGCATGCCTGATCTCAACAACACACCACTCTTCCTTACAGAGCATACAGACTGACACTTTACAGAGTGGAAAGAAGAAGAGAAACTTTACAGTGGCGAGCCAGATTCCTGGGTCCAGCTTACGCAGTTTTGTGTTGAGAATCACAGTTTACAGCTGAAAGAACATTTGTTTGAACACATCAACACCAGTAGGACAGCTATACAGTCGATGTCAGCTTGACCTGTATTACCGATAGGATGCTGTATCTAGGTCAGCGCTTGTTGACAGTTTTTCGCTGTACAGACAGTATTACACAGGACAGTGGTATCAAGTGTAGAAAATATCTGGAGCAGTATTGTTGACATTTCTCAACGTACAGAAGAATCACAGTGTTGTTGAACATAAAATGCATAGTTCATCATTGGATCTTCATATGCTCAACAGAGAAAAATTGACAGTGTAATAGTTTAAAATTAAATCTATTACTGAATAAAGTGGCAAGTTATTAGTATTAAAATAAACTGTGCCTGCTTTACAACACTATACCTGCAACACATTCCATTCATGACATAAATTATATTGTATGCTATATGCTATTTATGCTTACATGTTATTTGTTATGTATTAAATTAGTTTATGTTCTGTGTGACTAGTACAAGGTATGCCGAGTGACATTGGTCTGGTACTAGTATTCTATAGGTACACATTTTCTTAATTGGAAATTTGTTAGCAACAATTTGCTGCTATTTCTGTTAGTTGTGATGAGGTGTTCTTTTCTTCGTTGTTTTTGTTAATAATTTTGAGTTCCTTAGTTTTGTTTGATTTGTTTGTATAATTGTAGGTCTCATCTTTTCTATTTTTGATTTCTTTACACCCTTATGTTTATACACTGTGGCGTTATTTGTCTTGTTATCTTATGGCAGTTATCATCACGGTTTCTGTGATCATTTTTTTTTCATTTCTCCTATTTAATTTAATTTGATCTCTGCAAATGTGTTCATATTGTCTTTTCTTGTTTGTCCTTTGTAATGTCTTTAGTTGACATATGACGTATAGTGGTATACACTGATAGTATAGTACAGATCAGTACTTTATGATTGTTATTGTTATAAAACAAAATGTACAAGACCTTTGTAAGGCTTGTCTCCCAAAGTGATTGGTAAAGGGAAATATTTTTTCCACAGGTACCCAAGTGATCTTTGATTACATTGAGATATACAAGACCTTTGTAAGGCTTGTCTCCCACAGTATTTGAGATACAGTTATTGTTGTCCACAGGTACTCAAGTTATCATTGGTTATTATAAACCATACAAGTTTGGACTAAGACTAAGTCTATGGTATAGACTTGTCTCCCATTAAAGTGAAATAGGGTAATTTATTTACTTTTTCAGGTTTCTGATTTAAGAAGACAATATGTCTACATTAGATTATTTCATTGCACAAGGAAAATCTCTTGATAAGACTGGAAAAGACTTAGAACAATGGGCTGTTGCTCAATATGACAAAGCATTAGCTGCAGAAGAGAAAAAAACTGCTGCTGCTGTTGAAGAAAGAAAAGCTGCTGCTGAGAAAAAAAAGGCTGCGGCTGAGGAGAGAAAACTTCAAATAGAAGAAAAAAAAGCTGCTGCAGAAGAAAGGAAAGCTCTAGCTGAAGAAAAAAGATTAGAAAAAGAAGCTGATACTGCTGCTGAACTTAAGAAATTGCAGATGCAAGTGGAGAAAAGGAGATTTGAGGCAGAACAGAAGAAATTAGAAGCTGATGCAGAGCAGAAAAAATTAGAAGTTGCTGCAGAACAGAAAAAATTAGAAGTTGCTGCAGAACAGAAAAAATTAGAAGTTGCTGCAGAACAGAAAAAATTAGAAGTTGCTGCTGCTGCAGAACAGAAAAAATTAGAAGTTGCTGCTGCTGCAGAACAGAAAAAATTAGAAGCTGCTGCTGCTGCAGAACAGAAAAGATTAGATAGAGAAGCTGAAGAGAGAAAAGCAATAAGAGAACATGAGTTTGAATTAGAGAAATTAAAATTGACATGTATGAGTAATGTTAATCAGGCATCTGGTGGTAATGGTAAACCCTTTGTGTACAAGGTCAAGGTACCAGCGTTTAACCCTACCAGTGATGACATAACATTTTGGCTTTCTAGATTTGAACGGGCTTGTCGATCTCATAATGTTGACAAATCACAGTATGTGAATCAGTTGTCTGAAAATCTAAAAGGGGAGTCCTTAAGTAAGTTATATTTTGTTGAAGAGGCCGACAAAGATAATTATGATGCTGTTAGGGCAGCTTTGATAAAGAGATATCAGCTGTCTGAGGAAGGTTACCGTCTTTTGTTTAAAACAATGAGACCTGAGGTAGGTGTAGAATTCTCAGATTTCATCTCAAAAGCACGAATTACACTTTCACGATGGATTGAATTATCCAAAACAGAGAAAACATTTGATGGTCTTACGGATTTATTGCTAAGAGACAAGGTCATGTCTTCTGTAAATAAATCATTCCTAGAGTTCTTACATGAGCGTAAACCTGGTACAATAAAGCAAATGGAAGAATATTGTGACCAGTATGCTACGGCACACCCTGACATGATTCTTAGTAACTCTAACATTAAAGAGAGTATGCCAGTTGCTTCGGCAACAGAATATAATCAGAATTACTCACACAAATTCCAAGGAGCTAAAAATAAATTTGATAAAAAGGTTAATTGGAATAAGTATCAAAACCAAGATAACCACTCAAATCAGGGTTCTTCTTCAAAGAACTGGAATCGGGCTGATAGTCCTCGACACGCGAGGGGTACCCATAATGTTAGAAATTCTCGGAAAGGGAGTAGCTATAGGAACTACCCAAGTGCTTCATGGAGACAAAAGAAACAATATTACAGGGATACTCAATATAACGAGCATGATGATTATGATCATGAATATTATGATTCAAACCCAAATAGGGGTTATAACAGAGGCAATAATAATTATAGAGACAATTATAACCGAGGTAGATCACAACACAAAAGACATGGTAAATCGTATTACCGGGCTAACTCTGCACAACAGGAGTTCCACGACACCGATAATCAGAATAATGATAAAAAAGACTCCAACAGTGTAGCAAATTCCGCTTTCGATTTAGCTAGAGCATCTGAGTGTTCGCAATGCAAAACATTATTCGATCCAACCACAGTTTCTACTTTAAGCTGCGGTCACCCGCTTCCCGCTCTCCATGCGTCAATTGCGCATAATGGAAGGGGTGCTCTTATCTTTAATAGGGGCCTAATAGATGGTACTCCGGTATCAATTCTTTTCGATTCGGGGTGCACTACCATTGGAGTGAGGCAATCACTCGTAAATCCTTCTCGAGCTACAGGCAATATAGTCAAATGTGTAACATTTGGTGGCACATTGGAGAAGTACTCCACTGCCATTATCAATATTGCTACGCCTTTCTTTACAGGAGAGGTGCAAGCATGTCTCTTGCCGAATCCGATCGCTGATCTTATCATCGGTCGCATTCATGGAGTGAAAGAATGCACTCCACAGCAAATTTCTAATTGGGAAAATGTTAATATGCCACAATCTTCACATTCTGAAGATAATGATGCGCAGATCCAAGATGATCCCTTGGAGATTTCCCACGATTCCTTTATCAAACAGCAGGAAGATGATCCTACTCTAAAGAAATTCTTTACTCTGGCAACAAAAGGTGATCCGAATAAGGATACTAATCGTAAATCTTGGATTACGATGAAGAATGGCGTACTTGTACGTATGGTACAAGACTCCGCTAAGTCCATTCATTCTCAAATCCTTGTGCCTAAAAATATGAGAGTTAAAATCTTACAGCACGCTCATGATTCGCAGTGTGCTGGACATATGGGTTTTTCCCGTACTAAAGCTAGAGTTCTTCAATCTTTCTTTTGGCCTGCTGTGAATAAGGACATACGAATCTATTGTCGATCTTGTAAAGTATGTCAAGAGATTAAATCCAGAGGTCCACGCCATGATGCACCTATTCAGGCTGCAGACATTCCCATTCGGCCATTTCAAAAAATGGCGATAGACATCATTGGTCCATTTAAGATAAAGTCTGCTAGAGGACACCAATTTATTCTGACGTGTGTTGATATGTGCACACGTTGGCCGGAGGCTGTTCCTCTAAAGAGCATAACTACTGCTGATGTCGCAGATGCTCTTTGGTTAATATTTTCTCGTCTGGGGTTTCCAGCAGAAATATTATCCGACCATGGTACCCAACTCATATCGGATACCATGTCTCAAGTAATGTCGACTCTGAAGATAGAGAGATCGCTGAGTAGTATTTATCATCCTATGTCCAATGGGATGGTGGAACGTTTGAATAGAACTCTGAAAAACCTACTAGGTAAGATAACGGAAGATCATCCTCAGGATTGGGATAGGGTTTTACCCGCGGCTCTCTTTGCATATAGAGAGGTCGCCAACGAACATACAGGATTTTCTCCCTTTGAACTTGTCTTTGGCGCGAAACCGCGAGGTTCTATGTCCTTACTTCATGATCTTATAACTGCTGATAATATTGTCGATGACACAAAATCCTCTTATGAATATGTCATCGCACTTAGACACAAGATTATTGAAGCATGCAAATTGGCAACTGCTTCTTCTGAATTTGCGAAACAGAAGGCAAGGGAATTTGCCAATAAAAAGAGATGTTTGCGACAACTTTGTCCAGGTGACAAAGCATTTGTCTTGCTACCTTGTAGGGAAAATAGACTTCTCATTTCTTGGAAAGGTCCGTACGATATAATATCAAAAGTTTCCGATGTTGACTATATCGTCGATATTGACGGGAAGCGTAAAACCTTCCACATCAACATGCTCACGGAATTCCATGAACGTCCTGATTATTTACAACCTGTTTTCCAGGCAACGGACGATTTTCCAGTCCAACATGGACAGTACTCATCTCTGTCAGTAATACAGGATGAGGAAACGAGTTTCTCGGATGTAAATTTACCTTTTCCAATGATTCCTCTTCACTCTAATGAATCATGGAAAGATGTTGCAATTTCTCCAGAATTATCTCCAGGAGGGCAGAAACAAGTTTCTACTTTGTTAGAACAATTTTAGGATGTCCTTACTGACATTCCTGGTCAAACGGATGTCATTCAACATGACATTATTCTTACTGACCATAGTCCTATAAGAGTCAGACCGTATCCTATCCCGATACATTTTCAAGCACAGGTAGAGAAAGAGTTAGATGAGATGATAGAGTTAAAAATTATTGAACCATCCACATCAGCATATTCTTCGCCGATGGTTATAGTACGGAAAAAAGACAATAACATACGTCTTTGTGTGGATTATCGCAAATTGAATCAAGTGACTAAATTCGATGCTGAACCTATGCCTTTACTAGAAGAGCTACTTACGAGACTATCGAATTCTCACTTCTTTACTAAACTCGATTTGTCTAAGGGATATTGGCAAGTTCCACTATCCGAACACGCCAAACCGTTTACTGCTTTTTCGACGCCTAGGGGTCTATTCCAATGGAATTTCATGCCTTTCGGTCTTATGAACGCCCCTGCAACATTTGTACGCATGATGCGTCGAATCCTATCTCATCGCTCAGATGTCATTGCGTATCTTGATGACATCTGTCTTTTCAGTGATACTTGGAACGATCACTATAATGGTATAAATGAACTATTGTCTATCTTACGCGAGCATAACCTGACAGCGAAACCATCGAAAGCATGTATTGGTTTTAGCGAAATATCTTTCTTAGGACACCGTGTTGGTCATGGGTTCCTAAAAACAGAAGACCATAATACAAGTAAGATACTTAACATTTCTATTCCTAAGACTAAAAAGCAAGTACGAAGTCTCTTAGGTCTAATACAATTTTATGGACGATTCATCCCGAATCTGTCCTCCATTATGTCACCTCTTTCTTCCTTGCTAAAGAAAGGGTCTCCTAATGTAGTCCATTGGACTCAAGAATGTCAATCCTCTTTGGATAAGGTTAAAACTATGTTTTCTACTTCACCTATCCTAGTATTGCCTTCTAAGGATAAGACATTTATTCTTCGTAGTGACGCTTCATCCACCGGGATTGGAGCTGCACTAATGCAAGAGTACTCTGGAACTCTGCATCCTGTGATGTATATTTCTCGGAAATTAAATGCCGCAGAGAAGAATTACTCGGTCCTAGACCGTGAATTATTGGCTATGGTTTGGTCAATCCTTAAACTGCAAAGATTTCTTCTGGGCGCGCATTTCATTGTGGAAACTGACCAGAAAGCTCTTACGGCTATTCAGAGTAAAAATCTGAAGAGCGCGAGATCAACGCGATACGCGATTGCTCTACAGCCATTTCATTTTTCGGTGCGAGCTATCCGTGGGTCAGAAAATGTGATGGCAGATATTTTGTCTAGATGCCCACATGATTCATAACTGTTATACAACTTTGATACAGTTGTTTCTATGTTGAAATGTGTACACATATGTAATATATCATATATTGATTGTAACACTACTTAGCGGTTCATTGATATTTATTCACCGCTGATCTTTCAATGTTTTTCGTCTTTGATGATCATGATGTTAAGATATCTTAGATGAAATTTATGTATAAACTAATGTGGAAATTGTGTCATTGCTAATATTGTAGTATGCGTTGGTGACACCTCTCTGGAAATATTTATACTTAGAGAAGTACTTTCTCTAAGGTCATAAAACTTATGCTTATCATCTGCGCATTGTATTGGTGCGTTGTGAGCCTATTGTATGTTGCTCCTAGATGTATTTCAAAAAAAAAAAAAAAAAAGTACCATTTTTTTTTTTTCCCGAGGGGTGTGGTAATCTGTTGCGTGCATATTTTGACGCACATATTACAAAAATCGATATGGCTATTTAATATGGGAAAAATATAGACATTCATTCATTTGTGTATGAAAATGCTGTCTATGGTAAAAGCGAGAGAATCCATGTTTGATTCACACTTTTGATTATAGGAGTAATCGTTCTGGATATTGATCCGGCGCAAGGATATTGCGCTTACGTTTGTACTTATTTTTTAGGGCCAGAAAATATATTAATACCGTGATAATGGCGGGTACGCACTTTTCAAAGGGCTGGTAGATTCTTAAGGAAATATGATTCATGAAGTGGTTTTCTTCTAAAGGAGATGGTATCTCTACTGTAGTTTATGTTAGAGACTCTCCTAAGGTACGGTATGACGGAGACTTTTTGATGATCCTGTCGACACCTAGCGGTATCGCTAGGGTGTGTTTTGTATCGCTACAGACTTTCCTACAGCGAATTAACCTGATCACCGTAGAGCTGTATGGGAACATTTATGAAATCATTTATATACCCATTATAAATTAACTCTGGCTTATATTCTCCTTCCTATGAATGAGTGAACGACAACTCAGGGAGGCGGCCATGTTAGATTTCGGTCATCATATGTTTTGATCACTGCCAAGAGAACAGATTATTTATCCTATTATCGGACAGTGACAGGGAGATCTCAATCTTGCTAGAAACCCCCTCTTTCGTGGTTTCATAATATATGCTACAAACTATGGACGTCAAGTAACTTTAGTTATTTACCGATCTGCCTTCACTGACGCGTTTAGTCAGATAGGGGGATGCGGCCATAATGTATCATGACAATTGAACTTTTGATGTACTGCCCATTATTTCTGAATGTGTCATGACTTCAGATCTCCTATGTATACCTACAAATTGATATGTCAACATACCATGATGTACTCGTATGTCCCAGTGTGTACGTCTGAATAAATTGAGTAAACAAAGATTCCAGCAGTCTGCATTGGTGCCTTGTAGACACAAGTGTATGAGTGGTTATATTGGTCAGCACACGAACAGTACACCATTCGCGGTAATCACACTCTACACTTCTACTTCATACATACACCATCCTGCGTCGGTTGGAGTGACCAAGTTTAGGGCCTGCTTCCCCTGGAGCCTTTGCCTTCCCTAACTCAGGACTAGGGTGAGTTACCCATTTACAGCTGGGTAGACTGGGGGCATGCCTGATCTCAACAACACACCACTCTTCCTTACAGAGCATACAGACTGACACTTTACAGAGTGGAAAGAAGAAGAGAAACTTTACAAACACGTTGCTTTTTTCGTTGCTAAGTGACAATGGAAGTCCCATGGGAATGAGATTTTGCAAGTTTCTGGTTGATAGAGGTCATTTCGAAGTTTGTTTTGATATCAATCGCATTTTTCTAAGTCGAGTGGTTGATTTTTTGTGATTTAAAAAAAATCTACCCTTTGTAAAAATGGTACTTCAAGCCATGGAAGAGATTTTCAAGGAAATGTGAATGATTAGATCTATATTTCTGAGTTATTCCGACAGTGAAAATGATTAATCCTACTTTGATGTGGACAATGACCTGGATATTGGCGATAGTGAAAGTGGGAAAATTGTAGACAATGGACATAGAAGCACATTTACTTGTATGAAATTATTCCAAATGAATGAGCTCCCAGCAGTGTATTATTTGTTTGTTCCTTTTTATACCAGAAGATGGACGAGCTGAAAAGGGTTGTTTACATAGTTTCAGTGTGAGCGTAATTAAAACCAACATCCAACAAGCATGAATCATTATACTCTTGAGCAGAAAAAAAACGTGTTCAATGCTGTAAGAATTAAGGAAAAACTGACACTTGTAGAGTTCTAGAGACAGTTTATGGTTGTAATTTGTTTAATATTCACATTTCATGAAAAACTGTCAATAATGTATATATAAGCTTTCCAGCGCAAGACTATCATAAAGATAGTCGTTTTTAAAGTTTTTAAAAATGAAAAACATATAAATGGGACATTAAAATATACAGGTATTAAAGTATGTCCATTTTACTGTACAAATAAATGTGTTTTGTGTTATTTGAATATTAGTGTATAAATAATTATTTAAACATAAGTAGTAGTTAAGAAAAAGAGTTATGTCCCTTCGGGGGGGGGGGGGGGGGGTTGAAATATTAGCAGGGCTGTGGACTAAAGGGTTAGCCAAGTCCTATCATGCTTCATTAGTTCACACCAGGTCCTGTCATGCTTCATTAGTTCACACCAGGTCCTGTCATGCTTCATTAGTTCACACCAAGTCCTGTCATGCCTTATTAGTTCACTTCAAGGCCTATTATGCTTCATTAGTTCACACCAGGTCCTGTCATGCCTTATTAGTTCACCTCAAGGCCTATCATACTTCATTAGTTCACACCAAGTCCTATCATGCTTCATTAGTTCACACCAGGTCCTGTCATGCTTCATTAGTTCACACCAAGTCCTGCCATGCTTCACTAGTTCACACCAGGTCCTATCATGCTTCATTAGTTCACACCAGGTCCTGTCATGCTTCATTAGTTCACACCAAGTCCTGTCATGCTTCATTAGTTCACACCAAGTCCTGCCATGCTTCACTAGTTCACACCAGGTCCTGTCATGCTTCATTAGTTCACATCAAGTCCTATCATGCTTCATTAGTTCACACCAGGTCCTGTCATGCTTCATTAGTTCACACCAGGTCCTGTCATGCTTCATTAGTTCACACCAGGTCCTGTCATGCCTCACTAGTTCACACCAAGTCCTGCCATGCTTCACTAGTTCACACCAAGTTTTCCTGCCATGCTTCATTAGTTCATGCTAGGTTCTGCTGTCATGCTTCATTAGTTCAAGCGAGGTTCTCCCGTCAAGCTTCATTAATTCACACTAGGTCCTCCCATCATGCTTCACTAGTTCACGCTAGGTTCTCCTGTCGTGCTCTTCATTACGACTAAAGAAGTAGACAGTTCAGCCTTGCTCATAAAAATGTGCTGTATCTATAACATTAACATGTGTTGTTTTAAACGTATGGTTAAACATAATTATTCACACAATCTCTTGCTCATGATGGTTGGTACCTGAATTAATATGGGAAAACAATTTTTCAGTCTTGTGCCCCTTATATTTCACACCTGAATTAATGAAGCATGATAGGACTTGATGTGAACTAATGAGGCATGACAGAGGAACTTTGCATGAACTAACAAAACCTAAGCTCAATAGAAAGTTGCAACACCAACATGAATGGTTCCTGGGCTAGGTATGTTGTTCTCCCCCCCCCCCCCCCCCCCAGAACTACCTATATTTAAAAAGAATGAAAAGTTTCATGTTTGTTTAATATGTTTTGTTTAAAAGTTCCTTTCATTGACAAGTCCCCACTGTACATTTTAATCATTTTAAATAAAGTGTAATCACAAAAATTGCACCTAAAAGATCTATTGGTTAAGTCAAATAAAATTGTTACTATTGAGGGGAACATAAATACACGCAAGAGAAGCCATCAACAGTTCATATAAGATGAATATGGGAAGAGAATAGAAAACATGAGAGAGAAAACAAAAATACTCTCTGTTAACTCATTCTATCCCAGGATGTTTTACCCAGGCTCCAAAATGGATGCAATTTTTTTCAGACAGGTGAAGTTTTAAAAACAGACAGTTGATAAATACATTAGTTCAGTAGGTTCATATGTTATACATATAAATGTGGGAAATTGACTGGAGAATCTTATGAATTGCTTCAAATAATTAATTGATATGAATATATGTGTGTTATGTCTTGTGAAGTGTAGACTTGATTTCAAAAAGTGTTAAAAAAATTAAATCAAATTGTATACAGGTATACCTCGCTTTATTGTGCTTCGCAGATATTGCGCTTCGCACATATTGCGCTTCGCAGATATTGTGCTTCGCAGATATTGTGCTTTTTTAAAAAATATTCATGTTTTCTTTCTAGAATGTGACTTCTTCTTCCGATAGATTTTGACTCCACCAGTAAAAAAATTACGATTCGCTGAAGGCTCAGGTGATGAAGATTAGCATTTTTTAGCAATAAAGTATTTATAATTTTACAGTACATTGTTTTTTTTAGACCTAGTGCTATTGCGCACTTAATAGACATAGTGTAAACATGATTTTAGGCTTTTATATGCACTGGGAAGCCAAAAATATGTGTGTGACCCACTTTATTGCGATATTCGCTTTATTGCGGTGGTCTGGAACTGAACTCACAATATCTCCGAGGTATACCTGTACTTAAACTTAAATATTTCAGCTCCCAATTAATGTTTGGCAATAAAATGTTAAAAATATCAGTGCACATTTAGTTTGAAACATATCTAGAAATTTGTATCACTTCACAGATGTAATTTTTATGATTTTTTTCTCAAAACCACATATGTTTGTAAAAACAACCACTCAAAATGTGTGCAGTTTTTCTCTTCAGGTAATGTTTTAACAACATGCAGTAGATAATCATATTATTTAACTAGGTGCTTATGTTATAAATAAAAATGTGGGACATTGACCGAAGAATCTTGTGAAATGCTGTAAATAATTATTTGATGTAGAAAAAGTGTCTCTCATGTTATGTGAAGTGTAGACCTGATCAAAAATAACGACAAAAAATAAAACTGAACTTACATAGAGGATGAGTAGGCTGCAGTAAAACTGGTAAAAACAAATATATAAATTAAAAAATAATATGGTATAAAATCAGTTTTACAAGTAAACGGTACACATGAAACAAGGGACGTTTCGGGTTTTATCCTTCGTCAGCCACAGTTACGACCAGGTGACAAGGACTACATATAGGTACTACAAAAATCTATGATGATGAGGAAAATGCCAAATGAGCGATACAAGCAGATGAAACAACGGTGATGAGCGAAACGATAACAGTGATAATCCAAGAAAATTGTAAAACCAGAAAGACATGTCGAAACAAGAAAGTAAATAATCCATGAAACGAAGACTCTTTTGACAGTACTTACAGATATGGATCGGTTCACTCGGCACCTGATGATGATGAATGCTGATATCGCCAATGTTGTTCTACCTCCTTTTACTCAGCTCATTACAGGGATGTCTTCGACCTTCTGAATAGTTGTCATACTTAGTTTATGTGCATAAACACACACATTTATTGATAATTTCAGAATAATGTGACATGGATATTTTGAATGCAAAATCTGCTATTATTGTAACCATCTCAAGATGAAGGGACACAACTCAAGAATGCTTCGCATGGTCAAAGGGATGCAACTACTATAATCATACCGTGCTTTTTGGTGAACACTGATCATTCGTGCTTAAAGTTACATTATAATGCGACTTATACGAGAATGTAACGGGATCATAGACATGAACTTGGGACTTTAGTTTATTATTCCATTATTACTGTTAATACAGTGCGCTAATTAGCGGTTAATTAGTGTTAATTCGCGAGATAAGATTCGGTCTTTGACACATGGCATTAATAAACTCACACTAATTATTGAGTGAACATTTTGATAGTTCTCAATACTATTATCATGTTGTACCATACATCAGCTTATTCTTACCTGATTGGACACACAACTTCGTTAGGTGCAAGATAACATTTTTTTTTTTAATTGGTACCACAACACACTTTTTATGACAAGTACTTAAGATGTACACATGACTTTAATCTTTTAGCATACGATGTTGCATTCATTCATTTTACTAATATGATTGTCTGCCTCATTTCATCTATTTACGCTGGTGCATATTTGTTTATTCTTTATTGCTTTGCATTTTTGATGGCCAGTAAAATAGGAATGTGACAAGCACTGACAGTACAATAACATACAGTTGACATTCAAAAATCCGGCAACCTCCGGACCTGAGGAGTGCCGGATTTTTGAAAATGCCGGATTTTTTATGGTTATATATTCTGTATATATTTAACAGAAAATGACTACCTGTACACTTTATCTGCGATCGACAATGCACGATGTTTACGTTTTACACCACTTCTTTTATTTGCTGAATCCATAATGGGGCTAAACAGCAGCAAATAAATGATAAAATGAGAAGGAATGAGCAGGAATGCCTGTTAACACGTGCAAGCAAGACCCAACAGCTGCATCAAAACATAAACTGCTCCAGAAAACAGTGGCGCGCCAACGCGGTAAATTAAAAAATGCGCTCCGAAATCCATTCCGGAAAACTGAAGGAACCGGATTATCGATGGCCGGATTTTTGAATGTCAACTGTATAACCTGAAGCCAGTAAAATAGGAATGTGACAGGCACTGACAGTACAATAACATGCAACCTAAGCCCATTAAAATTGGAATGTGACTGGCACTGACAGTACAATAACATGCAACTGTCACCGGAAGGCCTACTACTGATACCATAGCATCATTCGTGCTATTAGTTATCAGTTAGATTAGGAAGAATAGTTATGAGGTTTTATTGAAATAGACTCGAGATACGCAGTTATCAGATTGAGACTGAAACTAGGTTAAATAGTGACTCAACGCTAGTTTTTGGCGGGAGTTGCTCAGCAACCGATGACGTAAATCGGAATAGCCGAGACACTCCATCGGTAGGCATATAAGATCCAATAAAATAAATAAAGAAATATTACACTGTCCAACCAGAAGGCTGGTAAAAGCGCGCACCACTATGCTAAGGCAAATTTCAATATCTGAAATCAGTTGATCCCCAGAAGCCAGTTTGTACGGACGTGTAACTGCTGGTCTTGAAGTATTTCGTGCTGTTGAAAACGGACGAAAGTGGAGAAAACTGATGGAAATTCATAGCTTTAATTTCGTATAATGCAAGCTGTAGAAAACAGAGGGAAAGATGTCGATTTCTCGAAGTGAAGTTGAAATTTTACAAGATTTGACATTCTAAGTGGTGTTATAATTCCTTGCATGGTATGAGAAGATTTGGAAGCCATTTTTATTTATTCCTGTAAAATATCAAAGACTTCTGATATTTGCTGGTGGAGCGAACTGATTTTGAGTAATGCTCTCTCAACCAAGAATTTTAGCGAAAAATGGAGAGCGAGGCTGTTACATCGACAGGGGTCACCCCCGATGTCGATCAAGATCGGCATGCCACTTATGTTGGTTCGTGTTCAACCTTCATCACATCTTCTGATTTGAGGTTGACTATACGTAAGTATATCACTTATTAACAATGTTGTGAACTTCAAATGTAAAATTTACAATAATTTTAATATTATTTAGCAATTTAACACGATCGCACAGTTTGTGTAACAGCGTGGATTGAATGTGTTATCACCACTTCAGACATTCGCACATCAATCTAATTTTTTCAAGAGCTTGAAAAGCTAAGAAAGTTACCAATTTGAATAAAAAAAATGCATGTTTTGATTAATTGGTAATTAAATGAAGGTTTCTTTTGCAACATAATAGGGTGAATTATGATCTCAAAAGCGAATGATATCGCTAGGCCCAATGCCAATGGCCGACATACTGAGTCAAGGCTAGGAAACTGGAAAATACCATAACTAAAGTAGCTGACGGTGAACTGAAATGTCAGGACTAGCAGGCACTAGTTGATAGTCTTACCTCGAACATAAATATATATAAACAGCTTTCAGGAAATGCACTTTAAATAGTTCAGACTCACGTATTCATGTTAATTAATATACATCTTAATTTAACCTGGCTGTGCACTTTTCAAGTTTTAAGGTTCGTCCTGATTTTCAATGCACTACATGTATGATATAATAATAGTACATGTAATGCTCTATACATGTAAAGAAAATTCACTTCTGGAATTTTACTGTTGCATATGACTCATACTACGATGGTATAAAAAAAAATTTGTTAATGCTAGTAACCAGTTGTTTTATCAAAAAAATAGCGTTTAGATGTTGTTAATTATTGTTTAGATGTTAATTATTGCCTACAAATGATTTTTAAAATGAAATATGGACAGTATTTTCAAAAAAAAAGTTTTTCTTAATTTTCACATTTTTTTTCCTTCCCCTGCGACAAATTGGCCTCTGGATTTGGTAATGATTTGCAATTTTTGGTCTCAAATATATTGATAATTATTCATGATGTAGCCCTATAGTTTTCTTTATGTGATCAGTGTATTGCAGACTGTATGCTGTTTGTCAGAGAAGGTTCTAAGATTATATTTAAGAAAACGGGAGCACTCTGAAGTTGGTGTGATGTAACTTTCAACTTTGCGAAAGTCTCTACACTTTTAAAAATGCCGTAACTTTTTTATTTTTTGTCCGATTTAAAAAAATAAAGTACCCAATTTCATGGTTTTCCAAGAGCTTCCAAACTGCATAGTTTTCTCTGGTGTTTCTGTGCAAATAAAAATCACTTTGTGGTACCTAATCACAGTGGAATTTTGAAACGAACTGGGTTACAGTTATCATCAAGAAATACCATCTCTGGCAGTATAGCAGTATTCCCGACTTGAGTGATACAAATAAACAAAACACACAAGATAGAACATATATGCCTTACTATTGAACCAATCTACACACCCCACGGTCACACAACCTAAGGCCATTAAAATTGGAATGTGACTGGCACTGACAGTACAATAACATGCAACCTGAGACCCGAAAAATAGGAATGTGACAGGCACTGACAGTACAATAACATACCTGAGGCAAGTAAAATAGGAATGTGACAGGCACTGACATTACAATAACAGATTGCAACCTGAGGCCAGTGAGTCATAAATAAAAATAGGAATGTCACAAGCACTGACAGTACAATAACACAGATTGCAACCTGAGGCCATTTCAGCATTCAGACCACCATAACTACCACCTGCCCCATGGGAGAGCTAAATACTTTCCAAAGTTAAATAGTAGCATGTGACATGATTGAAGAACTATACCCCAGAGAAGCATGGATCCAAGTATATACTGATGGATCTGCAACCAGAGCAGTGAAGAACGGAGGCGCAGGAGTTTATGTGGTCTATCCAGACAAAGAAAACAAATCCACCTGTTCACCTACTGGAATATTCTGTTCAAACTACTCTGCTGAAGTACAGGCCTTAAGCATTGCTGCATGAAAAATAAATAAGCCAATGTCAGCAGGTTGTATTCCTTACCGATGCAATGTCAGTTCTGCAAACCCTCAACAGTGATAAACTGCCAGAGTTTAAAATATAAAAAAAAGGGTAGTGCTACAGTGGATACCATCACACTGTGGCATACCAGGAAACGAGAGAGCAGATACATTAGGAAAAGAGGGAGCAACACGGGAACAAAAAGAACAAACAATCACATTCCAGGAAAAGAAGACCCTTATCAAGGCCATCAGGAAAATTGACCAACAAAGAGACAACTATCACTATCTTGATCGAGCAAAACAGGTGATCCTGTTCCGTATTAGAACAGGACATAACAGACTGAACAGTCACTTATACAGACTGAGATTAGTCCCATCCCCCCTATGTACGTGTGGACAGACAGCCAACATATCCTGCCACATGCTTAGTCAATTGCAGACTGAACATTGGCCCACAGAGACGCACATCCACATGAAGCTGTTTAGGAGTCTTGATGAACTCTCAACCACAGCAACATACATACAGAGAACTGGACTTCTTGTGTAGACATTACTAAACAACAGCGAACGAGAAGAAGTTCTTTGCATTCTGCGTGTGTGAGTTCCTCAGTGAAGCATCAAATATTTATAATAGCTGTCTGTGGCACCCCCAGTATTCTTTTACCTGTGTGTTCCAGTCTTGATCGTGTCTTGCTATAATGTTAAAGATGATTAGAACACACCCTCAGGAAACAGACAAAATAACCAGACATGCTGTTGACTGGAGCACACATGGGATTAGAAAATTGGTAAGACAGAGCATCTGGAGATGATAGGCAGAAGTGGAAACAAGGGGCACAACTGAAGCTGATAGCCCAAAATAGAT
Organism: Oreohelix idahoensis; assembly: GCA_024509875.1. Lineage (NCBI taxonomy): Eukaryota > Metazoa > Mollusca > Gastropoda > Stylommatophora > Oreohelicidae > Oreohelix > Oreohelix idahoensis. The sequence continues at coordinate 194,972 of JAMPIV010011755.1, read as the reverse complement.
GGTGAGCACAAGTTGCAGCCCTTTGTTTCACATAACTTAATAAGAATGACAGACAGATTAAAAGTTGCTAGGGCAACTTTGTAGTGGACAAAACTTCAACAAATAACACAACCCAATTCTTTATATACAATTTACTTTTAATTTGTTGGTTGTATTTTTTATTTTCATAGAATATATCAATGGAACAATGTTGTCAACAGACCACACAAATACAAATTAAAACAATTACTGTGTATTGCTATTGATAATACCTATAAAGGTCATTCATAAACAAAAATGCACAAGAAGAAAAACATCAAATATCAACATGTCTCTCCTTCTCCCTTTCTTCACTCAAACAAAATAATGGTTTTCATTCATTCTTGTTGTTAACTTGTTTTGTGACAGCTTATTTGGTGTCAGATATTAACACCACACATACCGGACACTAATATTACTCTACAAAAAATTAATGTGCATTGTTCATCTAAATCAGTAATTTCAAGCCTTCATCACAATTGTAAACACTGGGCCTTCCACCATTTTAACAAAAGGAAAACATGTTTTCTGTGCTGGAACACACTGACCTACTTAGCTGAACACCAGAGAGCTTCAGGAGCACCAATGCTCAACAGAAAAAGCTGGCACCCACTGTTCTCAACAACTCAGCACAAAAATTAGCATATTTTTGGCACCCACCATTTTAAACAACTCAAAAATTAGCATATTTCTGGCACCCACCATTCTAAAAAACTCAAAAATTAGCATATTTCTGGCACCCACCATTCTAAACAACTCAAAAATTAGCATATTTCTTGATACACTTTTCTTAACCATGTGTCAATCATCAAGTTATATCTATAGCTATCATTTCTTCCTTAACATCAATAACTACTGATCTCCTAGAGAAAAACTGCTTATAATTTAGACAGATTCTCCTACAGACAAACTATTCATATAATTTAGATAGATTCTCCTACAGAGAAACCCTTCACTTAATTTAGATAGATTCTCCTACAGAGAAACCCTTCACATAATTTAGATAAGATTCTCCTACAGAGAAACCCTTGATATAATTTAGATAGATTCTCCTACAGACAAACCCTTCATATAATTTAGATAGATTTTCCTACAGATAAATCCTTTATATAATTTAGATACATTGCTCTATAGACAAACCCTTCATATGATGTTGATAGATTCTCCTGCAGACAATTTAGGTAGACTGTTCTGCAGACAAAACCATCCCACATGATTCAAATAAGTATTTCTAAGGATGGTTCATATCAATCTTTACACAGCAACTTTGACTTCTCTGCAGTCACAACATTTTAAAACAATTGACATCAATCCTGATACATCCACTGTTCTTAATGAAAAAAAAAAAAAAAAAATTAAGTAATTGTTGGGACAGCAGAAGATACAGTTCTATAACCTTTCATCCTAAATGTTTCACGATGAGTATGTTTTGGAAAACGGGATTTTATTGAACTACAAATGTCGCCTTACTGACAATTGTCAAGTATTTAACTTGCAGTCACCCAACTCTTGATCCATAACATTTACTGTTGTTATTTTTGTTTACATGTATAGCCCCATTATCTGTTGCATGTTATTATTTTTTTAAGCAGTACAAAATGCGATAGGGTACTATTTTTCTGTCTCCGTATCCTAAATTCTGGTGCTAAACCACTAACTCTAACCCTGCTTCTACCATTTAGTTTTCTTGTACATAATAAGTGGCTGCAAATATCAGAACAATGACCACTAATGTAAGTATTAACCACGGGCAATGAAGACTCTAACCCTGTTTCTATCAATTAATGTAAGTATTAACCACGGGCTATCGAGAAGTAGCCCAACTCTTGTTCCAGAACATTTGCTGTGGTTGTTGTTGTTGTAAGTTCAAGTACTTATGATGACAATGACCCTCTCACTATGTTGGGTCATTTTTGAGAACGCAGCACAAAAAAGAACATTATTTTTATTTTAATTAAAAACTTTTGATTTTCACTTTCAGAGTTCTTCGAATATCTGAATTTAGGACCAAACGGTTACGGAGTTGATGACTGACATATGACATCTGTATCTGATCTCACTGATGACTGACATGTGACATCTGAGACTACGATCATGCTGACATCTCTGGAGTGACTGACATTTGTCAGTTTCAGTTTTTCCACAGAAGCAGACCTTGAGATGGTCTCACAGTCAGAAACTAAACATTTTGATATGTGTCAAGTCTTGATATTAAAACAATGCAAAAACAACAACAACAACAACAGATTTTAACCACATTTTAGACAAGCAGTTTGACACTCAGACAAATAATTAGTGGGTCACATTTCTCTCATTACGTTGCTCTCATAAAAACTTATGTATTTCTCTTGTATTCTGAACTAGATGACATAAATAGACTTTATCATTCTTATTTTAAAAACATTTTGGCAATGAACAGTTTGACATAATCCTCTTCCACTTCTTTTGACAAACAGAAATTGTGCAAGTTTATGGATAAAGTGTTCAAACAGAAACTGTGGATGGCTGTAACATTAGCAGTCCATGAAACAATGACAGAGCTATTATAACAGACAATACATGGACACCACATAAGTTATCTAAATTTTGGCTCCCAGAAATAATGTGAGATTTCTTCATGAAACATATCAACAGTTCAAGCTGTATCTATTGCAGTCACATAAATACAGGATTATAGACACAAGACATATATGGATAGGTTTATGTTGCTTTTGTACATCTGTAAAACTGACATACATAATGTTTTCTTTTAATGTACATAAGGGTATTATGACATAACATGAGAACTATACGTCAGGTAGAATGCAGAGCAACTCCACAATGCCCTCATGTCACAGCTACAAAAAATGTTGATTTAACTCACTGTCAAGCAGGAAGTAGGGAAACCTCACAATGCTGCCATGTCACAGCTACACTGTCACATCATAGCTACACTGTCACATCACAGCTACACTGTCATGTCACAGCTACACCATCATGTCACAGCTACACTGTCACATCATAGCTACACTGTCATGTCACAGCTACACAAAATGTTAATTTAACTCACCATCAAGCAGGAAGTAGGGCAACCTCACAATGCTGCCATGTCACAGCTACATTGTCACATCATAGCTACACTGTCATGTCACAGTTACATTGTCATGTCATAGCTACACTGTCACATCACAGCTACACACTGTCATGTCACAGCTACACCATCATGTCACAGCTACACTGTCATGTCACAGCTACACTGTCATGTCACAGCTACACAAAATGTTAATATAATTCACCGTCATGCAGGAAGTAGGGTGACCTCACAATGCTGCCACGTCACAGCTACACTGTCATGTCACAGCTACACTGTCATGTCACAGCTACACACTGTCATGTCACAGCTACACCATCATGTCACAGCTACACCATCACATCATAGCTACATTGTCATGTCACAGCTACACGGCCATGTCACAGCTACACACTGTCATGTCACAGCTACACCATCATTTCACAGCTACACTCACATCACAGCTACACACTGTCATGTCACAGCTATACCATCATGTCACAGCTACACTGTCACATCATAGCTACACTGTCATGTCACAGCTACATTGTCACATCACAGCTACACTGTCACATCATAGCTACACTGTCATGTCACAGCTACACACTGCCATGTCACAGCTACACCATCATGTCACAGCTACACTGTCATGTCACAGCTACACAAAATGTTGATTTAATTCACCGTCATGCAGGAAGTAGGGCGACCTCACAATGCTGCCATGTCACAGCTACACTGTCAAATCATAGCTACACTGTCATGTCATAGCTACACTGTCATGTCACAGCTACACTGTCATGTCACAGCTACACTGTCACATCACAGCTACACAGTCATGTCACAGCTACACTGTCACATCATAGGTACACTGTCATGTCACAGCTACACACTGTCATGTCACAGCTACACCATCACGTCACAGCTACACCATCACATAGCTATACTGTCACATCACAGTTACACAGTCATGTCACAGCTACACTGTCATGTCACAGCTACACTGTCACATCACAGCTACACTGTCACATCATAGCTACACTGTCATGTCACAGCTACACTGTCATGTCACAGCTACATAAAATGTTGATTTAACTCACCGTCAAACAGGAAGTATGGCAACCTCACAATGCTGCCATGTCACAGCTACACTGTCACATCATAGCTACACTGTCATGTCATAGCTACACTGTCATGTCACAGCTACACTGTCACATCACAGCTACACTGTCACATCACAGCTACACACTGTCATGTCACAGCTACACTAAATGTTGATTTAATTCACCATCATGCAGGAAGTAGGGCAACCTCACAATGCTGCCATGTCACAGCTACACTGTCACATCATAGCTACACTGTCATGTCACAGCTACACTGTCATGTCACAGCTACACTGTCACATCACAGCTACACTGTCATGTCACAGCTACACACTGTCATGTCACAGCTACACCATCATGTTACAGCTACACTGTCACATCATAGCTACACTGTCATGTCACAGATACACTGTCATATCACAGCTTCACTGTCACATCATAGCTACACTGTCATATCATAGCTACACTGTCATTTCACAGCTACACAGACATGTTACAGCTACACAGCCATGTCACAGCTACACAGTCATGTCACAACTACACAGTCATGTCACAGCAACAGTCATGTCACAGCTACACTGTCATGTCACAGCAACAGTCATGTCACAGCTACACTGTCATGTCACAGCTATATAAAATGTTATTTCTTTCAAATGAAGTTTCAGAGTGAGACTGCAATACTGCACCCCCTCCCCCATTCTCAGATAACACACACACACACAATTAGACACACGTTCACTGCAACAACAAACATCAACACAAACTGAAGTTACAAACTAACAACAACAACAACAACAACATAGCTGAACACAATTTTGTGTGCGTCCAATTCAGTTCCTCCTGTAGCATTTACAGATAACAATTCCTTACAGCACTGGTTCTGGTTGTAGAAATATATGTGGGCGTGGGGGTGCTTGAATTCACAAATGAAGCATTCACAGATCAAACCTGCATAAATAAAACTTTACAGCCCAGTTGTCATCTCTTACAAACAACTTGTCATCTCTTACAAACAACTTGTCATCTCTTACAAACAAACAGAATCAAAACATTTTATGTACATTACAGTAAACCCTCAGTTAAGTTTATAAGACCTAATGTTTTCTCTAAAATCTGGCAGCGGGTTTAAACATTACAGATATTCTAACAGGCAGCCCAACTTGGACAAATGTACGCGTAAGATGTATTACAGTAATGTCTTTGAGATACAAAACAAAGGCAATGGCTGGTAATAAGATCCAGACATAACGATGGGTTTAAATGTGACACTGACAGCTGGTAATAAGATCCAGACATGACGATGGGTTTAAATGTGACACTGACAGCTTGTAAATAATGACAAGTGTATTAGTCTTATATCATACACAAACGCAATAATAATGATCATCACCAATATTTATATACATACCAAAAGTCACATGACATCATCCACAGACATTTCATTACAGATATGTTGAAGTTCTGATTAAGTTCAGGCAGAGCCACACAGTTTACATGTTACAAAAGAAAGTGGCTTTTCCAAAAGTAATGCCTACAATGTTTAACAAAGTCACTTCAAAATGTGTAACAGACAACGCCTGAAGATTTTAAAAATCTAAGACCGTATTCCAAGAATTTAGGCCTAGACTTCCAGAATGAAATAAAAACTGTAGGCATTAATTTTGAAACAACCATCATACATATAACATTTCATAAACAATGTTTTTCATGCTTGTGGGCAGAATTAAGTAGGCGAGCTTGCTTACACATTCACAAACATACAGGTTAGTTCAACCAAAGCTGTAACTTCTGCCAGCCAACAGACAACTTTACTCCTAATTGCATGGCTCCATATTATAAAACAGAAATGAACCAAACAAACACAATCTTTTAACTCAAGCATCAGCATTCACGTTTTAGATGTTCTTTAGTTGACAGCAATCTTGTGTCACTTTAACAACCAAATAACATCATTTCTGATGACAAGCATTTCCTTTTATTCAAACATGGATCAGTGAAGGAATGTGTCTATGTTTGTATTCATTAGTCTGTGGTTTTTTGGTGCATATTTTCAAACCTTCAACATGACAACAACCACCACCTGTGGCAGACCTCACAGTTCAAGTGAGGACATTTAAAAAAAAGAAATTCTTGATGAAGATTCTATTTCAGACTACACTGATTATGCAGAAGACAATGAAGTTGAACTAGATATCAACAAAAAGTCTAAAATAGAGTCACATGACAGGGCAGATGATGGTGATAATAAAGTTATGGGAACAGAATGCTAACAATTGAAGAGACTTTGAAGTCAAAAATGAAGAAAATGCAGAGATGATCTTGCTCAGCGGGGAGTGTTGCAAAACTGTCTGATTTTACAGGCCAATGACCTGTTTTTATAATCTGTGAAATCAAGACTTCCTGAGGATTTGAAAACAAGGAAGTTGATTATACATTATTAGAATATTTCTGTACAGGTTTTTCTGTGGATATTTACTCTTCAGTGTTACAAGGTGGTTAAGTACAGTATTGCTACACCACTTTCTTCTATTGGCATCCACTTGACCTTACATAACTCATATTTTTGTTTTGAATGAAATCATTTATACATTATGCACACACTAGTAATCTACAAACATTTTCATATATATATATATAAAATAACAAAAGTAATTATGTAGATCAACGTCATAAAAAAATTATTTGATGAAGACCACTGTTAACACACACACGAGGTGGCCATTTTTGTTTGGTACTGTCAGAGTTAAGTACTGAAGAGGAAATGAGAAGGAACATGGCTGACATAAGTGGACACAGAATGTATGAATTACTGACAAAACTGTAATCTCATCAAACAAAATATTACACGTGAAACAAATTAAAAACGATACAGAACACATGAAAATAAGTACATTAACTCCACAACATTAATAATCTGTCACCATTTGAAATAGAGAGAGACTAGTATCACAAGTAGATGTCGCAAACGTGGTTGCCTTGCTCTGATGAAGAAACTGAAAATTTTTATGAAATATGAGTTTGTTTGACGACACCTCATATTCTCAGAAAATTAATTTTAAAATGTTTTAACGTGCAGTCATGAAACATCGTCCAAACTTTCAAATGTTTGTAATGTATTTCAGATTATTTTTGATCTGTGTAACCTATATTACTTTGTAGCAGTGAATATGAATTGTCATAAAATACAAACATGTTAAAACAGACAATTATGCACCACATGAAATGTGCTTCATGTTTTTTTTTTCTCTGTGTATTAGAGGTACTGACAAGTTACAAATTTGATGGTAGTATGTCACATATTTGTGTGGCAGAAGGGAGGAAACAAATTCCTGCACAAAGAAACACACAAGCACAGATATGTGTATCAACACATGAACTCTGAACTGATGTGTCTGTTGGTCACTGTTTCAACTGAGCTTCCATAAATGTAGTGCAAGAATTATCACATCCACTCTCTCTACACAGCATCAGACCTACAAGTATGACATACCATCTCCAAATATGAGAACCCTCACATCCAGCATTCAAATAATCTCTAGGAAAACTAGCACATTTAATATTCTGCAGCCACACCATCACAACAGCCACACCATATCTTCAAAGACATACCACAAAAAGTGTTGCACCCAATCTTTCACATACAACTCACAAGATGTGATTTTCCTCTCCTGTTCTCTGGTCATGTGACCATGTTTGACACTGATAGCACAGAGCTGGTAAAAATATACTATTTATCAGCTGTCATTTAGTTTCCATAGTGATAATCTGTTGTATGAGTGGTGTTGACAGTTGGTAAGTCTTGCACAGCTTTCTGACATCTGGTTTCAAATTCTCTGACAGTCTTCCATTTTCTGTAAAAATACTTACCATGTATTTGAACCTACCTAAGCCTGGTGTTGCTAACTGTATGTTAAGTGAGCCTGGCATTGCTGAACTGTATGTTAAGTCAGCCTGGTGTACTACACCTGTTACACATCACACTAATATGAAAAAACAACTGCTTTTATGGAAAACCAAGCACATAGACAGCCCATCTAACTAGTGATGTAGTGACATGTAAGATGAAGAGACTACAAGATGACACCATCCCAGGTGAGATCCCAACACTTACATTTGTTTGTACACTAGGTATTTGTGGCATACATTCATATCTCTGATATTAAAGAAAGGTACTCCAACATTTTCATGTACACACTTTCAAGGAGATATGCTCATGTACACACTTTCAAGGAGATATGCTCATGTACATACTTTCAGATATATGCTCATGTGCATACTTTCAGGGATATGCTCTTGTACATACTTTCAAGCAAACATTTTCATGTACACACTTTCAAAGAAACATTTTCATGTACACATTTCCAATAAATCATTTTCATTTACACACTTTGAAGGAAAAATTTTCATATACACACTTTGAAGGAAAAGATGATATGATCATGTAATACTTTCAGAGATATGCTCATGTACATACTTTCTAGGAGATATGCTCATGTACATACTTTCTAGGAGATATGCTCATGTAATACTTTCAGAGAATGCTCATGTACACACTTTCAAGATGATATGCTCATGTAATACTTTCAGAGATATGCTCATGTACACACTTTCTAGGAGATATGCTTATGTACATACTTTCAGAGATATGCTCATGTACACACTTTCAAGGAGATATGCTCATGTACATACTTTCAGAAATATGCTCATGTACACACTTTCAAGGAGATATGCTGATGCAGTGGCGTACTAAGGGTGGTGCAAACATTTTCACGTACACATTTCCAGTGAATAATTTTCATGTACACACTTTGAAGGGAAAATGTTCATGTACACACATTGAAGAAAACATGTTTGAGTCATGAAATTATTGTTGCTGTACTATATCTTTAACTGGTGGTCTGATGAAATATGTACAAAGTTTGTTAAGTACGATTGTTGTTGTTACAGGGCAAACATCACATTATTTTAAGTTACAAACATTGGTCCAGGTATAGCTGGGTATATCATTCTCAAATATACTTGTATATCTGGGTATATTATTCTCAAATATACTTGTATATCTGGGTATATCATTCTCACATATACTTGTATATCTGGGTATATCATTCTCAAATATACTTGTATATCTGGGTATATCATTCTCAAATATACTTCTATAACTGGGTATATCATTCTCAAATATGCTTCTATAACTGGGTAAATCATTCTCACTGGTATAACTAGATATCACACATCTCTAACGTGACACCAGGCAAACCTGGGTATCTTAGTCTGACTGACAGACCAGGTGTATCCTGTTCCCTGATGCCCACATTAGCTAGTCTGTTTGAAGTAAAGAACACACACCAAACACATTGTGTTTTATACATCCACTTACGTACAGTACATCATTATATCCCTACTCACACACTGTGTTTTATACGAGCACATATGTGTATAGTATATCTTTCTATCTCTGCTCAGTAACACACTAACTGTGTTATATAACAGCACATATGTAGAATACATCATTATATCCCCTACTCAGTAACACACCAACTGTGTTATATATACAGCACATATGTCGAATACATCATTATATCCCCTACCCAGTAACACACAAAAACTGACATTGAACTCACAAATCTGCTCTGTATTAAATGGTTTAAAAAAAACATGTGCATATGGCAGAGATAAAATATAAGTTCTATGATGAAATAACAAAGTTAAATTATGTACACAATTATTGTTTGTTGCTATTGTTTACACAGACAGAGAATACTTTTGGCATTAGTCAATACATGACAATGAAGTACTGCAGCAGACAGACAATGTATGGGATATATTTTCAACAAAAACACAAGCTCATACTAAAACATGTTTGAATGCTAAAACATGAATGTTTTCATTGATAATCTCTAGCACACACACAAGGTTACAGCATGACAGATACTTGATGATATCAAATCTGTGTCTGAGCCAATCAACAGTTTTGATTAAGTCATCTCTATTCTGACTTACCAGAGATTTGTTCAAGTTGTATCTTTCAAAAGACAATGGACATTGACAGCAGTCAACAGAAATACGGCAAAGTGAGAAACATAAAACTAGATCAATGTTGTGGTCGGCATATTCTGTTGTGATTAGTTGACGGTGTCAACGTTTTTTGCTTAGATTTACTTGTGCACAAACTCAAACAGAAAAAAAATAAGGCAGAAATACACTCAACAAATCTCAGGATTTCACAGACAAAAGTTGACATGGAATGTTGGAAATTATAAATGATGGGGACACCCAATGAGGTCTTCACAAATATGACTGACATGAGGAATTAAAAAAATAGCCACTGACTGACTTAAACCAAAAGAGTCTGTGGGAGAGACAATTCTTCATCTCTGATCAGCAGCCACTGACAGACAAACCAACAGAATCAATGGGAGAGACAATTCTCCATCTCTGACAATGTAGACTTAACTCTTTTATCCCCCACCAGCCATGTGTTATGTCATGATCTGTTACATTTATACAGCCAAGGTGTGCCTGAGACATCTATTTGTTTTGTTGTCAGATTTCATCACATCTACACACAATAAAACAACAGTTTTTCATTACTTACAAGGCTGACAACTCTTTCAAATAATCAAGAAACTTACAATGATTTATATATTTCTTTTATACAATATTTTGTTATAAATATATTTAATTGCTGATTGTTTCAAGACATCACATGTGGGAAAAACTGGCATTCACTTTTGTGCCTGGTTAACACCTGAAAACTGATGGGACATAAAGAGTTAACTGTGTCGTAGACACAAAATCTAGAGCAGATACAACTGTCTCTATATGGATGACTAGATCTGACAAATGATGGCTAGTAACAAGTGTGAGGTCACAGACAACAGTCACATGACTTCCTGCATGTTAGTTCTCATTTCTAATCATCTTGACAAGAGAGTTCTGCACTGGCACGTTTCATTTCATGTTGAAAAACTCATATCAGAACCAACACTTAATATTGATGATTAATGAGAGAAGGATGTAGCATGTGAGGATAAGATGGCAGAGTGACAGCGGTGACTGGGAGAGAGACAAAGGATGGAGCATGTGAGGACAAGATGGCAGAGTGACAGCGGTGACTGGGAGAGAGACAAAGGATGGAGCATGTGAAGACAACATGACCAAAGGACGGAGAGATACAAAGTAGAAAAGGATGAAAGACAGATGGACAGTGTGAAAGAGAAGGAGTGTGTGAATGATGGTGGAAGGACTGAGATTATTCAGAGGGCTCAACTGGTGGAGGTCACACTGGACCCACTAATTGGATATGAAAATCAGAGATGGATGGGCACCATTTTACACATACAGACACTGTGATATGAGTGAGTATTTTGTTGGTGTTGGTGTGTGATGGGTCACACATACAGGACTGTTAGTAATCTAGTGTCTGTGCCATCAAAGATTTGAGGCAGAGAAATTCATGAAGGCATGGAACTGAGTACTGCAGAAACAGTTAGGATGACTAGCTTGTATTGATCACACATTGGCTAGCTGGCTAGACTTATTTTCTGCCTGGCTCATATCTTTCTGTTTGACACGTAATAAAACAACACACAGTTTACACACTTTACTATGTATGAACATATTGCAGAGTATACATACAAATAATATACATTGTATGAGATTTTGGGTATTTGGCTTTATGTTTGGTCTTCAGAACATAACCCTTACAGAAGATGTGACATAATGTGTGTGTATATTTATATATCCATAATGTGTGTGTATATTTATATATCTATAGGGAGAGAGAGAGAGAGTGTGAGAAAGAAAGCTAAGACCCCAACTGAATACTTATCTTCAATGTGTCACTCCAAGAAAACAAAAGTAAAATGATAAAAAAAACAAAACAATGCCATACAAAAGATTTCTGTCAGCAACAAAAGAAAACACATATCTACAAAAGTCAGGATCAAACATCTTCACACTGCTCAAGTTAAAACATTGCAACACGATTGCTGATTTGCATTAGTAAGGACATTAGTTGAATATATGCCAGTGTCAGTTATACAGTTTAGCTCTCAGAACTCTCACAACATTTTCTCTCCTTGCATATTTGATCTGACATCAATCACACACACACACCTCTCATTCTTTCAACTCTCATTCACTCCCCCCTTCCCCAACCACTATTTTTACAAATATTTCCAATCACTAGGGCCAGGAAGTGATGATATAAGAAAACAACAGCAAATGCTGTCGTAGCATTGTCTCAGAAACAACGTGCCAGTTTGTCTTCCTTAGCCCCCAGGATTATCTGACATGTGACCTATGACTTCCTCACCCCTACCCAACCAATCAAGACTAGACTAAGGCAGCCTGCGACATGCGCTGCTGTACACTGTCTCCTGTCTGAGCTCGGAATGTCTGTATACTGTTCATAATCTTCTTCTGGTGACCCACTAAGCTGATACCCATGTTCAGGAGATCACGGACTGTCAGGTGGCGCACCTGTTATAATTTAAAAAAAGCCACATATTACGTTACATAACTATCTTAGTAAGTTCAGCAGGAATGGTAGAATGGAGAGAGATATAAGTTCAGCAGGAATGGTAGAATGGAGAGAGATATAAGTTCAGCAGGAATGGTAGAATGGAGAGAGATATAAGTTCAGCAGGAATGGTAGAATGGAGAGAGATATAAGTTCAGCAGGAATGGTAGAATGGAGAGAGATATAAGTTCAGCAGGAATGGTAGAATGGAGAGAGAGAGAGAGATATATAGAAGTTAAATGTCAAAAGGTTTACTGTCATCATTACTGCCACCATCCTCACCACCACTTTCATTATCACATCACCACCACAAATGTTACCATCACTAGTCTGACCACCATCATGATCACTACTGCCATCATCATCACAACGCACATCACCACCACAAATGTTACCATCACTAATCTAACCACCATCATCATCACAATGCACATCACCACCACAAATGTTACCATCACTAGTCTGACCATCATCATCAAAATCAAGATCACTACTGCCATCATCATCACCACTATCACAACCACAAATGTTACCATCACCAATCTGACCACCAACATCACCATGATTACTACATCGAGATCACTACTGCCATCACCATTATCACCATTACCACTATTACCACCGTTACCATTATCATCAACATCATCATTCACTTTGGTTTTTCTCTCTCTCCTCTCTTGACTTCAAAAGGTGAGGGACAGTTACCTGTTCCATGGTGCTGAGTCCTGCAGAGAGGAACAAACTTAAATATCTTTCCATCTTGATAGACACAAGCCAGTCCTCTACACTGGCCAATGATGTCATGTCTGGTGCACTGGGGTCAATGAAGTTGTGAGGCCTGGATGAAAGGAGAGAAATTCCAACATATTTTATACGTGCAATCAGCAGGTCCAGCTTAATCAAGTGAGATGTAAACATACTTCACCACACTAGGTCCAGCTTAATCAAGTGAGATGTAAACATACTTCAACACACTCGGTCCAGCTTAATCAAGTGAGATGTAAACATACTTCACCACACTAGGTCCAGCTTAATCAAGTGAGATGTAAACATACTTCACCACACTCATCATCAGCTGCCATCTCCACAACGAAGGTTGGCTGTAATGGATCTCCAATGTCTTCTGTCTCTTGTCTTGGTGGTGCACTCTGAAAGACTTTTTCCTGTCCATCTCTTAATGTTATCTTCCCACTTATAGCGCTGTCTTCCCCTTGCACATTTGCCTTCACCTCTCCCTTCTATTATGGTCTTCTGCAGGGTGTTATGCCTTTTTATGTGGCCAAAGTATTTTACCTGCCGAACTTTGATCTCCCTCATTAGTTCTCTTTTCATACCTAGATTTTCTAGGACCTCCTTATTTGTTTTCTTTTCTTTCCACGAGATACGCCCCATTCTTCTATATATCCACATTTCAAGAGCCTCAAATCTTTCTTCCAAATGCTTATTCATCGTCCATGTTTCTGCACCATACAGAAATGCAGAATATATATAACACTTTATGATTCTCAGTTTTAATTGGTGAGATAACTGTTTAGATGTCAGTATATGTTTCATGTTGTTGAATGTAGCTTTGGCCATTCCTATTCTCTTCTTGATTTCTGTTTCACATCTGCCATCTTCTATTATTATATGACCAAGATATACGTAGCTCTTGACTTGTTCCAGGATTTTCCCATTTACGTTTATCTTTAATGTGGGTTTATCTTTCCATCTTGATAGACACAAGCCAGTCCTCTACGCTGGCCAATGATGTCATGTCTGGTGCACTGGAATGGAATTCACCACTATACATCGGATTTGTGGACTACGAAAAAGCATTTGACAGTGTGGACAGAGAATCACTTTGGAAATTGATGAGGCATTATGGAGTTCCCCTGAAGATCATTAATTTAATAAAGAAAACCTATGAAGACATGACGTGCAGAGTTCTTCATGAAGGACAGCTTACAGAACCATTTGGGATAAGAACAGGAGTGCGACAGGGATGCCTCTTGTCTCCATTTCTTTTCTTGCTGGCAATAGATTGGGTTATGAGATCATCGACAACACACAACAGAAATGGAATCCAGTGGACTCTGACTAAGCAGTTGGATGATCTGGATTTTGCTGATGATTTGGCTCTCCTGTCCCATAACCGTAATCAGATGCAGGACAAATTGAAAACACTCGATGAGAGGTCACAGCAATTGGGTCTGAAAATACACAGGGAAAAGACAAAAATAATGCGAATAAATGCAGGTAATGAAAACAGGGTTGAACTTGAAGAAACGCCAATACAAGATGTAGAATCATACACATATCTTGGCAGTAATATAGATAAAGTTGGAGGGACAGACAGCGATATCAAAATAAGAATACAAAAAGCAAGAGGAGCTTTCATTGCATTGGGAAATATATGGAGATCAAGAGAAATAGGATCCAACACGAAAATAAGAATCTTCAACTCAAATGTGAAGTCAGTCCTATTGTATGGCTCGGAGACATGGAGAACAACAAAGACAACAACCAAAAAGCTACAGACTTTCATAAATGGGTGCTTGCGTAGAATAGAGGGATTAAAATGGTATGACAAGGTTACCAATGTGGAACTGATGACAAGAACTGGACAAGTGCCAGTGGAACAAGAGATGAGAAGAAGACGATGGCGATGGATAGGACACACACTGAGGAAACCTGTTGATAGCATTACAAGGCAGTCCTTGTTCTGGAACCCCCAGGGCAAGAGAGGCAGAGGAAGACCAAGAAGTACATGGAGAAGAGAGAGTTGGAAACAGAGGTGAAAATGATGAGGAGAACATGGAAAGAACTTGAGATGATGGCACGTGACAGGAGGACTTGGCATGTGTTTGTTGAAGGCCTATGCTCCTTTGGGAGTGGAGGGTTATGAATGGGTTATGAATGAATGAATCAGCAGGTCCAGCTTAATCAAGTGAGATGTAAACATACTTCACCACACTAGGTCCAGCTTAATCAAGTGAGATGTAAACATACTTCACCACACTAGGTCCAGCTTAATCAAGTGAGATGTAAACATACTTCACCACACTAGGTCCAGCTTAATCAAGTGAGATGTAAACATACTTCACCACACTAGGTCCAGCTTAATCAAGTGAGATGTAAACATACTTCACCACACTAGGTCCAGCTTAATCAAGTGAGATGTAAACATACTTCACCACACTAGGTCCAGCTTAATCAAGTGAGATGTAAACATACTTCACCACACTAGGTCCAGCTTAATCAAGTGAGATGTAAACATACTTCACCACACTAGGTCCAGCTTAATCAAGTGAGATGTAAACATACTTCACCACACTAGGTCCAGCTTAACTCTTACTATCCGGCAAGCCCCGTGAAGTGGCGCGGGTTTAGTACAAATTTTACGGCTCGCCAGTTCAAGTGGTGCGCGACGGTAACGATAGCTAAACTAGCGCGTAAAAACGCGGTTTTAGCCCACGTACAGTAAGAGTTAATCAAGTGAGATGTAAACATACTTCACCACACTAGGTCCAGCTTAATCAAGTGAGATGTAAACATACTTCACCACACTAGGTCCAGCTTAATCAAGTGAGATGTAAACATACTTCACCACACTAAGTCCAGCTTAATCAAGTGAGATGTAAACATACTTCACCACACTAAGTCCAGCTTAATCAAGTGAGATGTAAACATACTTCACCACACTAAGTCCAGCTTAATCAAGTGAGATGTAAACATACTTCACCACACTAGGTCCAGCTTAATCAAGTGAGATGATCAGTTCCTTTTCTGGCTGCTTGTGCCGAACATTTTCCGCATGCGCTGACAACACACGAAGTCCCTTGTCATTCAGCAGCAGATTTCCAAAATGTCACGAGTTCTTATTATATGCCACATAATCTGATTACGTTTCAAATTATGTCTAATTTACTGTATGAATGGTTTAGATTTTGTTTGTTTGTATGTTTTTTTTTTGTTGTTTTTTTTTTATAATTATTATTAATTTTTAAATTTATTTTAATTAATTTTTTTTTTTTTAACATACTTAAATTTGATTATGACTGGATGTTACAAATGTATGTTATTATTTTACCTTGATAATGTTGTATGCTTAAATAAGGCTCAAAATACATTTAAAAAAAAATTAAAAAAATTAATGAAGATAAACAGAAATCCCGTTCAACCTCTGATGGGTTATAATTAGGATATATATTGTTTTCAATTCCAAATAATATGAACAACTGCCGACATGAGAAAGTGGCATCACATTTGAAAATAGGGATACTCACAATTGTGCCTAGGCCTATACGTTAAATAATAAAATAAAAAATAAACAAACATACAAACAAAATCAAGAAGAAACTATGAACAAGAATAATATTAAAGTGGAGGGGTGTATAGGCCTGGTGGTTCTAGTTATATAACGGACTTTACCAGATATTTAATTGACTTTCATCTGTTTAAAGTCACATGCATTGTAAGAACAGCATCAGACCTTCACATTCCCAGCCACTATATATTAACATGTGTTCGTGTTAAATATTGTTTGACTATATTATGCAGTTCCCTAGGTCTGTCTATTCTCAACACCTCCTCTATATTTATAGGTAAGTTGGATGCCTGCAAATAATCCAATATTGGTATTCTCATTTGGTCATACCTCTTACACTTTAACAAGAAATGTTCTATATTATTGTCTTGATGACATCCTGCACAGTAAGGTTCTTCTATTCTGAAATAGCCTTTTCCCAGCTGTAGTCTGAGAAGTTTCTTATTACTGGGAATTTTCAATTCCCTAGATATCTGACATTTTCTTGTTGGAGCCCTGAACATCTTATATGCATGTCTTCCTTTCAGATTTTTATCCCACTCTGCTTTCCATTCATCTGTTATTAAATCTTTAATTAAGCTCTTAATTTCTGATTTACTCATCCCTACATTTATTAGATTTTTATCAGATCTTGGCTTCTTTATCTGCCTTTTCATTTCCTTCTATGCCAACATGTGAAGGTATCCAAGCAATTAATACTGAACATCCTCTGGAATATAAGTATGTAGTAGCCAGACAAAATCTCCTCTGCTATATCAGGTCTACTACATTCTCGTAAGTTTCTAAGTGCTTTAATTGTTGAAAGAGAGTCAGTTAAAACTGTTAATTTTTTGGGAGGGTTATTAGAGAATATTTCTAGTGCTTTTAGTATTGCCACCATCTCTGCAGTGAAAATGGATGTATTTTCCGTGATGCTATATTCTTTTGCCATTTTCCATATTGGAATATATATTCCTATCCCCAATTTGCCATCCTCTCCCTTGGATCCATCTGTGTACACAGTAATGCTGTCTTTTGATATTTGTTGTATATATTTATTGGCTGTGTTTTTAATATTTTCTATATTATTTGTTTTCTTAAGTATTTCTGCTAGGTGGTAGTCCGTGTCTGGTTTCTTGATCTCCCAGGGCGGAATCACTGGCTTGTATTCACAACTGTTATTAATTGATGTAATTAATGTACCCAGATGGACAATTTCCTCCATACACTTCCATCCTGTAGGGTATCTAGTGGTATTCACTGGCTTGGCCTGAGTTGTTAGTTGGCATCTGGTAAAAGCTGTATGTGCTGGGTGAGACTTATCCAACATAACTCTGTTCATGTAATTTAGTCTTAACTCCTTTCTCCGTAATTCCAAGGGTATGATTCCTAAAGCCACCTCTATAGCTCCCATTGATGTTGATCTGATTGCACCTGCTATTGTACATAAAGCCTGATGCTGAAAATACATGTGCTATTGAAAGGATACGGTATGTAAGATGACAGAGAGAAGAAGGGCAGAATGTAAGACCAGCCTGCGTGCCCAATTCTTAACACTTTGAAAATAAAGTTTGTTCGTTCGTTCTCTAACTCAAGAGCTGAGTAAGGTAAATATTGATAGCTAGGTAGACTACATAATGAGGCTACCAAGTTTTAAGCCCAGACCCTGATAACTGTAACACAAAAGGTGCAAGCAACATAGATTCATTTTTACAGTAAGACTTCCAGTGTGTGTATAATCCAAATTGAATTGCATGACTCCTTGTGTCATGAAGAAATCTTTTGTCACACGGATTTCTACAAACTTGAACAGCACTTATAAAACAGTGTTTTTTTTACTTCAGACAATCATGCTGCTGTTGTTAAAGAACTCACTGAAACCATTTTCTTTGTGGACACCCAAGTGCCTATACTTAAACAAAGCTATCTGTTTAGTATGTGTGGCTGTCTGGAATGCTGACATTACAGATGTAGAACATCTCACGTCACAACTGGCATGTTGTTAACTTCACTCAGCTAAAATATTATTATTTATTATCGTTTCCATATTTCTTCCCTACGGAGCATGAAGGCACCATCACAGCTAGTCAGGACTTCTACATCACAGCTAGTCAGGACTTCTACATCACAGCTAGTCAGGACTTCTACATCACAGCTAGTCAGGACTTCTACATCACAGCTAGTCAGGACTTCTATATCACAGCTAGTCAGGACTTCTACATCACAGCTAGTCAGGACTTCTACATCACAGCTAGTCAGGACTTCTATATCACAGCTAGTCAGGACTTCTATATTACAGCTAGTCAGGACTTCTATATCACAGCTAGTCAGGACTTCTACATCACAGCTAGTCAGGACTTCTACATCACAGCTAGTCAGGACTTCTACATCACAGCTAGTCAGGACTTCTATATCACAGCTAGTCAGGACTTCTATATCACAGCTAGTCAGGACTTCTATATCACAGCTAGTCAGGACTTCTATATCACAGCTAGTCAGGACTTCTATATCACAGCTAGTCAGGACTTCTATATCACAGCTTCTATATCACAGCTAGTCAGGACTTCTACATCACAGCTAGTCAGGACTTCTATATCACAGCTAGTCAGGACTTCTATATCACAGCTAGTCAGGACTTCTATATCACAGCTAGTCAGGACTTCTATATCACAGCTAGTCAGGACTTCTACATCACAGCTAGTCAGGACTTCTATATCACAGCTAGTCAGGACTTCTACATCACAGCTAGTCAGGACTTCTACATCACAGCTAGTCAGGACTTCTACATCACAGCTAGTCAGGACTTCTATATCAAACTATTCACATGTTCTTGCAGTGATGGTTTCTGAAGCAATTTCTTGACACTGATGAGGCTGCCAGTTCCTGCACAACCTCATATTACTTGTCACTGATGAGGCTGCCAGTTCCTGCACAACCTCATATTACTTGTCACTGATGAGGCTGCCAGTTCCTGCACAACCTCATATTACTTGTCACTGATGAGGCTGCCAGTTCCTGCACAACCTCATATTACTTATCACTGATGAGGCTGCCAGTTCCTGCACAACCTCATATTACTTGACACTTACTACATACCTCAAGTAGCAGTAGTCCTTCATCTCCACAGTGACTCACAGTAGGACACAGGACCACCTGAACATTACTCACAGAATGACACATGACCACCTGCACATTACTCACAGAATGACACATGACCACCTGAACATTACTCACAGAATGACACAAGGCCAGTTGAACATTACTCACAGAATGACACATGACCACCTGAACATTACTCACAGAATGACACAAGGCCAGTTGAACATTACTCACAGAATGACTCAAGACCAGCTGAACATTACTCACAGAATGACACATGACCACCTGAACATTACTCACAGAATGACACAGGACCACCTGAACATTACTCACAGAATGACACATGACCACCTGAACATTACTCACAGAATGACACAGGACCAGCTGAACATTACTCACAGAATGACACAGTACCAGCTGAACATTACTCATAGAATGACACAAGACCAGCTGAATATTACTCACAGAATGACACAAGACCAGCTGAACATTACTCACAGAATGACACAAGACCAGCTGAACATTATTCACAGAATGACACAAGACCAGCTGAACATTACTCACAGAATGACACATGACCACCTGAACATTACTCACAGAATGACACAGGACCACCTGAACATTACTCACAGAATGACACAAGGCCAGTTGAACATTACTCACAGAATGACACAAGACCAGCTGAACTCACAGAATGACACAAGACCAGCTGAACATTACTCACAGAATGACACAGGACCAGCTGAACATTACTCACAGAATGACACAGTACCAGCTGAATATTACTCACAGAATGACACAAGACCAGCTGAATATTACTCACAGAATGACACAAGACCAGCTGAACATTACTCACAGAATGACACAAGACCAGCTGAACATTACTCACAGAATGACACAAGACCAGCTGAACATTACTCACAGAATGACAGGACCAGCTGAACATTACTCACAGAATGACACAAGACCAGCTGAACATTACTCACAGAATGACACAGGACCACCTGAACATTACTCACAGAATGACACATGACCACCTGAACATTACTCACAGAATGACAAATGACCACCTGAACATTACTCACAGAATGACACATGACCACCTAAACATTACTCACAGAATGACACATGACCACCTGAACATTACTCACAGACTTCTTATTTGTGCATTAAAATTAAAACATTATTCTGAGATTAATGGGAGGCCCTGTGAGCAACAGATAAGATAATCCTTACAAATAAATGTTATTGTTCCAAACATGGACATCTCTTATTACAACTCCCATGATTATGTACACTCAATGTTTTACTGGCATTCTAACTGCCATACAATATTAAATAGGTTGCCTGTTGATTTTTACATTTCGTTTCTTCCCTTTTTACACAGCAGATTCTGTTAGATTGAAAATGTTTGGAGTTATTTTTATCTCTTAGTAATGCTCTATATTTATATAAATTTATTCTGTTTCGTTGCAGAACATTAACGAACATTTCATGTTATGGAAAGGCTGAACATTAAGTGTTTGATGTTTGTTTTAGACTCAGGCCACTGAAAACACTGGCCACTAAATGCTCAGGTTTTTTTTTCTAGTCTTTGATCACTGAGAAAACTGGCCACTAAATGTTTAGTTTTTGTTCTGGTTTCTGATTGTTGAGAAAACTGGCCACCTAATGTTCAGTACTTGCTCAAGTCTTTGGTCTTGCAGCTAAAAATTAAATGCTTGCTCTAATGATTGGAAGACTGATAAAGCTGACCAGTACATCTTGCATGGCAAAGTTCAAGTCTTTGGTCATTGAGAAAAGAGATTCAAAGTTCAATGCTTGTTTTGTTATATACTTGAAAAAATCACCCTTCCAATTCTACTTAACCAGTTCAAGTTGTAAGCATGGACAATTTAAGTGGATGGGGGGGGGGGGGGGGGGGGGGGGGGGGGGGGGGGGGGCAAAGAATAAAGGAACACATCACAAAAACTGAATGCTGGAAACATCAAAACAGGTACCCACATATGTGTATATTAATGAAGAAAATGTCACCAAACTGACAGATTCCTTTATGACAATAGTTCATTCAAGTCTGACATGTTTTAAAACAATTTATTAGTAAGTTGTGTACTCACCTTGGTTTTGCCTGTTTCCTTAAAAGCTCGGGTGCCCGAATTAATTTGTCTAAAGTTTTGACTATTTGACCTAGTTTAGGCCTGTGAGATCTCTCCTTCTGCCAGCAGTCTAGCATCAGCTGATGAATAGCTTCAGGGCAGTCCTAGACAACACAGAAAATACTTTATGTTCATTGTGCAATTTTTAATTAACAAAAACAAAACAACTATGCCACAGATAATTTATGTTCAAAACAAAAAAAGTGATTCACACAATGACAACTGAAAATTAAAGAAGTGTTAATAACATCATGACAACATAGCTCAGTTTTGTCATAGTTACCAGATCAACACTGACAATATAGCTCTGTTTTGTCATAGTTACCAGATCAACACTGAGAAAAAAGCTCAATTTGTCAAAGCATCAGAACACTGACAATATAGCTCAGTTTTGTCTTAGTTACCAGATCAACACTGACAGTATAGCTCAGTTTTGTCTTAGTTACCAGATCAACATTGACAATATAGCTCAGTTTTGTCATAGTTACCAGTTCAACACTGACAAAATAGCTCAGTTTTGTCATAATTACCAGATCAACAGTGACAATATAGCTCAGTTTTGTCATAGTTACCAGATCAACACTGATTATATAGCTCAGTTTTGTATCAGTTACCAGATCAACACTGACAATATAGCTCAATTTTGTCATAGTTACCAGATCAACAGTGACAATATAGCTGAGTTCTTTCATAATTAGAGATATTTTAAATTTTGTTTCAGATCTGTCAATAATAAATACATAAATGCACCTGTCTAGTTCAGCCTATGTTTTAAAACAGTCAAGTAACTTTAATTTATGTTTAAGCAATCATTTTGAATGTAGTTTAGTGATGTTGTGCTTGTGTTTTACTGCAATTATCACACTTTGAAAAAGCAACAGTGGGCATAATCTGTACTTGTTTTCTTGTTATTTCTATAGAAAGATGGCAAGTTATGTGCCTATTAACTCTAGGCTTCCTTTGAGAACGAATGTGCCATTAGTGACAATGATCTGTTTGATACTGTCACTCATGCAGAAATACAGATCAAATTTAGCTGATGAATGGGTGTTGCCCCAGCCTGGCCCATAGAGAGGCAACAGAAGCAGACGTACAGCTACATCTGATGACTGGTCGCATGTGGAAGCTGAAGCTAGAGGTACTGTTAAGACTTCAAACAACTTTACTTAAACAGTTTTTATTCTTGCTGAACTCCAGTGCAAATACTATTACATCTTTCTGTCCTAGAAACTCACTACAGATCAGCTGTGGATGGCTCATAGACCACTACTATGAGCAGCAATGCTCTACAGCACTTTAATGTTTGTAGCCTTTTCCTGACACAACTATCTGTGAATTTTATTTCAGCATCAATTTTGCTGCAATATCTACTATTATGTTTATATCTACAACCTATCCTGCTTACATCTACAAACTATACTGCTTACATCTACAAAATATATGGCTTACATCTTCAAAGTATAATGCTTACATCTACAAACTATAATGCTTACATCTACAAACTATACTGCTTACATCAACAAAGTATCTGCTTACATCTACAAAATATCTGCTTACATCTACAAAGTATATGCTTACATCTACAAAGTATATGCTTACATGTACAAACTATAATGCTTACATGTACAAACTATAATGCTTACATGTACAAAGTATAATGATTAAATGTACAAACTATACTGCTTACATGTACAAACTACACTGTTTACATCTACAAACAATACAATTTAAATCTACAAATATCACAGTTCATGTTTTCAATATATAATGTCTGTACTAAAACAAAGAATATCTGACTGGAAGAAAAAAAATAAACAAACAAAAAAAAAAAGAAGATAAAAATGGTTGGTAGCAGCACTAAAGCTTCACTAAAGCATGCAAGGACTTTGGCCTCACAATAAGTCTAAAGAAAACGAATGTGCTGAGTCAGGATGTGGGTGCTGCACCAGTTATCACTATCGATAACTATGAATTGGCAGTGGTGCACCACTTCACATACCTAGGGGTCTACCATTCAATGACAAACTCTCACTGGATACAGAAATCGACAGCCGCATTGGCAAAGCTGCAGCTACCTTTGCCCGCCTCACATCGCGTGTTTGGGGAAACTCTAAACTCACAATGAAGACCAAAGCTGCGGTATATAATGCCTGCGTCACCAGCACACTCCTATATGGCAGCGAGACCTGGACGACCTATGCTAAGCAAGAAAGAAGGCTCAATACCTTCCATATGCGGTGTCTACGCCGCATCCTCGGCATCTCGTGGAAAGATAAAGTGACAAATGTCGAGGTGTTGTCACGTGCTGGCCTTCAAAGTATGTATACGCTTCTTAGACAGCGCAGACTTTGCTGGCTTGGCCATGTTCGCCGCATGGATGATGGTCGCATCCCAAAAGATATCTTCTACGGACAATTAGCAGAGGGCAAGAGAACAGTTGGGCGACCACAGCTGAGGTTCAAAGATGTGTGCAAGAGAGATATGAGGGCACTGGACATGGATCCAGCAACATGGGAGGATAAAGCTGCCGATCGCACTAAGTGGCGATGCTATTTACGTCGCCACCTCAGACTGGGCGAAGAGAGGCTCACACAAGAAGCAGAGGTGAGGAGAAAACGTCGAAAGGAGCACCAGGAAAATAAGCAGCTGAGGGCTGCCACCTCAGGGGCGCATTCCCATAGTCAGTTATGACTGAAGGGGCTATTATTATTATTATTATTATAGCAGCAGAAGATATTCTTCTACATCCAACCTACCATGGGTGGGGGTAACCTGTAGCCTTTCTCTACAGCCTTGATCACATCTTGATTAGACCAGTTGTAGTACGGCCTTTCCCCGTAAGAAACAATCTCCCACATCAGCACACCATAGCTCCAGACGTCTGATGCTGATGTAAACTTGCGGAAAGCGATGGCTTCTGGTGCAGTCCACCTGACAGGAATTTTCCCCCCTGTTGTTGTGTATGCTCCCTCAGTTGTGTCTGACTCAATTTCACGGGAAAGACCAAAGTCAGCTACTTTGCATACAAGGTTTTCATTGACTAAAATATTTCTTGCTGCTAGATCCTGGTTATAAGACAAAAAAAAAAAATATGTGTCATGTTCATTGCAATGACAAGAAAAAAGAACAATAAAATACAGTGCCCAAAAAAGTAACATTAAGTTTGTGTACATAAAACAAGGGAACTAAACATTAAGTTTGTGTACATAAAACAAGGGAACTAAACATTAAGTTTGTGTACATAAAACAAGGGAACTAAACATTAAGTTTGTGTACATAAAACAAGGGAACTAAACACCAAGTTTGTGTACATAAAACAAGGGAACTAAACATTAAGTTTGTGTACATAAAACAAGGGAACTAAACACTAAGTTTGTGTACATAAAACCTGGGAACTAAACATTAAGTGTGTGTACATAAAACCAGGGAAGTAAACATTAAGTTTGTGTACATAAAACCAGGGAACTAAACACTAAGTTTGTGTACATAAAACCTGGGAAGTAAACATTAAGTTTGTGTATATAAAACCAGGGAAGTAAACATTAAGTTTGTGTACATAAAACAAGGGAACTAAAAACTAAGTTTGTGTACATAAAACCAGGAAAGTAAGACACATTTCAAGGTGTAAGAATGAACATTAACACTCAGTGATACCATTTAAAAATGTGGCAACAAGTAACATTAGCTCACCATGTGACAACAAGTAACATTAGCTCACCATGTGACAACAAGTAACATTTGCTCACCATGTGACAACAAGTAACATTAGCTCACCATGTGACAACAAGTAACATTAGCTCACCATGTGACAACAAGTAACATTAGCTCACCATGTGGCAACAAGTAACATTAGCTCACCATGTGACAACAAGTAACATTAGCTCACCATGTGACAACAAGTAACATTTGCTCACCATGTGGCAACAAGTAACATTAGCTCACCATGTGACAACAAGTAACATTTGCTCACCATGTGGCAACAAGTAACATTAGCTCACCATGTGACAACAAGTAACATTTGCTCACCATGTGACAACAAGTAACATTTGCTCACCATGTGACAACAAGTAACATTAGCTCACCATGTGACAACAAGTAACATAAGCTCACCATTCCCAAACATCTCCTGTATGTAGCTTCAATCAGCTCATATCATGTTGTCTTGTGCCCTCCAGTCAAGTTTTTTACATGTTCTCTTTTATCCTTCATTTCTCCTTATCTTCTATGTCTCCTTATCTTCTATGTCTCCCTCTATTTCTTTAACCCTAGGGATTCCAGAATAAAGACTCCCTTGTAATACTCTCAGCTGGTATCCTCCCTTGTAATACTCTCAGCTGGTATCCTCAATGTATCTCCTATCCAACTCCAACATATTTTGCTGTTCCAATAGTCACTCTGATCTTGTTTCTCACTGCTTTTCTAGGTCATCTCATGTCACAGGTCATGACCTTTCTTTCTCACATATCAGTCATCAAATTAACATGTTTAGCAGGAAAATTTCAAAGTCAACCATCCAAAGTCACAAGCACGTGTCAGGCAACATATACTCGGTGACCCCAATCAAGCACATATCATGTAACACATACTCAGTGACCACAATTAATCATAATCTCTACATCTACAAGCAAACATGACTGACATCTGACACAGGCCCAGAATGACACAGACTGACATCTAGACATAAGAAAGATATTTCTACTGACTCTATGTACAAGTCCCATCCTACATCAAGACACATGAAAGACAAATGTACTGACTCTATGTACAAATAACATCCTACATCAAGACACATGAAAGCCACAAGTACTAACTCTATGTACAAATCCCATCCCTACATCAAGACACATGGAAGACATGTGTACTAACTCTATGTACAAATCCCATCCCTACATCAAGACACAAGAAAGACACATGTACTCACTCTATGTATAAATCCTATCATTAGACATAAGAAAGACATGTTTTCACTCTGTTTAAACACAAGAAAGACATATATACTCACTCTATGTACAAATCCCATCTCTGAGAGATACTTCATGCCAGAGGCGACCCCTCTCATCATTCCAACAAGCTGGATTATGGTAAATTTACCATCATTGTTCTGAAATAAGACACAGTCCAAGTCTGAGTATAAGCTTGTGAACAACTAAGTCAAATCTTGAAAACTGTCAGAAAGTAGCATGTCACTGTATCTACAATGTGAAAGTAGCATAAACTGTAAGAAAGTAGCATGTTACTGTACCTACAATGTGAAAGTAGCATAAACTGTCAGAAAGTAGCATATGACCTCCTTTTATTTCTCTCACTTCTATACTAACTCCCCCTCTCTTTCTTTCTCTCAGTCAAGCTCTCCAACTAACACTACATCTCACTTAGTCACTCCCTCCTTCTCTCAAACCCACAACCTCATTCACACTCTAAATTATTTTGTATAATATTGACTCTTCTTGTTCTATCATCTTTCAGTTAACTCACAAACAGACATATTAACCCTTTAGTTAACTCACAAACAGACAAGTTAACCCTTTAGTTAACTCACAAAGAGACATGTTAACCCTTTAGTTAACTCACAATCAGACAAGTTAACCCTTTAGTTAACTCACAAAGAGACATGTTAACCCTTTAGTTAACTCACAAACAGACAAGTTAACCCTTTAGTTAATTCACAAAGAGACATGTTAACCCTTTAGTTAACCCACAAAGAGACATGTTAACCCTTTAGTTAACTCACAAACCAACAAGTTACCCTTTAGTTAACTCACAAACAGATAAGTTAACTCTTTAGTTAACTCACAGACAAGTTAACTCTTTAGTTAACTCATAAAGAGACATGTTAACCCTTTAGTAAACTCACAAACAGACAAGTTAACCCTTTAGTTAACTCACAAAGAGACATGTTAACCCTTCAGTTAACTCACAGACATGTTAACCCTTCAGTTAACTCGCAGACATGTTAATCCTTTAGTTAACTCACAAACAGACATGTTAACCCTTTAGTTAACTCTTTCATTCCAGAGTTATTTTGTACGCTGTGCCAGACTTTTTTTGTGGGCAGAATTTTATAGAGTGAAGTGTTCATCTTTCAGTCTAAATTTGTTTGTGAATTTTCCTTTGAACGTGTACTTATTATATACCAAACTGTAGGGAAATGGATAGAGAATTCAAATATATAATGTCTGTGGTAGTATTAACACAAGTATGTTCGGTATAATTTAATCATTTTGCATGTAAAATTGAAAAACGCTAAAAAGTTGACTGTAGAATACGATCTTACCAAAGACAAATTACTGTCGTAGACAATAAAACTTTCTTTTTAGTCTTCAAACGTCAAGTTAATCCATATACAAAGTAAAAAAAACATGCTTATGGCCAAAATTAGTAGATTTAGTGTTATTCGCACCAGTTTGTCCGTGCATACATGCCACACTTAAAGGTTTACCCATAATCTGTACGGGGTGTTTGCGTTTTCAGATGTGTACGGGCCGTACATGGGTCTGTACGGGTTTTTTCGCCTAATTATTAAATATACATATAAATCTTGTGCCACTACACAATTTGCGTCATGAGATTCGGCGAGATTTTAAGCCAAGTGGATTAAAAAAAAAAATAACCAATGAAAATCAAGCTGCCTATTTTTCAATTGCCGCGGGATGTGCGTGGCGTGTTCATTCACAATTTTTCGCTAAAGCTAGCGCAAGGTTACTGATTATTTGAACGATTACGCAGCACTGAAATCTTTTTTGAGTCGAGCCTATTGTTTAGGATTAATTTCCAGTTTAGTATTGGTAAGTAATTCATTTTTAAAAAAATATTACAATAACATTGTTTAGATGAAGTTAGATTTAACTGTCAGATAACTTAGGCCTATGCTTTCTTTTCCCCTAAGGTTTAGCATAATTGATTATTTACGGCTGGTAAAAAAAAAAAGGCTGATACCACTACATATTATTTGATTTCACTAAAACTTGTAGAAAGTGCGTAAGAAATGTAAATTTGAAAAATAATACAATAGCCTACAAATTATGGGTAGCCTAATAACGTAATGACGGTCGCCGAATGCTCCGCATGTATTTTCGTACCATTTAGAGTTATAATTAGGGTTACAGCTAGGGTTAACCCTAAATCTAAATGGTACGAAAATACACGCGGAGCATTCGGCGAACGTCATTCCGATATTACCAAATTATGAAACTGAAAAGAAAAAAAAACCACAATAGCGTGGAAAATTTACATCTTAACTCGATCAGAGAAAAGTTTATTTGGAGTTAGCCTACTTCTCTTCTTAGTTTTAATTTCGTTTCTTTAAAAAACAATGTTATTTTGCCTTTGGTGGTCATCATTACGGTCATTCAATGATTTATAATTATTAAATAATTAATTAGCCTACTATCAATGTTTGATTGACACTAAAATTTGTATGGGAAGGTCTATTTAAAACTACCAGTTGGGCTTTAACGGCTATTCCAATTTTTGAAGTTCGGTAGAAAATATACAGGCTAATATTACGCCAGCGCTAGTTTATATATTTTCATTACCAGCTTTAGCAAAAAATTTATTAGATTTTAAATTTAAGATTCCTAACCCATAATGCTTATTACTGGTCTCTTTAGGCCTGTACTTTTATAAGGCACTATAGAAAACACAGCAACTGTTCTTCATTTCAACCATAAATTGTATTAATTTTTTTCCAAGATTCTATTTCATTATATAATATTAAAATTACAAATAATTATATTTTTCAAATTGATTATTAATATTTGTATTTACTTTTTCACATTAATATTTTTTTTTTTCTGTCTAGCAGGAAATATTGCATCCATCTAACAGCATGGCTGAGCCTAACTTTAAAAAAAGCAGGTTAGAAGAAGATCAACGTCGTGGGAAGTTTCAATCTGACCGGACAACTACATTCCCTGGGATTATTGAGACATCCAAATTAGGCTCTTCACATGCATACTGTAGAATATGCAATAGAGATATTAAAGTGATGGCATCTGGCTTACACGATGTGAGGGAGCATTTCAAAACAAAACCGCATGAAAGGAACTATCAGCTGAAGAACGGAAGTTCTATCAAGGCCTTCTTTACTCAGCCTCAACAAGAAGATGATAAAATAACGAGGGCTGAAGTTTTATTTGCAAATTTTATTGCTCAACACAACATAGCTGCTTCTATAGCTGACCATTTTTCAGACTTATCAGCTGAGATGTTTCCGGACAGTGCTATTGCCAAACGTTTCAAATGCAAGCGAACCAAAACAACAGCCATTATTAAAAACTGCTTGGCTCCATCTGCAACGGAGCCAGTCATCAAATTATGCAGGAAGACACCTTTCTCCTTGATGATCGATGAGTCAAATGATAGAAAAACTGACAAGCGTTTAGCTATAATGGTGAGGGTATTTGAAGATGGCATAGGACCTAGAACCAGGTTGCTGGGCATGCCGGTCGGTACTGGTGGAACCAGTGAAGCTATTTTCAGTGATATTGATGCTGTGTTCAGCGACTTACAAATCCCATGGATTAACTGTATAGGTTTTGCAAGTGACAACTGCAATGTAATGGTTGGCAAATCAAACTCTGTACTAACGCGAATCAAGAGCAAGAACCCTGATGTGTTTAGTATAGGGTGTATTTGCCACCTTGCAAATCTTTGTGCCAAGGAGGGTATAAAGCAGCTGACTATTCCTGTTGATGACCTTTTGATAGATATCTTCTATCATTTTGAGCATAGCTCAAAACGGAAAAAATCATACAGAGAGTTTCAACTGTTTACAGGAGTGGATGCACTAGACATACTAAAGCACTGCCAGACTCGCTGGCTTTCTTTGCAGAAAGTAGTGGACAGAATTTTAAATCAATATTCTGCTCTATCTTCATACTTCGAGAGCCACGACGATATGGAAAAACCATGCCGTGTCAAAAACATTCATCAGTTACTAAAATCACCACTGACCCAGATGACTCTACGTTTTCTCCAATTTGTGCTACCTCTGTTGACTGAATTTAACAAATTGTTTCAGACAGATGAGTCCCAAATAGGTGGTATGATGGATGAAATGGATCGTCTGCTACGAAAATTTATTGTCAAATTTGTAGAGATGAAATATGTAAAAGAGGTGAAAGATATAAGATTGTTAAAGTATGCTGAACGTGATCTACAGCATGATGACCATACACTTGCTGTTGGTCTGTCCAACAGGACATTACTGGAAGAGTTAGATATAAGTTCTCAAGTGAGAAATTCATTTTTCAGAGATGTGAGGAACTTTTATGTTGCTGTTGTGAAAAAGATATTGGATAAATTTCCATTTGAGAATGAAGTCCTTAAGGATATCAAAATTCTTGATCCAGCCTTTAAAGACACAGTTCAATATACAGCAATCTGTAAGCTGGCCAACACTTTTGCACCACATTTAGACCAAGAGGTGTTAAAGGATGAATTTGAAGATTATTGTTTGCTGCCTGATGAATGTATTTCAAGATTTGACGCTGGACAAAAAAGAAGCTTTTCTAGGTACTGGCTTGACATAATCAACCTGAAAACTAGCACTGGTCGTACACGATTTCCCAGTCTGGCAGTCATAGTGAAACGCTTATTGACATTGCCTCACAGCAATGCTGACTGTGAGAGGTCTTTCTCTATGATGAAAAAGATTCACACGGACTGCAGAAATAGACTAAATGATGATACAGTCACAGCATTTCTACAATGCAAAATAAATTCTAACTCTTGTTGTTTAGGTTTTAAAGCAAGTGAAGACATGCTTAAAAAGGCAAAGGCCGCATGTCACTATGATGGTGCAGAACCATCTAATTGAATATACTTTTACATGAATAAACTCTTTTGTTACGTTTTTCAGTCTTTGTACAGGTTTTGCGGGTCTTTGTACAGGTTTTTTTAATTTTTTGTACAGGTTTTTCATCTCTGAGGTGTGGCATGTATGTCCGTGGTTCTTTGTAAGAAAAAAATAAATTATGCAATCGTGCATTACGTAATTTTCAAACAAATAAATAAGAATAACGTCATATAAATACTTTTTTACTCTTGTTTAATGTTTTAATAGTATCCCTAGCTTCATCTTCTACCAAGAACTAGTGATTAGATGTTACGGTAGGTCTAGTTTTGTTGCTTTTTGATCGGCCAGAATATGACTACGCCCACTCATCAACTAAATCTAGTGTGTCTAGCTTTTCTGCATATATTCCGTATTTTGACAACAAACTGTGACTACCAAACAATCATCATTAATGTCAGCAATGTTTCAAAGTAGTTTGACACAATTATTTGCTTAGGAGACTTAGAAAATGTAAATATAAAGCGTGACATATTTCTCTAGCAAAAACAACGAAAAATGTAAACACGCGAATCTTCACAAAAATTGTGATAATAACATCAAAACACGCACATGTGCTGATTAACTAAAGTCAAATTAGTTGTTTAAATAGTAGCGGAAGTCATTCTACGAGTTTTAATATATGAACTGCATTAAGCGGACGATTTTTAGGGTTTATTCGTGATAAACTAAAAACCACGCTCTGAGCGTTGCTGGGGCACGACGTGTTGAATTTTGCAACGCTCAGAGCGTTGCTGTGGAGTCAAAGAGTTAACTCACAAACAGACATGTTAACCCTCCAGTTAACTCACAAACAGACAATATTAACCCTTTAGTTAACTCACAAAGAGACATGTTAACCCTTTAGTTAACTCACAAACAGACAAGTTAACCCTTTAGTTAACTCACAAAGAGACATGTTAACCCTTTAGTTAACCCACAAAGAGACATGTTAATCCTTTAGTTAACTCACAAACCAACAAGTTAACCCTTTAGTTAACTCACAAACAGATAAGTTAACTCTTTAGTTAACTCACAGACAAGTTAACCCTTTAGTTAACTCATAAAGAGACATGTTAACCCTTTAGTAAACTCACAAACAGACAAGTTAACCCTTTAGTTAACTCACAAAGAGACATGTTAACCCTTCAGTTAACTCACAGACATGTTAACCCTTCAGTTAACTCACAGACATGTTAACCTTTCAGTTAACTCACAAACAGACATGTTAACCCTTCAGTTAACTCACAAACAGACATGTAAACTCTTTAGTTAACTCAAAAACAGACATGTTAACCCT
Organism: Oreohelix idahoensis; assembly: GCA_024509875.1. Lineage (NCBI taxonomy): Eukaryota > Metazoa > Mollusca > Gastropoda > Stylommatophora > Oreohelicidae > Oreohelix > Oreohelix idahoensis. Next base: position 161,603 of record JAMPIV010011755.1, on the reverse strand, counting down.
TCAGTTAACTCACAAACTGACATGTTAACCCTATTTTGTTCATACAAGAAGGAAGAGAGACAGAAAGAGTTAACTGTTAATGCCAGATGAAACATAATATAATGCATTGCTTCCAAAAACTTCACTGATTCACAAACCACCATCATGATGTCTGCCACACCTGTAGATTACCTGTCCTCTTATTTACTAAATACTTTTCTTGATAAAATATGTTTAATAATGTTTATCAGTGTAGCATCTAAAAATAATCTTCCATAGATAGGAAAAATTGTAATTTACAGTACAGTGACAGAACAACTGACAAAATTTGTGTTCTGGTATTCAACATACAACAGTTGCTCATCTCAGTCAGCTCAACAACCTGGTATGCTGTAGGAGCAAACAACATTCAACAGTAGACACTGACCTGACAATGCCAACACTTACCCGTAAAAATGTGTCTAAAGAACCATTGGCCATATATTCTGTGACTATCATGATTGGATTGCCTAAGGAATAATCAGAATATATGTTTGATACTAACAAAAAATAAAAAATGTCCATCATGGGCTTTCATGAACAATAACATATATTTATGCAACACTTTCACAAGCAATTATTAGAGAAAACATTTCAAGAACAAATCAGGATTGCAGGAAAGAACAAAAAAACAGATTTTCATCAACAATTTGGTGTAGAGACAACATTTTTATGAATAACATGCTGCAATAACTGTCATTTTAATAAGACAATGAAAACTGCTGTATACAAAAAAAGGTCATAGGTCTAACTGGGACAGATGACAAATAAAATTGCCAACATTATGATCACACAGCCTTCGTCTGGGACAAACAGTTGAAAACAAAAATGAAAGAAAGCCAGAACTATATGAAACACTGTGCAGTTCGGATAAGCAGAAGTCACTGGGACCATTTAAAATACTTCTACTTATACAACATTTTTTTATCAGAAGTTTGCCCAAAGATGAATGTTCATGTCAGAATTTAAGACATGAGACCAGGTTTTACACTATTGTGATTGCATTGCTGTAAACTTTAAACTTTTAATAATTAGATCGATAAACATGTCAGGCTTGGCTTAAGCTGGTGAATGACGGTATGGTTCGGAGAGTGTCTGCCCGATGGAAAAGGTAATTACCAGCAAAACTACTTACGCAGGAGTCTAGCAAAAAGATGGACAGAAAAATGAACTGAATGAATAGGACTACCATCACAAACCACATAGTCCTGTTGTTGTCAGATTTTGATGGAAGCCCTTTCCTCGCAAACTGAGGTGATCCAATGTTCGCGGAGTCAGCCCGACTACTGTTTTCATTTGTAATATAAAAATGTTAGCATTGTAATATGCAGGATGCTCCGACATTCTTGTTGTGATAATTATCAATGCTTTATGTTAACATTAGTAACAAGTAAAGTTACATTCTTGTGGTAACAATTATCAATGCTTAATGTTAACATTTGTAACAAGTAAAGGTACATACTTTTGGTGACAACACCTTCCAGAAAGATGACATTGGGGTCATCAAACTGACCCATGATGCTGGCCTCTGTCAGAAAGTCCAGTCTGTTTTTTTCTGTAGCTCCTGGCTTGAGTGTCTTAATGGCCACGGTCATCTCCAGACGGCCTGGCATACGCAGCTTACCCTTGCACACATCACCAAACTCACCTGATAATGGAAGAGATAACACCTTTATAGTCTGATCTGTTTTGACATCAGATTTTAACAAAGTGTATGATCACATGTGATACAAATAGGCATAAATCAAAGACGATGAGAGATGATAAGAGCTTAATGAAAATTTGAGGTTAGAGAGAATGTGACAGCTCTGAGGAGAAATGAAATTCTATGTAATAACTAATACAAGGTTGTGCATGGAGGCTGCCAACCTCATCAAATAAAACACATTGTTACATAAACCACTACTAGAAGAGTGTGTGAATGTTTTGTGCTGGCTTCCTGTAAGTGTGGCCAGCAGAACTATGCTCTATATGGATCATGATGGAAGATGATAACCATGACTCTAAATACTTGAAGTTTGTTTGTTGACTTATTCTTGTGTTTCTGTGTGCTGCTAGAACTTACTCAAATGTTCCAGTAAATTCTTTGTTTGTTGACTTATTCTTGTGTTTCTGTGGGCTGCTAGAACTTACTCAAATGTTCCAGTACATTCTTTGTTTGTTGACTTATTCTTGTGTTTCTGCGTGCTGCTAGAACTTACTCAAATGTTCCAGTAAATTCTTTGTTTGTTGACTTATTCTTGTGTTTCTGTGTGCTGCTAGAACTTACTCAAATGTTCCAGTAAATTCTTTGTTTGTTGACTTATTCTTGTGTTTCTGTTGGCTGCTAGAACTTACTCAAATGTTCCAGTACATTCTTTGTTTGTTGACTTATTCTTGTGTTTCTGTGGGCTGCTAGAACTTACTCAAATGTTCCAGTACATTCTTTGTTTGTTGACTTATTCTTGTGTTTCTGTGTGCTGCTAGAACTTACTCAAATGTTCCAGTACATTCTTTGTTTGTTGACTTATTCTTGTGTTTCTGTGGGCTGCTAGAACTTACTCAAATGTTCCAGTACATTCTTTGTTTGTTGACTTATTCTTGTGTTTCTGTGTGCTGCTAGAACTTACTCAAATGTTCCAGTACATTCTTTGTTTGTTGACTTATTCTTGTGTTTCTGTGTGCTGCTAGAACTTACTCAAATGTTCCAGTACATTCTTTGTTTGTTGACTTATTCTTGTGTTTCTGTGTGCTGCTAGAACTTACTCAAATGTTCCAGTAAATTCTTTGTTTGTTGACTTTCTTTGTTTGTTGGCTGCTACTTACTCAAATGTTCCAGTACATTCTTTGTTTTTCTGTGTTTCTGTGGGCTGCTAGAACTTACTCAAATGTTCCAGTAAATTCTTTGTTTGTTGACTTATTCTTGTGTTTCTGTGGGCTGCTAGAACTTACTCAAATGTTCCAGTACATTCTTTGTTTGTTGACTTATTCTTGTGTTTCTGCGTGCTGCTAGAACTTACTCAAATGTTCCAGTAAATTCTTTGTTTGTTGACTTATTCTTGTGTTTCTGTGTGCTGCTAGAACTTACTCAAATGTTCCAGTAAATTCTTTGTTTGTTGACTTATTCTTGTGTTTCTGTGGGCTGCTAGAACTTACTCAAATGTTCCAGTACACTGTGTGCTGCTAGAACTTACTCAAATGTTCCAGTACATTCTTTGTTTGTTGACTTATTCTTGTGTTTCTGTGTGCTGCTAGAACTTACTCAAATGTTCCAGTACATTCTTTGTTTGTTGACTTATTCTTGTGTTTCTGTTGGCTGCTAGAACTTACTCAAATGTTCCAGTACATTCTTTGTTTGTTGACTTATTCTTGTGTTTCTGTGGGCTGCTAGAACTTACTCAAATGTTCCAGTAAATTCTTTGTTTGTTGACTTATTCTTGTGTTTCTGTGTGCTGCTAGAACTTACTCAAATGTTCCAGTACATTCTTTGTTTGTTGACTTATTCTTGTGTTTCTGTGGGCTGCTAGAACTTACTCAAATGTTCCAGTAAATTCTTTGTTTGTTGACTTATTCTTGTGTTTCTGTGGGCTGCTAGAACTTACTCAAATGTTCCAGTACATTCTTTGTTTGTTGACTTATTCTTGTGTTTCTGTGGGCTGCTAGAACTTACTCAAATGTTCCAGTACATTCTTTGTTTGTTGACTTATTCTTGTGTTTCTGTGGGCTGCTAGAACTTACTCAAATGTTCCAGTACATTCTTTGTTTGTTGACTTATTCTTGTGTTTCTGTGGGCTGCTAGAACTTACTCAAATGTTCCAGTACATTCTTTGTTTGTTGACTTATTCTTGTGTTTCTGTGTGCTGCTAGAACTTACTCAAATGTTCCAGTACATTCTTTGTTTGTTGACTTATTCTTGTGTTTCTGTGTGCTGCTAGAACTTACTCAAATGTTCCAGTACATTCTTTGTTTGTTGACTTATTCTTGTGTTTCTGTGTGCTGCTAGAACTTACTCAAATGTTCCAGTACATTCTTTGTTTGTTGACTTATTCTTGTGTTTCTGTGGGCTGCTAGAACTTACTCAAATGTTCCAGTAAATTCTTTGTTTGTTGACTTATTCTTGTGTTTCTGTGGGCTGCTAGAACTTACTCAAATGTTCCAGTACATTCTTTGTTTGTTGACTTATTCTTGTGTTTCTGTGGGCTGCTAGAACTTACTCAAATGTTCCAGTAAATTCTTTGTTTGTTGACTTATTCTTGTGTTTCTGTGGGCTGCTAGAACTTACTCAAATGTTCCAGTACATTCTTTGTTTGTTGACTTATTCTTGTGTTTCTGTGGGCTGCTAGAACTTACTCAAATGTTCCAGTACATTCTTTGTTTGTTGACTTATTCTTGTGTTTCTGTGTGCTGCTAGAACTTACTCAAATGTTCCAGTAAATTCTTTGTTTGTTGACTTATTCTTGTGTTTCTGTGGGCTGCTAGAACTTACTCAAATGTTCCAGTACATTCTTTGTTTGTTGACTTATTCTTGTGTTTCTGTGGGCTGCTAGAACTTACTCAAATGTTCCAGTAAATTCTTTGTTTGTTGACTTATTCTTGTGTTTCTGTGGGCTGCTAGAACTTACTCAAATGTTCCAGTAAATTCTTTGTTTGTTGACTTATTCTTGTGTTTCTGTGGGCTGCTAGAACTTACTCAAATGTTCCAGTAAATTCTTTGTTTGTTGACTTATTCTTGTGTTTCTGTGGGCTGCTAGAACTTACTCAAATGTTCCAGTACATTCTTTGTTTGTTGACTTATTCTTGTGTTTCTGTGGGCTGCTAGAACTTACTCAAATGTTCCAGTACATTCTTTGTTTGTTGACTTATTCTTGTGTTTCTGTGGGCTGCTAGAACTTACTCAAATGTTCCAGTACATTCTTTGTTTGTTGACTTATTCTTGTGTTTCTGTGGGCTGCTAGAACTTACTCAAATGTTCCAGTACATTCTTTGTTTGTTGACTTATTCTTGTGTTTCTGTGGGCTGCTAGAACTTACTCAAATGTTCCAGTACATTCTTTGTTTGTTGACTTATTCTTGTGTTTCTGTTGGCTGCTAGAACTTACTCAAATGTTCCAGTACATTCTTTGTTTGTTGACTTATTCTTGTGTTTCTGTGGGCTGCTAGAACTTACTCAAATGTTCCAGTAAATTCTTTGTTTGTTGACTTATTCTTGTGTTTCTGTTGGCTGCTAGAACTTACTCAAATGTTCCAGTACATTCTTTGTTTGATTTAATCTACCTGTAAAAGTGAGGTTCACATCTTGTCTTCTTTATCTTTAATTTTACTAACCTCCCCCCAATTACAGACTATATTTGATGTACTAACCTCCCCGAATGACAAGACTCAATGCTTGATGCACTAACCTTCCCCAGTGTCAGACAATATTTGATGTACTAACCTCCCCCAATAACAGGCTCAATATATAATGTACTAACCTTCCCGAATGACAAGACTCAATGCTTGATGTACTAACCTTCCCCAATGACAGACAATATTTGATGCACTAACCTTCCCCATTAACAGACTCAATATTTGATGTACTAACCTTCCCCAATGACAGACTCAATATTTTATGTACTAACCTTTCCCAATGACAGACTCAATATTTTATGTACTAACCTCCCCCAATAACAGGCTCAATATTTGATGCACTAACCTTCGCCAATAACAGGCTCAATATTTGATGCACTAACCTTCCCCAATAACAGGCTCAATATTTGATGCACAAACCTTCCCCAATAACAGGCTCAATATTTGATGCACTAACCTTCCCCAATAACAGGCTCAATATTTGATGTACTAACCTCCCCCAATAACAGGCGCAATATTTGATGCACTACCCTTCCCCAATAACAGGCTCAATATTTGATGTACTAACCTTCCCCAATAACAGACTCAATATTTGATGTACTAACCTCCCCCAATAACAGCTCAATATTTGATGTACTAACCTCCCCCAATAACAGCTCAATATTTGATGTACTAACCTCCACCAATAACAGGCTCAATATTTGATGCACTAACCTTCCCCAACAACAGACTCAATATTTGCTGCACTAACCTCCCCCAATGACAGACAATATTTGATGTACTAACCTCCCCCAATGACAGACTCTATAGTGACGTACTAACCTCCACCAATGACAGACTCTATAGTAATGTGACAAGCATCTATTTCTCTGGTAAACTCTCGGACAGCTTGGTTTGGATCTTCATAAGTGTGAGGGTCTATGTACGTCCTCACTGAACTATGTACTGACCCCGGTGAAGGGAATAAGGGCATCGTTACTGCAAAAAAAAAAAAAAAAAATGTTATATTTACATGAAATGCATTATTCTGAGATTAGTTTTAACAAGAATAAAATTAATGCTAAAATTCTTGGTCATTATAATAGTAATGAAAGCAGCATCTAATGAGGAATAAGTCTAATGAAGCTGACAGAAATATAATAAATACAAATTTGAGTAAGTCTATATTTCTCTGCTAAAATGGTTTTGTGAGAGGATGATACTTATGAAGACAACAAAGGTCAAAGGCAAAGACACTTACTAAAGACACATATATCTAAGTACACTAAAAGCTAAATAATAGCAGAGCACCCTGGGACAGTGTGAAAATGGGAAAAACAACTGTGAATACTAGCAAACACGGAAATTCTAGCAAACCTGGGAATGCTAGCAAATTTATGAATGCTAGCAAATTTATGAATGCTAGCAAACCTATGAATACTAGCAAACCTATGAATGCTAGTAAACCTGTGAATACTAACAAACATGGGAATTCTAGCAAACATGGGAATGCTAGCAAACCTGGGAATGCTAGCAAATTTATGAATGATAGCAAATCTATGAATGCTATTAAATCTATGAATGCTAGCTAGTAAACCCGTGAATGCTAGCAAATTTATGAATGCTAGCAAATCTATGAATGCTAGTAAACCCGTGAATGCTAGCAAACCTGGGAATGCTAGCAAACCTGGGAATGCTAGTAAACCTGGGAATGCTAGTAAACAAACTACATATTAACGCTAACAATTTAGCCATAATGTCACAAGATAAAACTATCTATAGAAGATGGCAGTGAAAGCATCTATCAAAGCCAGTGCACAAGCAGATATGTGTCAGGCATGTAGCTTGGACTAAGTCTGGCATTAACAGGGACATTATAAACTGTAGATTGCCACGTAAGCTTGTTGCTAAACTAATAAAGAATATGTGTTATGAATGTGGCACTACTTTCATACGTTATATGCAGTACAATTTTTTTTTTTAATTGGAAAAGTTGCATTTAAAAATCAATGGTTAAAAAGCTGTCTATATTCAAAGATGGGTTATGAATATAAGTAAAATATTTCTATTTAAATTACTGCCACTCAGTAATATAACGTACACTATCAAGCCTAACTATACTTGTAACTCATAAACATATGGTATTGTTCACATTACGAACACATTTCTCACAAACAAATTACTGATTATGTCCACACCCTCTTCCCCCCCCCCTCCCTAATTGTGTGACACTACCAATGTGTTAATATGGGTGGGGTGAGAGTAAAGCATATACGTAAATAAATGAAACATTAAAACTGCATTTTGCTAAGCCTAGTGACATAATCCCCTTGTTTCATCACTAATAACTATTTAAAACTAAGTATGATTTTTAAAATGATTAACTTCTGATTTCATTATGACCAAATATATAAAACTAAATAAGATTTTCAACATGATTAATTTATGATTTTATAATTAGTAAATATTTAAAACCAATTAAGATTTTTTTTTCTGAAGCATACAAATAATGACTACAGTTGAACAGTTTAATTAAGGTTGACTTGTTTTTAACAATAAAAATGCAGAGTTACATTTAACATTTGACATTTTGTTAAATTCAACTACTGTAACATTTTGTTTGACGCAGTTATCCTCTTCATTCACATTTACGTCATGCCACATTTGATGACTGAAGAGATAGCATAAATTATTCTATGATTACGACCAGTACATATATGTAACACGTGTTTTACAGGACCTACTAAAGTTACATGTCCCAACTTTCTCTGTGTGTCAATATATGTGTGTGTGTAACTGTGTATTTAAACATATGTTTTAATATATGTCTTTTTGAAGATATGTAAGGTAAAGAGGTAAAGGATCCCGTTAAACGCCCATTGAGGCATATTGAGAATATGGTGTTAGGCCCATATTTTCTTGACCATCGGCACACTAGGGGGGACGTGGTCAACATCACGCCGGCCGCATTAACCTTCCCAGAGTTGCTCTGGTACCCAGTTGGGGCTGGGTCAACCCAGGAGCCGCTTGCGGCCTAAAAAAATCCCACCTCATCTGGGGATCGAACCATAGACCACTGAGCTAGGAAGCCAGTGCACTAACCACTATGCTACCGCGGCTCCCATGAAGGTATGTGTGTATGCATATATATATATATATATGGGTCTGTGTATATGTCAGTGTATGTTACTGTATATGGCCATGCATGTATACGTATTTGTGTGTTGTGTATGCATACATATTGTATGTATATATGTGTATGTATATGTACGTGTGCACACATAAGTAAGTGCACATGTCTGTATGTACATCTATGTGTATGAGTAAATACTGATACTTACATCCCCCGTAACCCCCGTTAATGTGATGCTCCAGAGGAGGGTACTGGATGACTGGATGGAGAGATAAAAATAAACCAGGATGGACAGGAGGTTAAGGAGAAGATCATAAGGACAAAAGTTCAACCATTTTAAAATTTCAATCTTTAAAATATCTCTCCTAGCCTAGTGCCTTAAAATGTTCTCACATTCTGCAGATCTTAGATCCTAGATCCCCTGACTGTCAAACTTTTTAATTTTAAAATAAACATTATAAGATTTTGTTTAATCTACTGAAATTGGTCTGACAGTTTTCACATATATTCTGATGAATGGAATAAGTACTGGGGGATAGGAGGGGGGTGTATTAGATGAGAAATGTACGAGGGCTATTCCAAAATCAACCTCCGATTGGCTGGTAAAAATTTAAAAAAAATTGACAATAACATCTAAATACATACAAAAGTTACATACATCACTGCTTTACTTTTCCACATAGTCACCACCCAAATTCAGGCACTTGTCGTACCGTGGCACGAGTGTTTGTAACCCCTGGTCAAGGAATGGTGCCGCCAGGGTACTTAGCCAGTTGTTAACTCCATCCATGAGCTCCTCTGTGGTGTCGAAGCGCCGGGTAGCCAGCCAGACCTTCATCTTGCTGAAGAGATGATAATCGCTTGGTTCCAAGTCCGGGCTGTAAAGGGGGGGGGGGGGGGGGGGGGGGTAGAAAATTTCCCACTTAAACTGCTTGTGCGAGCAGCAGTGTGGGGCCGTGCATTGTCGTGCAGGATAATGACGCCACTGGTGAGCATTCCGCGCCTTTTGTTTTGGATCGACCGACGAAGCTTCTTCAGTGTTCCACAATAAACTTCTGACGTTATTGTGGTCCCTGGTGTCATGAATTCCGTCAACAAAAGTCGATCCAAAACAAAAGGCACGGAATGCTCACCAGTGGCGTCATTATCCTGCACGACAACGCACGGCCCCACACTGCTGCTCGCACAAAGGCTTTACTTGAGCAGTTTAAGTGGGAAATTTTCAACCGCCCCCCCCCCCCCCCCCCCCCCCCCCCCCCCCCCCCCCCCCCCCCCCCCCCACCCCCCCCCCCCCACCCCCCCCCCCCCCACCTCCCAAGGAGGTGGATGGATTCCTCCCCCCCCCCCCCCCCCCCACCCCTTACAGCCCGGACTTGGCACCAAGCGATTATCATCTCTTCAGCAAGATGAAGGTCTGGCTGGCTACCCGGCGCTTCGACACTGCCGAGGAGCTCATGGATGGAGTCAACAACTGGCTAAGTACCCTGGCGGCACCGTTCCTTGACCAGAGGTTACAAAAACTCATGCCACAGTATGACAAGTGCCTGAATTTGGGTGGTGACTTTGTGGAAAAGTAAAGCAGGGATTTATGTAACTTTTGTATGTATTTAGATGTTATTGTCAATTTTTAAAAATTTTTACCAGCCAATCGGGGGTTGATTTTGGAATAGCCCTCGTACAATGTAATGAATATAACAAAATTATGGCAGTAAAGTAGTTCTTGTGAACAGACATACAAGCTATGTCATATAAAACTCAAACCTCCGGGGGGGGGGGCAAAGCAAAGATAAAAGTAAATAAATTGCAACAATTATTGTGTTGGGGGTGAACGAGAAAAATTATGCTACTCTGCAGAATCTGAAGCTAAAATAATCTTAATAAAAAAAAAAAAAAAAAAGTTAACACTTCTTGGGATGTTTCTGCAAAGAAAAAAAAGAAAATCACAAATGAGAACTGAAGGACAAGGCAACAGTGGCTGACTGATGCAGTGTTTTCTATTTGTTTGCTGTTTCAATCTCCATACATCAGTGTCAACTCGTCCACCTAAGTCAGGTCACATTCTGGGCTATAGAGGTCACATGATAAGTGATAAGGGTGGATTTGATGCTGAAGTGGTAACTTGCCACCCTTATCGACACCTGGTATTAAAGTGCAAGATGTAGGTGTCTTCTCTGATTTAGGATGTTGCTGTGTATGTGGTAGTGGAACAGTTCACAGGGTTATCACACAGGCAACATGACGTGTAGAGTCATAGAAAGGGTAACTTCGTTGTATAAGTTTCTTTCATTTATTGCACGCCACAAAACAGTCATGATACTTATGACATCAACATAGTTAACGAGTTCAGCAAGATGATATGGCACATTGAAAACAATTTCTGTAGTCAGCAATGACAGCTGTTGTATATATGCGTCATAAGACATCACAGTTCAATAGATTCAGAAATTCATAAATCATAGAGTTCTAGTTCGTGAAGCTGTATAAATAATAATAATTTCTATAACTTCTGCAACAGTGTCAGCCACAGATCTTCAATGTTCATAAACAATAATAAATGCTCCCATTCTGATGCTAGCAGATCAGTTGTATACAATAAGTCCGTTCACTGTCTGCACGTGAATAGCATACATGGGCTACAGGTCAGCTCGACCTTTATAATGTTCCTAAGTCTAACCATCTGACTTGGACGTGATCTCTGATATAACGAATCCTGGAACACAGACAATAGTCTTGTTGGTCTAGAGCGACCCATATATATTTAACTAGTTCAGGTATAAAGATACCGGTGACTTAATCCTAGTCAAAGTACCTCTCCATTTTGCATCACACAGGCGAGCAAATAGGCGACAAAATGACGAACCTCTAGATGATAGCATAAAGTTCGATACAAGAGGAATTACCTTATTTCGGAAAATCAACCATGAACATATGCCTCCAGGCAGGCGTGAATAATACTGGGAAATAGTCTAGTTAGCTAACTAACTCACAAAGACACTGTATTTCCCTCAGAAAATCACAAGACGCAGGTCGCGTCTGCTCGCTTCTTAAACCATTTCTCAACTGCCCAACTGGGCGGAACACGCAGAACGAACTCCCAGCTTTTGACATGCGCAGAACGACAATCTCTGAGTTGCCGTTCACAATAAGACGATTCTAAGAACATTCGAGATAAAAGTCTTACACAGTCGCGCCTTTTATGGTCATGAAAAGAAGCGTTAAGAAAGGTTTCAGACATCTACCATAGTTGACTGGTACTACCAAATAAGGAGATGTGGTCACGCTTCGTTCAAGAAATTATAGACCGAACGTGTCTCTATACAAGAGAAGGCAAACTCCTAAAAAATTGTAGTTTCGATAACTCGGATTATGTCCCTTTGACCATAGAAAACATAATACACACTTCAGTCAAAAAAATGATCATACATATGAAAAAATGTTTATACAAACGAAAAATAATAATGATCCGTGCGTAACATTACCGCACCCTCCCTGGAAAAAAAAAAATGAAACATTTTTTTTTTTTAAATCCTGGAGCCGGAAAAAATCTAGGCTCCTAACGCACGTATGATGCGTGGATATATACCTAACAAATTAGCTCAACGCATGGAGCGACACTGAGATCATATCTCAGATCCTTAGAGAAAAAATTTATCTAAGTATACGCTGATATATTCCAGGAAGGTGCCACCAACACACGCCACAATGATGGCAACAACATAATGACAATCAAATTATTCTCATACCAATATATGAAATTAAATATATTATGTGTTATCATACAATGTGTTGCAAATAGCGGTGTAATTTACCAATATACCGCACTATATTATTACATTATATAAAGTAACAGTAATTAATAAGTAATACATGTGTTGATCTTCGGTGACATAAAATATTCAATAGAAGAAGATGTGGACATCATCCGCTCCCAATGTAGGACAGGACTTGATATCCTCAAAGTTCCACAATGGACATAAACTCGCAGACTTCAATGATGTGCTGCGAAAATATCAATAACACAAATCTTAAAGACAACTGGTAAATTTCTTAATACAATCCTGAAAATAATTTATTTAAATGTGGCCGAGTGATCTTTTGGCCCGTATATCACTAACTAAGCCTTCTTAGATAATTACATGGTACAATGTTATAAATTTCCCTCAAAAAAAAAAAAAAAAAAGTGAGACAAAATCTACTAACATGTCATTATAACATTGGACTGTATATCAGGAAATATATATATATGACAGAAGAATCATGTGGAATCGTGTGGACATCTGGACAGAATGTCTGCCATTACATTATCCGAACCACGGATAGCTCGAACCGAGAAATGAAATGGTTGAAGAGCTATGGCATAACGAGTGGACCTCGAGCTCTTCAAGTTTTTGCTCTGAATAGCAGTAAGCGCTTTCTGGTCGGTTTCCACAATGAAATGTGCGCCTAGAAGAAATCTTTGTAACTTCAGAATAGACCATACCATAGCCAATAACTCACGGTCTAAAACCGAGTAATTCTTTTCTGCAGCGTTTAATTTCCTAGAGATATACATCACCGGATGCAAAGTATCAGAATACTCCTGCATTAGTGCTGCCCCAATCCCTGTTGACGAGGCGTCACTTCGAAGAACAAAAGTCTTCTCAATAGTAGGTAACTTAAGAATAGGTGGAGATGAAAATAGGGCTTTAACCTGGTCCAATGAGGATTGACATTCTTTAGACCAGCGGATCAGATTAGGCGACCCTTTCTTCAATAAAGTAGAAAGCGGTGCCATAATGGAGGACAGATTCGGAATGAATCGTCCGTAGAATTGAATCAAACCTAATAGACTCCTTACTTGTTTCTTCGTCTTAGGGACCGAAATGTTAAGTATTTTTGAAACATTGTGGTCCTCTGTCTTTAAAAGACCATGACCAACCCGATGACCTAGGAAAGAAATCTCGCTAAAGCCCGAAAAGGCTTTAGAGGGTTTTGCAGTCAAGTTATACTCGCGAAGAGTAGACAGTAATTCGTATAAACCCAAATAATGATCTTCCCAAGAATCACTGAATAGACAGATATCATCTAGGTATGCTATGACATCTGTACGATATGCGAGAATTCGCCGCATCATGCGTACGAATGTAGCAGGGGCGTTCATAAGACCAAAAGGCATGAAATTCCATTGGAATAAACCCCTAGGTGTAGAAAAAGCTGTAAAAGGTTTGGCACGTTCAGTTAGCGGGACTTGCCAATAACCTTTAGACAAATCTAGTTTGGTAAAGAATCTAGAATTAGAAAGTTTATTGAGTAGCTCTTCTAATGAAGGCATAGGTTCAGCATCGAACTTCGTAACTTGGTTCAATTTGCGATAATCTACGCAAATGCGAATGTTATTATCCTTCTTTCGAACAATAACCATAGACGAAGAGTATGCTGAAGTGGATGGTTCAATGATTTCCAAACGTATCATTTCATCCAATTCTTTTTCGACTTGAGACTGGAAATGGATAGGTATTGGATATGGTCTGACTCTGATAGGATTGTGATCAGTTAGCACAATGTCATGTTCTATGACATGTGTGTGTCCCGGGATGTCTGTAAGAACATCCTGAAATGTTTGCAACATCGAAGAAACTTGTCGATGTTCCTCAGCGGAAAGATTTGGAGAAACGGTCACGTTTTTCCAAGATTCCGTAGAATAAAGTGGGACCATAGAAAGAGGAAGATTGACATCAGAAAAAGTAGTTTCCTCATCCTGTATAACTGACAGAGATGAGTACTGACCATGAGTTGCTTGTGAATTGTCCGTAGCCTGGAAAATAGGCTGCAAATAGTCAGGTCTTTCATAAAATTCCGTGAGCATATTTATGTGGAAAGTTTTATGCTTTCCATCAATATCGACAACATAGTCGACATCAGAAATTTTGGAGACTATTGCATATGGACCTTTCCATGCAATTAGAAGTCTGTTCTCCCTTGAAGGAAGTAGAACGAGAGCTTTGTCACCTGGACAAAGTTGTCGTAGACATCTATTCTTATTTGCAAACTGCCTTGCCTTTTCTTTAGCAAATTCTGAAGACGAAGTTGCTAGTTTGCATGCCTCGATGATCTTTTGCCTAAGAGCAATGACGTACTCATAAGAAGATTGAGTCTCATCGCTAATATTATCGGCAGTGATTAGATCGTGAAGTAAAGACATAGGGCCGCGCGATTGCGCGCCAAAGACAAGTTCAAAAGGGGAAAACCCCGTATGTTCATTGGGGACCTCTCTATACGCAAAGAGAGCCGCGGGTAAGACCCTGTCCCAATCCTGAGGATGATCCTCAGTTATTTTACCAAGTAAAGTTTTCAGAGTCCTATTTAAACGTTCGACCAACCCATTAGACATTGGGTGATAGATACTGCTGAGAGACCTTTTAATGTGTAGCATAGACATTACCTGTGACATAGTGTCTGATATAAGTTGGGTGCCATGGTCTGACAATATTTCTCCGGGAAAACCCAAGCGAGAAAATATCAGCCAAAGAGCGTCTGCGATATCAGCAGTTGAGATGCTCTTGAGAGGTATTGCCTCTGGCCAACGTGTGCACATATCGACACATGTAAGGATAAATTGATGTCCTCTAGCCGACTTAATTCTAAAAGGACCGATAATATCTATTGCCATTTTTTGAAAAGGGCGAATAGGAATGTCAGCAGCCTGGATAGGCGCAGCATGTCGTGGTCCTTTAGATTTGACCTCCTGACATACTTTGCAAGAGCGACAGTACATTCGTATGTCCTTGCTCACAAATGGCCAAAAGAAAGCCGCAAGAACCCTCGACTTTGTACGGGAAAAACCCATATGTCCAGCACATTGCGAGTCATGAGCATGTTGCAATATTTGCAATCTCATGCTCTTAGGCACAAGAATTTGTGAATGAGTGGACGTAGTCGAGTCTTGTACCATACGTACAAGTACGCCGTTCTTCATAGAAATCCAAGATTTCCTATTAGTGTTCTGATTAGGATCACCTTTTTTTGCTAGAATGAAGAATTTTTGTAAAGAAGGATCTTCTTCTTGCAATTTGATAAATGAGTCACGTGTAATAGTCAAGTGACTATCTTGGTCATTTACTTCATCATTATTAGTTAATGAAGTTTGAGGTGGATCCAGAGCATGTGCTCTTGTGACCACCGCATTGGTAGCTTCAATGTTTTGCTCTTCCCAAACAGCAATCTGCTGTGGGGTACATTCCCTAACTCCGTGAATACGACCAATAATAAGGTCCGCAATAGGGTTTGGAAGTAGACACGCGTGGACCTCTCCCGTGAAGAAAGGAGTAGCAATGTGTATTATAGCAGTAGGATACTTTTCTAACGTGCCACCAAATGTGACACATTTGATGACTTTTCCTGTAGCACAGGATGGATCTACAAGAGATTGCCTAACGCCGACAGTAGTACATCCAGAATCAAACAACACTGAGACTGGATTACTATTTACTAGCCCCTTATGTAATATAAGAGAACCTCTCCCATCATGAGCAACATTAGCAGGAAGAGCGGGCAAAGGATGACCACAGCTTAAAGTACTAACGGTTTTTCGGATCAAATAAAGTACTGCATTGGATACATTTATTTGCCCTACCAAAATCAAAAGATGAGCATCCGATAGCATTATGGTCTTTATCATTATTAACCTGTTTATCTGCTCCCTGAGATTCTTGTTGAACAGAGTTTGTCTGTTGATATCTTTTTCTCTTATGTTGCGATCTACCGCGACCATTATTGCCTCTGCAATTATCATTAAAGTCCCTACTGTAATTTTTTATCCTGGTTTGAGTTCCAGTTTCCATAACTGTTATTACCATCTCTATACTGTTGAGAACCTCTATTATCTTGGTATTGAGGTCTCTGCATAAAATATTTCCCTCTATACCGATTACCTTTGTGAAAATTTCTAAAGTTAACCGGAGTAGAATAACGTGTAGTATTAGGTTGTCTCCAGTTCTGGGAAGAAGAATCACCCTGGAATTGATCACTATGGTTCTGGGCATAATTACGATTACTCTTTTTATTGAAATTTTTCTGGCTACCCTGAAATTTACGCATAAAATTTGGGCCATAAGGTGCTGCCGAAGCAACTGGCAGACCTTCTTTCACCTTAGAGTTACTAATGGTTATGTGCGGATGCGCAGTAACATACTGGCTACAGTATTCTTCCATTTCTTTTATGTTTTTAGGCTTACGCTCATGAAGAAAAGATAGAAAAGCTTCATTAACAGAAGACATAACCTTATCTCTAAGTAGTAAATCCATAAGAGCTTCAAATGTATTTTCTGTCTTAGACAACTCAACCCATCGTAAAAAAGTAAGACGGATGCCTGAGATGAATTCAGAGAATTCAACTCCAGTTTCTGGTAACATGGTTTTAAATTTAAGACGATATCCGTCCTCGTTAAGTTGGTACTTCTTTAACAATGCCGCCCTGACAACCTCATAGTTGTTTTTTTGTCAGGCACATCTACCATACTCAACAAAGTCAAAGCATCACCTCTAAGTATCTTGGACAGATGATACACATATAATGTTTTATCTATATTATGCACATTACATGCACTTTCAAATCTATCTAGATAAAATGTTATATCATCGATTGAGGGATTAAATGCTGGTAGATTAAGCTTGAAATCCTTAGCATTAGTCTTATTTGACACCTTATTTGCATCATTAGCATTACCAGTGTTCAATAACTTTAACTTCTCTAACTCTAAAGCTAAGACTTTTTCATCATGTTCCATTTTTGCTTTTCTCTCATCAGCCTCTCTTTGTAACCTTCTTTCTTCAGCCTCAGCCTGTAACTTTCTTTCTCCAGCCTGGGCCTGTAACTTTTTTTCTTCAGCCTCTATTTCAAGTCTCTTATTTTCAGCTTCTTTTTCAAGTCTCTTATTTTCAGCTTCTTTTTCAAGTCTCTTATTTTCAGCTTCTTTTTCAAGTCTCTTATTTTCAGCTTCTTTTTCAAGTCTCTTATTTTCAGCTTCTTTTTCAAGTCTCTTATTTTCAGCTTCAGCCTGAAGCCTCTTCTCCTGAAATTCTGCTTCTCTTTTTTGTTTTTCCATTTCCATTTGAAATCTTTTTTCCTCCACCTGCATCTGCAGTTTCTTTTGTTCTATTTCAGCCTCTATTCTCTTTTGTTCAGTTTGTTCTTTCATTTTCTTTTCTTCCGACTTCAATGCCTTGGCATATTGAACAGTCGCAAATTCTTCTAATTTATCACCTGTCTTCCCAAGGGCTTTACCCTGCTCAATAAAGTACTCAAATGTAGACATGATGTCTAAAATGTGAGTACAGAACCTGAAATAATTAATTATCTTATTTCAATGTTAAATAGCAACAAGACTTAATAAAGTGCTTGTATAATCTCTATGTTGAACCCAATCTCTGTGGGAAACAGGAGTTGACACCAACTTGTATTATCAAATGTATAATAATATCACAAGTCACCTCTTAATTAACAGTGCACTACCCAAATCAGTGCATAACCATCAGTTATTTATCATAACTGCACTACAATAGTGCATAAGCAAAAAACACCAGTTAGTTATGATAAGTGCACTATAGACCAATAGTGCATGAGCATATATTAACAATAGTGAAAGCTAACTATGCAAGAACTATGTAAACAATAACAAGACAATGTAAATAATAACAAAGGTCACCAACAATGTAAACAATAACAAAGATCAAAGTCAATGTAAACAACAACAAAGATCAGAGTCAATGTAAACAACAACAAAGATCAGAGTCAATGTAAACAATCAACAAAGATCAAACAATACGAAAACATTCGCATAAGTCAAATACACAAACAGCAAAACTAAAAAGAAATATGCGAAGATATGACTAACAAATGACGCTACAGTGTATACACAAAAATATACGTAAAAACTGAATAATAGCAAAGGGGAGACCTACAAATACAAACAATCGAAATCGAAACTAAAAAACACAAAGAAAGAGAGAAAAGAAAAAAGAAAAAAAAAAAATATATATATACAAGAAACAAAAATAAAGCACAACTCGTCACAACTAAACAGATATAGCAACGATTGTCGCTAGCAAATTTCACTGTAGGAAATTCGCACAGTCCCTAACGAAAACGCTAACAGTAGAACCTCTGTGACGTGGTATCTTCTACTGAAAGACACCGCCCAACCGAGAAAACCCGCTGAAATATAAACATATAAATATACAAATAACAAATAACATATAACATATAAACATGTATCATGAAAACAATATGAGAAAGTGTGAAAGTACAGAAGGCTCAGTTAGAACATAAGGGCACAGTTCACAAACAAAACAGGCCACTTAACTTCTATAAATCCAGCGTCAGCACGGTGCAGAACAGGATGTAATCAGCATTCTGAGGATAATGATCCAACGTTGATTAACTTCTGCTCCCATAAACAGCCATGACGAAGGAAATGAGCTTCTAATACTGCAACAGTTGTTACGGCACTTGACCTTCTGAATCTTCTAAATTGATTTAACCGGCACTTGACCTTCTGAACCCGCAACAGTACCCCTGAGACCGGAACAGTTGTTACGGCACTTGTCCTTCTTTTCACCAGATCAGGAAATCCATTCGCTCGGTACTTGTCCTTCTAATTTTACATAAACTTCAATATTGCCGAGCAGCGCCGGGTAGTTTCAAAATCAGCAACTGTCAGAAAATCCGGATACTTTCAATAAAATTTCTTGTAAGGTGGTAGTTGATGCTGTAGTTGTATCTAGTATGATGATGATGTCTGGGTTTGCTGACCCCCTTGATAGCTGGAATCAGAGTGAACCAACCTATGGCCACCAAAAATGATATGGTGCGCCAAAATATCAGATGATAGAACCAGCTCTGGCCACCAAAAATGATAAGGGTGGATTTGATGCTGAAGTGGTAACTTGCCACCCTTATCGACACCTGGTATTAAAGTGCAAGATGTAGGTGTCTTCTCTGATTTAGGATGTTGCTGTGTATGTGGTAGTGGAACAGTTCACAGGGTTATCACACAGGCAACATGACGTGTAGAGTCATAGAAAGGGTAACTTCGTTGTATAAGTTTCTTTCATTTATTGCACGCCACAAAACAGTCATGATACTTATGACATCAACATAGTTAACGAGTTCAGCAAGATGATATGGCACATTGAAAACAATTTCTGTAGTCAGCAATGACAGCTGTTGTATATATGCGTCATAAGACATCACAGTTCAATAGATTCAGAAATTCATAAATCATAGAGTTCTAGTTCGTGAAGCTGTATAAATAATAATAATTTCTATAACTTCTGCAACAGTGTCAGCTACAGATCTTCAATGTTCATAAACAATAATAAATGCTCCCATTCTGATGCTAGCAGATCAGTTGTATACAATAAGTCCGTTCACTGTCTGCACGTGAATAGCATACATGGGCTACAGGTCAGCTCGACCTTTATAATGTTCCTAAGTCTAACCATCTGACTTGGACGTGATCTCTGATATAACGAATCCTGGAACACAGACAATAGTCTTGTTGGTCTAGAGCGACCCATATATATTTAACTAGTTCAGGTATAAAGATACCGGTGACTTAATCCTAGTCAAAGTACCTCTCCATTTTGCATCACACAGGCGAGCAAATAGGCGACAAAATGACGAACCTCTAGATGATAGCATAAAGTTCGATACAAGAGGAATTACCTTATTTCGGAAAATCAACCATGAACATATGCCTCCAGGCAGGCGTGAATAATACTGGGAAATAGTCTAGTTAGCTAACTAACTCACAAAGACACTGTATTTCCCTCAGAAAATCACAAGACGCAGGTCGCGTCTGCTCGCTTCTTAAACCATTTCTCAACTGCCCAACTGGGCGGAACACGCAGAACGAACTCCCAGCTTTTGACATGCGCAGAACGACAATCTCTGAGTTGCCGTTCACAATAAGACGATTCTAAGAACATTCGAGATAAAAGTCTTACACAGTCGCGCCTTTTATGGTCATGAAAAGAAGCGTTAAGAAAGGTTTCAGACATCTACCATAGTTGACTGGTACTACCAAATAAGGAGATGTGGTCACGCTTCGTTCAAGAAATTATAGACCGAACGTGTCTCTATACAAGAGAAGGCAAACTCCTAAAAAATTGTAGTTTCGATAACTCGGATTATGTCCCTTTGACCATAGAAAACATAATACACACTTCAGTCAAAAAAATGATCATACATATGAAAAAATGTTTATACAAACGAAAAATAATAATGATCCGTGCGTAACAATAAGCCACTAGACAAACTATATATTTAGCAAACATTGGCCAAAACTTTCTGAAATAGTTATGGTATAATATGATACAGACTCATATAAGTCACTCTTAAAAATAACAACTAAACAGACATATGTGTGTTACTTCCAAAAAACGTAAACAGTAATTTGTGTTTCCATTTCTATTTCTGTTTTAATTGTCACCAGGTTATGGATCTGCGTAACATTTCAGATAAATAAATGAATCCACTGGATACAGAAGGGCATGCATGCAGCAAAGCATAAAATGGAAATAAGTGAAAGGCAACATCTGCAGAGGCATAACTCAAAAGACACTGCTATCTGCTAAGTGGCTGCCAGATAGACTAATGCGATCATTACAGCAAGTTCTAATCTATGGCCAGAGATGTTCAGACAAGAACTAGTCAACATTTTATAATACACCTTATAAACTTATGGCCCTATAATTAAATAAATACAATTAGACGACTACTTGATGGAAACTGGGGGATAAATAAAAAATATGCAAGTATAAATGTGTACGAGGTCTGCATTTAGAAAGCATTAAAGAGACATGAATGGTACTAGTCTAGATTTGGCTGTTACAAAAATCTACTGAAATGATTGATACCTCTGGACAAATCGGTCTGATCCGCTGCAAACATACACATGTGGGGGTCAGTTACTGAGGTCACATACATCAATTTATATTGACAACCTACTATAACTCTCTTTCTTCTTTCAAAAGATTTAGTCTATTTTAATTCAGTCAAAGGTCATCTTATTTGCTATGTTTCAGTTCTGTAGTCAGCCATTCTCATAAAATTAATTATCTGTGGTCAGCTACTCTCATAACATTACCTATCTGTAGCTACTCTTATAACATTAACTATACTCTTATAACATTAACTATCTGTAGTCAGCCACACTCATAACATTACATATCTGGAGTCAGCTGCTCTCATAACATTACATATCTGTAGTCAGCTACTCTCATAACATTTCCTATCTGTGGTAAACTTATTTAGTTAACAGACTGGAGATTTTCTGGGGAATTCCCCAAATGAAATTCTTTCATAAGCAAAAGGGGCCTCAAGACAATGTAATGTATTGCCAATCCAAACTTTTGTTTTCAAGGAATAAATTGATAGTAAGTGTGGTATTTCAAGCATAATTTTAATTAATATTGCAACAAATGTCCTATGAGTCTTTTGACACATGACCTGCTTTTCTGCCATTTCAAAATATGTCACTATTTATTTCTTTGAACAAACAGATACAAACAAGTCTTAATGTGAAAATGGTTTGGTCACTTCAGAAACATGAAAGGAAGCTGGCCACACGTCAAAAGTCTGGTAGGTCAACTGTTGCAATATTAATGAGATGTTTGTGAAAGGGTGACTAAATCTGAGAGGCTTCACTGTTTGTTGTACAGTTGTATGGCCTACTTCTGACTCAGTCATGTACTAACTCCATTTATACATTACTGTGTGTTGTACAGTTGTACTGCCACTTCTCACTCAATCATATACTAACTCCATTTATACATTACTGTTTGTTGTACTGTTGTACTGCTACTTCTGACTCAGTCATGTACTAACTCCATTTATACATTACTGTTTGTTGTACAGTTGTATGGCCTACTTCTGACTCAGTCATGTACTAATAACTAACTCTATTTATACATTACTGTTTGTTGTACAGTTGTACTGCTACTTCTGACTCAGTCATGTACTAACTCCATTTATACATTACTGTTTGTAGTACAGTTGTACTGCTACTTCTGACTCAGTCATGTACTAATAACTAACTCCATTTATACATTACTGTTTGTTGTACAGTTGTACTGCTACTTCTGACTCAGTCATGTACTAATAACTAACTCCATTTATACATTACTGTTTGTTGTACAGTTGTACTGCTACTTCTGACTCAGTCATGTACTAATAACTAACTCCATTTATACATTACTGTTTGTTGTACAGTTGTACTGCTACTTCTGACTCAGTCATGTACTAATAACTAACTCCATTTATACATTACTGTTTGTAGTACAGTTGTACTGCTACTTCTGACTCAGTCATGTACTAATAACTAACTCTATTTATACATTACTGTTTGTTGTACAGTTGTACTGCTACTTCTGACTCAGTCATGTACTAACTCCATTTATACATTACTGTTTGTAGTACAGTTGTACTGCTACTTCTGACTCAGTCATGTACTAATAACTAACTCTATTTATACATTACTGTTTGTTGTACAGTTGTACTGCCTAATTCTGACTCAGTCATGTACTAACTCCATTTATACATTACTGTTTGTTGTACAGCTGTACTGCTACTTCTCCATTTATACATTACCGTACATGTGACAGTTTA
This sequence comes from Oreohelix idahoensis, assembly GCA_024509875.1. NCBI lineage: Eukaryota > Metazoa > Mollusca > Gastropoda > Stylommatophora > Oreohelicidae > Oreohelix > Oreohelix idahoensis. The sequence continues at coordinate 138,502 of JAMPIV010011755.1, read as the reverse complement.
CTAATGTTTGAAGTAATACATTTTGGTTATATGTGAATCTACTGTTTCTGTTATATGTGGATCTGCTGTTTCTGTTATATGTGCATCTATTGTTTCTGTTATATGTCGATCTTCTGTTTCTGTTATATGTGCATCTATTGTTTCTGTGTTATGTGCATCTATTGTTTCTGTTATATATGGATCTACTGTTTCTGTTTTATGTAGATCTACTGTTTCTGTTATATGTGGATCTACTGTTTCTGTTATAAGTGGATCTGCTGTTTCTGTTATATGTGGATCTGCTGTTTCTGTTATATGTGGATCTGCTGTTTCTGTTATAAGTGGATCTGCTGTTTCTGTAATAAGTGGATCTGCTGTTTCTGTTATATGTGGATCTACTGTTTCTGTTATAAGTGGATCTACTGTTTCTGTTATATGTGGTTTTGTTCTTTCTGTTATGTGTGGATCTACTGTTTCTATTATATGTGGATCTACTGTTTATGTTATATGTAGTACTGTTTCTGTTATATGTGAATCTATTATTCCTGTTATATGTGGATCTACAACTTTATTTTTTAATCACAATTGAGATCGACCCTACAAGTATATTTACTGTTCAGTTAAAAGTATGTAAGAAAAAAAAAAAAGCCCACTAGTTATAGAAGTTTTTGTTTGAGTGATAGTTTTTTTAAAGCACAGATCACAGGATGACATTATAAAGCTTGGCTATAGAGCTGACAGACAGGCAGACCACATTTAGACTGTTTACACAAGCCCAGCACAAGATAGAATGCTTAGAACACCTTTACAGCACGTATCAATTAACTAAAGTTAAATCAGTCATCCACCTGAAATAATTTGATCAGTGGAAAAAAAGACAAGATAATAAAGCTGACAACTACTTACCATGGCTATATGCATCACAATCTTTTTTCTCACTGCAGCTTGGTCGGTTTCTGCACAAACATATAAGGTCACCAATTATATATGACGGAAATTAACAGTAAGATAAGGTCATCAGATATATATGACAGAAATTAACAGTAGGATAAGGTCACTAGAAAGATGTGATATAAATTAGCAGTAGGATAAAGTCATTAGATATACATGGCAGAAATTAACAGTAAGATAAGGTCACTTGATATTTGTGACATAAATTAACAGTAGGATGTGTCAAGATAAACATATCTTGGCAGCAATACTGACCAAGTTGGAGGGACAGACAGTGATATCAAAATAAGAACACAAAAAGCAAGAGGAGCTTTCATTGCATTGGGAAACATATGGAGAACAAGAGAAATCAAGTCCAACACGAAAATAAGAATCTTCAACTCAAATGTCAAGTCAGTCCTATTGTATGGCTCTGAAATATTGAGAATGACAAAAACAACCAAAAAGCTACAGACTTTCATAAATGGGCACTTGCATAGAATAGAAAGATTGAAATGGTATGACAAGATCACCAATGTAGAACTGATGACAAGATCACCAATGTAGAACTGATGACAAGATCACCAATGTAGAACTGATGACAAAATCACCAATGTAGAACTGATGACAAGATCACCAACGTAGAACTGATGACAAGATCACCAATGTAGAACTGATGACAAGATCACCAATGTAGAACTGATGACAAGATCACCAATGTAGAACTGATGACAAGATCACCAATGTAGAACTGATGACAAGATCACCAATGTAGAACTGATGACAAGATCACCAACGTAGAACTGATGACAATAACTAGACAAATGTCAGCAAAACAAGAAATAAGAAGACGATGGGAGATGGATAGGACAGCCACTGAGCACTGAGCCTTCAACAAACTTCTCACAAGTCCTCGTGTCCCACACCATCAGTCCCACACCATCAGTTCAAAGTGTTTTTATATCTTGCTCATCTCTGTCTCTAGTTCTCTTCTCTCTTTGTGTGTGTGTGTTTAGGTCGTCCACTACCTCTCATCCTCTGGGAATTCCAGAACAAGGATTGGCTTGTAATGCTATCAATATGTTTCCTCCATGTGTGTCCTATCTATCAATATGTTTCCTCCATGTGTGTCTTATCTATCAATATGTTTCCGCCATGTGTGTCCTATCATCAGCAGTGTTTTATTCTCATGTCATATTCTACTGGCGCTTGCCTGGTTCTTGTCATCAGTTCCACATTAGTGATCTTCTCGTACCATTTCAATCTTTCCATTCTATGCAAGCATCCATTTATGAAAGTCTGTAGTGTTTTGGTTGTCATTTGTTAACATACACAAAATGTTATAAATGATAGACATAGTATACAATTAAATTATGTGTACAAGTAAGATAAAAGATGAATGTTGGTTGATGTCAGACAGAAATAATAAACACGTAATGTACCTCCTCAGTAAAATGATGATCATGATGGTAGCGATGGCCATACACAGGATGACAGCAACAATAGAGCCAGCAATAATTCCTATAGGAGTGCTGGCTGCTGAAACATATCACAAGCAACTTGATGACATACAGTTTTATACACAGACCCTTCAACAAATTCACATCAAAATCTCCTGACCTCTGAACTCCGTTCATGATCTTCTCACGTCTTCTTTATCCCTTGTAATTGTGAATGCACTTTTATTCTCTTGAATGTTTTAATCTCCCTTTATTTCTTAATATACAATATATATTCACACAATAAAGTGAACATAGTAGTATCCACATCATTATAACATAAAGTGAACACTGAACCATCCACATTATCATACAAAAATGAATAATGTAATGTCCACACATTATCATAAAATAAAACAATGTCCACACATCATAATATAAATTGAACACAGCACTGTCCACAGATTATAAACTGAAGTGAACACTGCATCATCCACATTTATCAAAAAACAAAACAAATAGTGAACATTGTACTGCCGGCTTTGTTAAAAATAAAAATGCTGCACTATCCCACAAAAAACACCACTCACATTCTTTCTGTCCTGTTTGAACGACCAATGGCTCACTAAATTCTCCCCATCCATTGCTGGTCTCACAACGCACCTGTAGAGCAAAGGATGGATACATTCTTAACTTGTCCTCTTTGGGTTTGGAGATACAATCTTAACTTATTCTCTGTATTTGTAGATTCAATCTTAACTCATCCAATTTGTGTTTGTACATACAATCTTAACTTGTCCTCTCTGTGTTTGTAGATACAATCTTAACTCATCATCTTTGTGTTTGTAGATACAATCTTAACGTATCCTCTTTGTGTTTGTAGACTTAATCTAAACTTGTCTTCTTTGTGGTTTGTACATACAATCTTAACTTGTATTCTATATTTTATAAACTCAGTCTTAACTTGTTCTCATTGTGTTGGTGATTGGAGAAAGATTGTGCATGAGTGTGACAGAATAGAAGAGTGCACCACTTGTGCAAAATTAAAATAAGTGTGTGTGTGTGTGTGCACAAGATGTAAGTTGTATACTATGAGATGGATGTGGGTGAAAAAGAAAATATGTTGATTACTATGAGATAGATGTGTGTGCACAAGTTGTATGTTGTATACTGTGAGATGGATGAGTGTGCAAAAGTTGTATGTTGCATACTACAAGATGGGTGTGTATGTATATGTTGCATTCTATGATAGGTGAGTGCACAAGTTGTATGCTGCATTCAATAACTTGGGTGAATGTGCACAAGTTGTATACTATGAGATAGGTGTGTGCACAACTTGTAATCTATGAGATAAGTGTGTGTGCACATGTTGTATCATATGATGAGAGTTGTATGTTGTATACTATAGGCTGGGTGAGCATGCACAAGTTGTATGTTGTATACCATACATTGGGTGAGTGTGCACAAGTTGTATACTATAAGCTGGGTGAGTGTGCACAAGTTGTATGTTGTATACTATAAGTTGGGTGAGTGTCCGCATGTTGTGTACTATAAGATGGGTGTGTGCACAACTTGTATTCTATGAGATAAGTTAGTCTACCAGTTATGACTTACTATGCCAAAGTACTAACAAATGTAAGCTGACAAAGAAGACAAGTCAAGAGTTCAGGGAGGAATAAAGAGGCAACAGAGGAACAGAAATAACAAAGTGCGCATGCAGACAGAAAACAGAGACAGAAGTATCAAGTGATAGAGTTGGGCAGGTGAGAAGCAGAAGAAGAAGACAGAAAGTGAGGTAATAAAAGAAAAGAAATGAAAAGTTTATTATTTTCAATTCTCGAGTTGTGAAAACAGGCAGTCGAGACATGTCTGCTCTGACAAGGCAATCATCACAGTTACCACAGATACAGCTCAGAGAGAACAAGCATGAAGAAGTGAGACATAGTATGGAGAAGATGTGATGACAGAGATAAAATGTTCAAGAGGGAGACAGAGTATGGAGAAGATGTGATGACAGAGATAAAATGTTCAAGAGGGAGACAGAGAATGGAAAAGATGTGATGACAGAGATAAAATGTTCAAGAGGGAGACAGAGAATGGAGAAGATGTGATGACAGAGATAAAATGTTCAAGAGGGAGACAGAGTATGGAGAAGATGTGATGACAGAGATAAAATGTTCAAGAGGGAGACAGAGAATGGAGAAGATGTGATGACAGAGATAAAATGTTCAAGAGGGAGACAGAGTATGGAGAAGATGTGATGACAGAGATAAAATGTTCAAGAGGGAGAATAAACAGGTAAGTGTTATAAAAGTTGGACAGGAAAGCCCAGCCAGCAGAATACTAAGTTATGGAACATATTAGAAATGCTTAACATATTTTTTTAAAATGTAGTATAATCTGTTAGACCTGACTGTAATATTACAACCATGTTTTCTTATAATTCTCAGCTATTTTCTTGCTAGATGTGCACTTATGTTTGCCAAAATCTTTTTTTAACAAAAACTGAACGTATGTGATGTAAAAAACAAAATCAGTTCTTAGATTAGTGTTGTTGTCCACAAACATCTCAACCCAGAGTAGAAACTCTTTCTCTTTACATACAGTAGATAAAAGTAGTCAGGTGTTCTGACTGTCATCTGACATGACAACATTCAGCAAGTGGCACATGTCAGTGGCACATGTCAACATTCTGGCTACTTGCCTGAAACTCGTACTCTGTGTCCAACATGAACTCTGTGATGGTCAAGTTCTGGACAGCGGTATACTCTCGAATCTCATTTTGTCCATCAGACCTTGGGTAATACTTGACTTCGTATCTTAGTACAGAGTTCTACAAGAGAAAAATAGTGGTATATGTCAAAAAGTTATATTAAACATTGCAACTTTATTATATACAAGGACGGCCCACATTAAAGACCAGATGCTATAAGAACTATATGATGATGAGTATCACAAAGAGCTAATGCTCATTGATGGTGGAACAGATGATGATGATGAGTATCACCAAGAGCTAACGCTCATTGATGGTGGAACAGATGATGATGATGAGTATCACCAAGAGCTAATGCTCACTGATGGTGGAACAGATGATGATGATGAGTGTCACCAAGAGCTAATGCTCATTGATGGTGGAACAGATGATGATGATGAGTATCACCAAGAGCTAATGCTCACTGATGGTGGAACAGATGATGATGATGAGTATCACCAAGAGCTAATGCTCATTGATGGTGGAACAGATGATGATGATGAGTATCACCAAGAGCTAATGCTCATTGATGGTGGAACAGATGATGATGATGATTATCACCAAGAGCTAATGCTCACTGATGGTGGAACAGATGATGATGATGAGTATCACCAAGAGCTAACGCTCACTGATGGTGGAACAGATGATGATGAGTATCACCAAGGGCTAACGATCACTGATGGTAGAACAGATGATGATGATGAGTTTGTTGACGGTTCTTAAGTATTGATGACACCAGAACAAAATCATCACAGAAATAAGACCAGGCAAATAATCGCAACTATCATCAGATTAAAATGATAACTATTCATATATATTAGGTTAAGGTAAAGGATCCCGTTACACGCCCATTGAGGCATATTGGGAATATGGCGTTAGGCCCAAATTTTCTTGACCATCGACACACTAGGGGTGATGTGATCAGTATGACGCTGGCCGCCATAACCTTCCCAGACTTGCTCTGGTACCCAATTCACGAGGCTGGGTCAACCCTGGAACCATTTGTGGTCTAAAAAATCCCACCTCAACCGGGGATCGAACCATGCACCACCGAGCTAGGAAGCCAGTGACATATATATTAGGTTAACAATAAATCAAATTAAAATGGAATGACAGTCCGTAGTATAAAAATAAAGCTAATTTTAAAAAGTTAAATTTAAAAAACAAGATGGTGAGTAAGGCATTTCTACTACCTGAAAACACAGGTAACATTAAAAACAAAACATTAAAGAACGGGTTAACTGAACTATAAGGATGATTTTTGTCCTGTCATTCTGTAGAGCTGATAAATTTTTTAAATTTTACTTAACACTTCAGAAGGGAATAGAAAGCCAAGTCCAAACACACACAACCACGTTTGGACATTAAACAGAGTAACAGACAAAGCTGCTATATGAGACATTTCTCAGAATAAAATATTTAAATTGACAAAGATTATGAATAAATTAGTGTGATGGGTGTGTTAAAGTCATTACCAGTTAGTGTCACTGTCTGGAATATAAATACAACATAGAGATAAAACATATTGAATCCAGTTTGGTCCTTGAGCCCATCTCTCGTATCTCATCTTGTGTCTTTGATGTACCAGATTCTTCAGTGACAAATGTCTGACTACAGCCATGAAGATTCACGGATAACGTACAAGACATAAATTGTAGTGCTGTATTTCCAGTCAGATAATTTTACATTTCTGGGCTCCAAAGTTCTAAAAGTTCTCCCAGGAGGCATCCGTAATGTTGCTACTGGCAGATAGGGGAAACAATTACATAGAGAATGTTATGAACACTGACATTTGTAATATTTTATGAGCAAAATAAATGCTGTTGTCGGCGTTGAAAGATAAAAAAAAAAAGCGAGCTTAGTAGCAGCGTCTCTCTTCTCTAGATGACCATATAAATAAACAAATAAGTTATGATAATAACAATAACATTTTTTGTGACATTAAGTTAGATCATTATTTTTTAAAAATAGTTGAGTTACTTCCCTTGGCACATATAATGGATTCCCGAGACATAGTGGCTCAGACATAAAGGACAATCAAATATAATGGAGACCAGATAAAACAACAAATGTTCCCTTGAGACCATTACAATATTTTGGCATTTGTTTTGCTGGTGGTTGTGGTGACGCTGTCAAGCAACACTCGACACACGTGTGTCTTGTTAGAGAACAGTGTTTGTACTTTGGTTATCGTAACTTGAGAACCCTCATTTCCTAATGACAAACAACAATGTGGTTTCGTCCATGGATTTATTTCACTGACATTGTTACTGCCTTCTTTCTATTTAACGTATTCAAATAAAAAATATAAAAAATAATGAAAACCAAGAGACAAGAAGTGGGAGCGAAATATGAGAAAGTATACTGTTCAAAAAAAGAAACGCATAGCTATCCGAGGGCGCGTTTTTATGAGTTTGTAAGTAAAATTTGGTGCTAGGGTATATAAAAACCAGCCTCAAATGTTCTTTACAGTGTCAAATGCACGTGTTGACCTGAATTGCGTTCGTTTTTGTAATCGTTACAACGCAGTGGTCAATAGTGTTTCTGACGCAATTTTTGACCACAGCTCATGTTGCGCGCACGTGAAAGCAACAAAATTTGGGGTGAACACTATTTACTGACTACGCAACTGAAACCCTATAAAAGGATAACGCTACACACACACAAAATTCAGTTCATTTTCACGCAGACATTTATGGCGTCTCTATCGATAAATTTAAGGAACATTGCTATTGGCCGACTGCATGCAGGCGAAAGTTAAAGTCAGGTTGCCAGGCATCTAAACGTGCATCAGAGTACCATCAGTCGACTTTGGCACCGGTTCCAAGCCACTGGCTCAGTTGAAGACCGGCATCGCAGTGGACGACCCAGAGTGACAACAGCAGCGGAGGATCGCTTTATTCGGCTTCGTCACCTCAGAGACAGGTTTACAACAGCTTCCTCAACTGCCCAGTCATTGCCTGCAGGACGTCATGTGTCTGATCAAACTGTCCGGAATAGACTGCATGACGCTGGACTTTGGGCACAACGACCTCACCGAGGACCTGTCCTTACGCACCGCCATCGCCAAAATCGACTTCTTTGGGCCAACCAGCATCGTCCCTGGGCAGCTGACAATCAATAGAGACGTGTCTGGTTTAGTGACGAATCTTTCTTTTTGTTGCAGCGTCATGATAGACGGCGTAGGGTTTACCGTAGACGAAATGAACGTTTTGCCCAAAATTGCGTTTATGAAGCTCCGCCGCACGGTGGTGGAGGTGCAATGGTGTGGGGAATGATCAGTTACAACGGAAGGCGTCAATTGGTGCACATTGAAGGAGGCTTGAATGCGCAACGATACGTCAATGAAATTCTTCGACCCCATGTCCTTCCACTTTTGGCTGCCCAAAGGTCTGTATTTCAACAGGACAACGCCAGACCCCATTGTGCACGGTTGACCACGCAGTTCCTGACTGCCAACAACATTCTCACCCTTCCCTGGCCATCCCTGTCTCCAGACATGAGTCCGATTGAGCACCTGTGGGATGAGCTGCATAGACGTGTTTGTCGCCGAGACGTTGCTCCAGCCAATCGTCGTTATCTGTTCCAGGCACTCCAGGAAGAGTGGGCAGCCATCCCACAGGCCCACATCAGACGTCTGATCGCATCCATGCCCAGGAGATGCCAGTCGCTGATCGATGCAAGAGGAGGCCACACACCATACTAACGGGAAAGCCCGTACGCCAAAAAACTCTCGTGACCCAGATGCAAAACAACTGTCAATTGATTGGATGAACCCTAAGGTATTTTTGTGTGCAATTTGAACAATTAACTCATTAAATTAAAAAAGTTATTGAATGTCAAAATTATGGCTATGTGTGTGCCTTCAGTTGCTATGCGTTTCTTTTTTTGAACAGTATATTATACACGAAACAATGACAGAGATAAGAAGAGCGGACAATTAGGACAAAATATAAGGTGTTTCTGTATGACAGACAAAGTTACAGACAGGACAAACTATAAGGTGTTTCTGTATGACAGACAAAGTTACAGACAGGACAAACTATAAGGTGTTTCTGTATGACAGACAAAGTTACAGACAGGACAAACTATAAGGTGTTTCTGTATGACAGACAAAGTTACAGACAGGACAAACTATAAGTTGTTTCTGTATGACAGACAAAGTTACAGACAGGACAAACTATAAGGTGTTTCTGTATGACAGACAAAGTTACAGACAGGACAAACTATAAGGTGTTTCTGTATGACAGACAAAGTTACAGACAGGACAAACTATAAGGTGTTTCTGTATGACAGATAAAGTTACAGACAGGACAAACTATAAGGTGTTTCTGTATGACAGACAAAGTTACAGACAGGACAAACTATAAGGCGTTTCTGTATGACAGACAAAGTTACAGACAGGACAAACTATAAGGTGTTTCTGTATGACAGACAAAGTTACAGACAGGACAAACTATAAGGTGTTTCTGTATGACAGACAAAGTTACAGACAGGACAAACTATAAGGTGTTTCTGTATGACAGACAAAGTTACAGACAGGACAAACTATAAGGTGTTTCTGTATGACAGACAAAGTTACAGACAGGATAAAAAGGACACAGAAGGAAACTAGTGCAATAAGAAGGTGAAGCAGGAACAATCATGACAGCAAATGGAAGGGGGGGGGGGAAGAGAGGGGCGGGGATGGGGAAAAAGAAAGATATAACTATGTGGAATGTAATCATGTAAATAACACGACTCCTCCAGACTTCACAAAATGGCAATTCCATAATTTGTCTGTGGCCGTATGACCTACTACCGTTGCATTTATTCGTGCTAGAAACTAATTATAATAAAATAATAGAAATTACTATTTACTACTATAGAAAATAAACAGTGCAAGTACGACATCTCGTAGAAAATTATAAACACGAGATACATTGAGTATAGGATGCCATAATATCTAACAAAAAATTGTGTCAAGCTTGGCATTAGGCACGCCAACCTTCGGCGGGAGTTACCATAGAGATTAGTGACGTAGATAGGAATAGCCTTACTCCCAGTAAAATCGCTTGATAGAATGACCAGTAAATAAACTGACAAAATAAAAGCTTGTCCAATGAAACAGTAGCAAGTATCGCGCACCACTGAAGACCGCTTAGAAATAATTTTTAGAAATCAGTTGTACGAATTGAGCATTGCATATGGGCGTGATTCTAACCGTGCGGGGATAGTATTTGGCGCTTTCCCCGGTCTGTCACACAAGTCCGGCTCCTTCGTTGTGATTTACTACCAGAACGCAGCCGCGTATTCTATTATACTTCCTCAAGATATGTGCAGTTTAAAAGAAGAAATCTATATTTCATAAAAATCTGTGGGAACAGATTTTATTTGTGTATTTCACAAGTAAGTACGTCTCGAACAAACATTGTTTTTATTTCAGCATGAAGTCATTTGATATCCATGCCTAGTCTAATGAACAAATGAAGCCACTAATTGAGGAAATAATCAAAATAGAGACTCCTCAAACTATAGCAGCACTGACCAACAAATTACTTGCTCTAACGAAAATATTTAAGAATGAATATGATGACGAAGCATTTACTCCATGTTGGATATTAATTAAAGGAGGAAAGCTTATTACATATGAAAATGACTCCCACGTTGAATCTTTGTAAATATTTGAACCATTGTTACACAGTTTTGTTTGATATTGGAAAATTCAACTGTTACCAAAATAAACTTTTGATAAACTGTCAAGGTGCTTGCGGAAATCATTACTTGTTGGATAAGTTACATATCGTAGATGTAATAGATATGCATATTACTACCACTATCACTCACAAATGCATCATCTCAAGAGGATACAAACTTACCTGAGTCATGATTTAAATCTTACCAAGAAATGAACAACTCTGGCGGGCTATAAGCCAGTAACACTTAACTTGGAAAACATTATTGATATCCTCCCCAGATACGGGCTTAAGGGAAGCCTGGCGACATATATTTGATAAATGCTGCCGTTAACCCGGCCACATGTCCACTGCAATCATTTAAAATTCAAAGACCTTCTTAATTCGTTTAAAAATATTGCCGTGTTTCGTTCAGTTTTCCCAGGTATTTGCAATCAATAAAATTTAATATCACATGGTGTAAATTTAAAGCAAAAGACATTTTAAAAACTGGTATCTGACCGATCATATAAGGATAATTAGAACTCGGAGAAAATATATTCCAGACATTTAATCATGAGACGTTTTTCCTGTTCCATGTCCGTGTCCAGTACCTTCACATAAGCCACTTCTAGGCGGGATGTTTGACTTTGTAAGATGTCATGATTGCAGCTTAGCTGTTTGTTTATCACTGAACTGTTCACAATCAAATCTGACCTACAGAGTTTCAGTTGCCTTTATATCGTGTAGAACATTCCAGATTCTGCAGCTGGAAAACTCTAACACAGACAATAATACTACGCTTTATAAAATTAGCAGTAATTGACTTATTTATGTTTAAAATATCAGTCCCATAAACGTTACTACCTTGAGAAAACGTGTTATTTTTGTCTGAATTTGAAAAATGTTCAGGGGCCTGCAATATTTTTATCTGGAATGTCAAAATGTATCTATGATTATTTTACCCACGATAACCTTGTGATATTTGGAGTGAGACACGGGCAGAAAGAAGAAAGAGAGAGAGAAATGGAGAGAGTGTGTGTTGAAGAAGCCAATATCCTATGTCTATAACTGATGACACTAACCTTGATACTAGTCGGGACATCCCAGGCGATGGTGATGTGTTTAGGACCAATGCTGACTCTCCTCACACCCACAATGGTAGCTGAAAATATGGTCACTTATTATAAACTGTGGCTGTCGTTTTGTTGTTTGTCAACGTCATTTCTACTCACAGAAATATACACATCAACAAGTTTTGTCAACGTCATTTCTACTCACAGAAATATACACATCAACAAGTTTGTCAACGTCATTTCTACTCACAGAAATATACACATGGACAAGTTTTGTCAACGTCATTTCTACTCACAGAAATATACACATGGACAAGTTTTGTCAACGTCATTTCTACTCACAGAAATATACACATCAACAAGTTTTGTCAACGTCATTTCTACTCACAGAAATATACACACAGACAAGATTGTCAACGTCATTTCTACTCACAGAAATATACAAATCAACAAGTTTGTCAACGTCATTTCTACTCACAGAAATATACAGAACAACAAGTTTGTCAACGTCATTTCTACTCACAGAAATATACAGAACAACAAGTTTGTCAACGTCATTTCTACTCACAGAAATATACACATGGACAAGTTTTGTCAACGTCATTTCTACTCACAGAAATATACAGAACAACAAGTTTGTCAACGTCATTTCTACTCACAGAAATATACACATGGACAAGTTTTGTCAACGTCATTTCTACTCACAGAAATATACAGAACAACAAGTTTGTCAACGTCATTTCTAGTCACAGAAATATAGACCCGAACAAGTTTGTCAACGTCATTTCTAGTCAGAGAAATGTACACATTTAAGAACAAGTTTAAGACTTTATACACGCTGCAACAATCAGAATCACTATGAGCAGTAAAGGGAATGAACTATTACTTTAGGCCGGGGGACAGTACACAAACGTTATGAAAATATGGTACTGTACAGTTTTAAAACATTTAGTATCCTTTGTATCTACTTGGTTGCTGGCCCTTATTTGTATTTATGTGTGGCCTTAACTTGCTCAAGTTGTTCTTGTCCTGGGGTTGTTCCCTAAGGTCTATGAAGAGACATCAAGAAAATGAACTACTGCTCTCATCGTAACAGGCGACTAATATAAGGTTGGTCACGTGGTTGGTAACCTCATTATATATAACATGACTACAACAGAAACCATGACTACAACAGCACGTGCAAGATTGAGTGCAGGCGTCCATCAAGAAGGGAGCAGCTATAGCGGTGGCTCTATGGGGGGTAACATGATGGTGAAATAATAGTGTTAGGGTGTGAGGGTTTGCTGTTACGACACGCAGGCAATTAACAAATGTGTTCTAGGTGTTAGTTGTTAACTTGTGTTGTGTGTGTGAGGGTTTGCTGTTACGACACGCAGGCAATTAACAAATGTGTTCTAGGTGTTAGTTGTTAACTTGTGTTGTGTGTGTGAGGGTTTACTGTTACGACACGCAGGCAATTAACAAATGTGTTCTAGGTGTTAGCTGTTAACTTGGGGGTTTGCTGTTACGAGACGCAGGCAATTAACAAATGTGTTCTAGATGTTAGCTGTAAACTTGTGTTGTGTGTGTGAGGGTTTACTGTTACGACACGCAGGTAATTAACAAATGTGTTCTAGATGCTAGTTGTTAACTTGGGGGTTTGCTGTTACGAGACGCAGACAATTAACAAATGTGTTCTAGATGTTAGTTGTTAACTTGTGTTGTGTGTGTGAGGGTTTACTGTTACGACACGTAGGCAATTAACAAAAGTGTTCTAGGTGTTAGTTGTTAACTTGTGTTGTGTGCGTGAGGGTTTGCTGTTACGACAAGCAGGCAATTAACAAATGTGTTCTAGGTGTTAGTTGTTAACTTGTGTTGTGTGTGCGAGGGTTTGCTGTTACGACAAGCAGGCAATTAACAAATGTTTTCTAGGTGTTAGTTGTTAACTTGTGTTGTGTGCGTGAGGGTTTGCTGTTACGACAAGCAGGCAATTAACAAATGTGTTCTAGGTGTTAGTTGTTAACTTGTGTTGTGTGTGCGAGGGTTTGCTGTTACGACAAGCAGACAATTAACAAATGTTTTCTAAGTGTTAGTTGTTAACTTGTGTTGTGTGCGTGAGGGTTTGCTGTTACGACACGTAGGCAATTTAAAAAACGTGTTTCAGGTGTTAGTTGTTAACTTGTGTTGTGTGTGTGAGGGTTTGCTGTTACGACACGCAGGCAATTAACAAATGTGTTCTAGGTGTTAGTTGTTAACTTGTGTTGTGTGTGTGAGGGTTTGCTGTTACGACACGTAGGCAATTTAAAAAACGTGTTCTAGATGTTAGTTGTTAACTTGTGTTGTGTGTGTGAGGGTTTGCTGTTACGACAAGGCAGTCAGTTTAAAAAACGTGTTCTAGATGTTAGTTGTTAACTTGTTATATTTGTGAGGGTTTGCTGTTACGACACGAAGGTAATTTTTTAAAAAAAACGTGTTTCAGGTGTTAGTTGTTAACTTGTGTTGTGTGTGTGTGAGGGTTTGCTGTTACGACACGTAGGCAATTTAAAAAACGTGTTCTAGATGTTAGTTGTTAACTTGTGTTGTGTGTGTGAGGGTTTGCTGTTACGACACGCTGGCAATTAACAAACGTGTTCTAGATGTTAGTTGTTAACTTATGTTGTGTGTGTGAGGGTTTGCTGTTACGACATGTAGGCAATTAACTAACGTGTTCTAGATGTTAGTTGTTAACTTGTGTTGTGTGTATGAGGGTTTGCTGTTACGACACGTAGGCAATTAACAAATGTGTTCTAGATGTTAGTTGTTGACTTGTGTTGTATGTGTGAGGGTTTGCTGTTACGACATGTAGGCAATTAACAAATGTGTTCTAGGTGTTAGTTGTTAACTTATGCTGTGTGTGTGAGGGTTTGCTGTTACGACACGTAGGCAATTTTAAAAAAGTGTTCTAGATGTTAGTTGTTAACTTATGTTGTGTGTGTGAGGGTTTGCTGTTTCAGGTGTTAGTTGTTAACTTGTGTTGTGTGTGTGAGGGTTTGCTGTTACGACACGTAGGCACTTAACAAACGTGTTCTAGATGTTAGTTGTTAACTTGTGTTGTGTGTGTGAGGGTTTGCTGTTACGACACGTAGGCACTTAACAAACGTGTTCTAGGTGTTAGTTGTTAACTTGTGTTGTGTGCGTGAGGGTTTGCTGTTACGACACGTAGGCAATTTAAAAACGTGTTCTAGATGTTAGTTGTTAACATGTGTTGTGTGTATGAGGGTTTGCTGTTACGACACGTAGGCTATTAACAAATGTGTTCTAGGTGTTAGTTGTTAACTGGTGTTTTTTTTGCGAGGGTTTGCTGTTACGAATCGTAGGCAATTAACAAATGTGTTCTAGGTGTTAGTTGTTAACTTATGTTGTGTGCGTGAAGGTTTGCTGTTACGACACGTAGACAATTTACAAAAAACGTGTTTCAGGTGTTAGTTGTTAACTTGTGTTGTGTGTGTGAGGGTTTGCTGTTACGACTCGCAGGCAATTAACAAACGTGTTCTAGATGTTAGTTGTTAACTTGTGTTGAGTGTGTGGGGGTTTGCTGTTACGACACGCAGGCAATTAACAAACGTGTTCTAGATGTTAGTTGTTAACTTGTGTTGTGTGTGTGTGTGAGGGTTTGCTGTTACGACACGCAGGCAATTAACATACGTGTTCTAGGTGTTAGACCAACCGGGGTTCCGCTAGAGGTCGCTAGGAGTTCCGCAAGAGATCGTAATTGAAAAGAAAACGGGTTTGTTTTTGTGTTTTAAAATCTTGTATAAACAACCGGTGACTTAGGCGATATGTTGTATTCATATTGCTTGGTAGGTAAAAAGGTAAAGGGTCCTGTTACACGCCCTTTTCGGCACACTAGGGGTGATGTGTCAGCATCACGCCGGCCGCCTTCCCAGAGTTGCTCTGGTACCCAATTCATGAGGCTGAGTCATATTGCTTGGCCTTATGGATTTTAGCAGCTTCACTACATAACATTGTCAATACATTTTCATGTTGTAAATAACATTAATTAAAATTACCGAGAGCTAAAGATATAATAATTTTTATGCAGGGGTTCCGTGAGACCTGAAAAATTATTTAAAGGGTTCCGCCAGGTAAACATGTTGAGAAAACGCTACAAAAGCCAGATCCAAACCTCAGATATGAGGTATTTGGGAAAGGTGGTTAAAGTAATAGAACAGTCCCAACTAAGATGGTTTGGCCTTGTCTGCAGAATGAGAGAAGATCGGCTACCACGACAAGTATGGACAACTAAGAGCCAGGGATCTAGACCTCCAGGACGATGGGAGGACAACATTAGACAATCTGTGAAGGAGCGAGAGCTAGAAAGGAACCAGGCCTGGAGGAAGACAGCCTATAGGATAGTATGGCGCTCTCTCTTCCAAACCTCTACACCTCACGGTAGAAGGGGAATGGCTAAGTAAGTAAGAAGCGATGGGTTAAACCGTTGTTTTAAATCTACCAATCAGGGTTAGGAAAACAACATCAGCGACTATGTTATACTCACATCCGTGCTGTCCCGTCTGGATGACGAGTGAGTCACTGAACTCTCCCCAGCCGTACTCGGTCTCTGCGCGGACCTGAAAGCAAATCTCAACTGTTAAATATCTGCTAACAGATACTACCATCAACATCTTTACTGTTGGTAAATAAATGTAAGTACAACAACAACAACAGAAAGTAAATGATGGGTTTTCAAAATAGAACAAAGGTCATTTATATTATCTGAACTTATCAATAAAAACATAAGACATTAATCAATTGAAAATAAATAACAGATAGAAAGTAATACAACATCAAGACAAACTGCTAAAAAACAAACTGGCAGGAACTCAAATAATTACTGTTTATTCATATCACCACTATTAATTAAACGTGTAGAAATCAAATCACTTCAGTCAGTCAGCAAACAAATAAACACACATAATACAACTTTTATAGTTCAAAAATTGTCAATTAAATACATAAAATAATCAACATACATTATTTTAAAATCGGTTTCAGTAAATCAATAAGATAATCTATGAAGCGGACTGCAGATATCAACTCAGGGTGGTATAACAATCGGCTTAAGTAAAGAAGACACATATAAGGACACATCTGCTCTCTGGTAGATCTCTAGGTGACGGAGGGAGACAAAAGAATTTTTACCCTAGGTGCATTTCTGACTAACCATATCCTACAGGCACTTAATAGTGCGATGTCTCTCGATTCAAATGTACTTTCCCCGCATTCTCAGTGAAAGTTAGCTCACACAAATTCGCGGTATTCGTCAACTGTATGAGACAGAAAGCGATGATTTCTCTGAAGTGAAGTGAACTTTTAGTAAAATATTTAGTTTAAATTGTCCGTGACTGATGATAGGTTTGTAGGAGGTAGATAGTGTGGCAGAGATTAAAGTTATATGTTGGCTGGACTTATTCCACATTCTAGATACTCTAACACCTGGAAAAATGACCTGATTCAATCAAAAAAGATCTTTAGAGAGGTCAGTGTTTTTAAAGTAGATCCTACAGCTGCTGGATTGTCGACTTCTGATCTGTAATGTTAAACTGAGGCTCTAGATTGCTGAAGTGAAACGCCTCGCTACTCAAGTGAAAACCCTCGTCACTACAGTGAAAATCTAGCTACTGAAGTGAACACCTCTGTTATTCAAGTGAAAACTCTCTTTTGTGAAGTGAAAACAAAGAAAAACCCTCTGTTATTCAACTGACAACCCTCGTCTAAGAAGTGAAAACCCCTGTTATTCATGTTAAAACCTCGAGAGTGAAGTGAAAACTGTTATTCAAGTGGGGAGTTAAAAAAAAACCAAACAAACTTGTTAGTGAAGTAAAAACCTGTATAATTCAAGTGAACATCCTCGTTAGGAAGTGAAAACCTGTTATTCACGTGGAGAAACAACAGACAACAAAACTCGTTTTAGTGAAGTGAAAACCTCTGAAGTACAATCTACGGTTCTGAAGTGGGACAAACAAAATACGTCCACTAGTTATATTTCTATGGCACACTAGACATGAAATGTTCATATCTTGACTATCGGGCGTTACTGGCCATCCCTTATCATTTTTATAGACACTACACCAGATCCTGTGGCTTTTCTCTGCTGTGTGGAAGTCTGACTATAGGCCCTGTCTGCCCACAGCAGAGAATGGAAATTGCCCAAGGAAAGAAAAAAATGAAGTGGTTCGTTTAAAAAAAGACGAAATAAATTTTCCTGCCTGAATTTAAAAAAAAAAGAAGAAGAAGAAAGGAAAAGCTGTCTTTTTTTGTCTGTGGTCAGAGATGATTTATAGGAAAAACACTGTCAATCTCTCGTCCCTTCTGCCCCGTCCTTCTTCCATTCATATCTTGGCCATAGAGTCTGTCCCAAGAGGAATTACGAGTTTGCGTTTCATAGAGATAAAAGGGATTGTGTCCCTTTGAGAAGTGGAGATAACTTTTTTTAAGGGGTGGGGGGGGGGGGGGGGGGGTTTATACATGTTAAAAAATACATGAAGTCACCTGGAATTGAAAGGATCGAGGCGTGCTCTCATGACTGAATCCAAAAAAGTATGGGCCCATAAACTGTAAGCTCATGGATGAGCAGCTATGCGCCCAATAACTCATCCACTCAGCAGTGAGGTCAAGGTCAAAGATCACAGTTCAAGTCTAGGCTCCACAATTCGTGTACTAATACCAATAAAAGGTGATAAATGGAGCCGGCAGCGTTCACAATGCCAGACTGTCAGCACCGACTCTGTGCGGGATGATTGAGAGATTTCCAATAGTTAACGCTCTCCAGAGATCGTCAGTTCCGCATTGATTGAGTCTGTGCTTGAGAAATGGCTACATGGCTGCACGATAGAGCTTAACATGGGGAACGGTGAGGGAACGGGGGTGAGACAAGACGAGATAAGACTCGCCGACTTGTTTTTCTGGCTCAAATCTGGACACGCATCGTGAATAGTGTCTAAATGTGAGTGAGTACGGCTAGAAGATTAATGGTCCACTAGTGCCCTGATGGCGTTTACGACTGATATCTTTAGCGGACCACTAACAACCGTGTGATCACATGGACAGCCTTGACAAAACGAAATAATCAGTCATCACACTCCTGATAGACGACGATCCAGTATGATACCCACTAGTCACTGCGTTACCTTCTGTAAGAAATATTTTGGGGATGGGAGACAACAAAGATAATCAGACTAAAACGGTAACAAGTTGTACTGGAAGAAACAACACAACAAGATGTACAATCATACACATACCTTGACAGCAATATAGACAGTTGGAGGTTTGACAGCAATATAGACAGTTAGAGGCTTGACTGCAATATAGACAGTTGGAGGCTTGACGGCAATATAGACAGTTGGAGGTTTGACAGCAATATAGACAGAGGCTTGACGGCAATATAGACAGTTGGAGGCTTGACGGCAATATAGACAGTTGGAGGTGTGACGGCAATATAGACATTTGAAGACTTGACTGCAATACAGACAGTTGGAGGCTTGACGGCAATACAGACAGTTGGAGGCTTGACGGCAATATAGACAGTTGGAGGCTTGACGGCAATATAGACAGTTGGAGGCTTGACGGCAATATAGACAGTTGGAGGCTTGACTGCAATATAGACAGTTGGAGGCTTGACGGCAATATAGACAGTTGGAGGCTTGACGGCAATATAGACAGTTGGAGGTGTGACGGCAATATAGACATTTGAAGACTTGACGGCAATATAGACAGTTGGAGGCTTGACGGCAATTTAGACAGTTAAAGGCTTGACTGCAATATAGACAGTTAAAGGCTTGACTGCAATATAGACAGTTAAAGGCTTGACTGCAATATAGACAGTTAGAGGCTTGACTGCAATATAGACAGTTGGAGGCTTGACGGCAATATAGATAGTTGGAGGCTTGACGGCAATATAGACAGTTGGAGGCTTGACGGCAATATAGACAGTTGGAGGCTTGACGGCAATATAGACAGTTAGAGGCTAGACGGCAATATAGACAGTTGGAGGCTTGACGGCAATATAGACAGTTAGAGGCTAGACGGCAATATAGACAGTTGGAGGCTTGACGGCAATATAGACAGTTGGAGGCTTGACGGCAATATAGACAGTTGGAGGCTTGACGGCAATATAGACAGTTGGAGGCTAGACGGCAGTATAGACAGTTGGAGGCTAGACGGCAGTATAGACAGTTGGAGGCTAGACGGCAATATAGACAGTTGGAGGCTTGACGGCAATATAGACAGTTGGAGGCTTGACGGCAATATAGACAGTTGGAGGCTTGACGGCAATATAGACAGTTGGAGGCTTGACGGCAATATAGACAGTTAGAGGCTAGACGGCAATATAGACAGTTGGAGGTTTGACGGTAATATAGACAGTTGGAGGTTTGACGGCAATATAGACAGTTGGAGGCTTGACGGCAATATAGACAGTTGGAGGCTTGACGGCAATATAGACAGTTGGAGGCTTGACGGCAATATAGACAGTTGGAGGCTTGACGGCAATATAGACAGTTGGAGGCTTGACGGCAATATAGACAGTTAGAGGCTAGACGGCAATATAGACAGTTGGAGGTTTGACGGTAATATAGACAGTTGGAGGTTTGACGGCAATATAGACAGTTGGAGGCTTGACGGCAATATAGACAGTTGGAGGCTTGACGGCAATATAGACAGTTGGAGGCTTGACGGCAATATAGACAGTTGGAGGCTTGACGGCAATATAGACAGTTGGAGGCTTGACGGCAATATAGACAGTTGGAGGTTTGACGGCAATATAGACAGTTGGAGGTTTGACGGCAATATACACAGTTGGAGGCTTGACGGCAATATAGACAGTTGGAGGCTTGACGGCAATATAGACAGTTGGAGGCTTGACGGCAATATAGACAGTTGGAGGCTTGACGGCAATATAGACAGTTGGAGGCTTGACGGCAATATAGACAGTTGGAGGCTTGACGGCAATATAGACAGTTGGAGGCTTGACGGCAATATAGACAGTTGGAGGCTTGACGGCAATATAGACAGTTGGAGGCTTGACGGCAATATAGACAGTTGGAGGCTTGACGGCAATATAGACAGTTGGAGGCTTGACGGCAATATAGACAGTTGGAGGCTTGACGGCAATATAGACAGTTGGAGGCTTGACGGCAATATAGACAGTTGGAGGCTTGACGGCAATATAGACAGTTGGAGGCTTGACGGCAATATAGACAGTTGGAGGCTTGACGGCAATATAGACAGTTGGAGGCTTGACGGCAATATAGACAGTTGGAGGCTTGACGGCAATATAGACAGTTGGAGGGACAGACAATATCAAAATAAGAATAAAAAAGCTAGAAAATTTTATTGAGAAATATATAGTAGTCAAACTTATCATTGGATCTTTGTAGTAAAACTTATCATTGCATCTTTGTAGTAAAACTTATCATTGGACATTTGTAGTCAAACTTATCATTGGACCTGTGAAGTCAAACTTATCATTGCATCTTTGTAGTCAAACTTATCATTGTATCTTTGTAGTCAAACTTATCATTGGAACTTTGTAATCAAACTTATCATAGGATCTTTGTAGTCAAACTTATCATTGGATCTTTGTAGTCAAACTTATCATTGGACCTTTGTAGGCAAACTTATCATTGCATCTTTGTAGTCAAACTTATCATTGGATCTTTTTAGTCAAACTTGTCAGGGATTATGGTTTGGTTTGGGTTTTAAGGACAATCTTAATTGCACACGGACAACTCCATCAGTGCTCCGATTTCCTCCCTTAGATCACACAAGGAGGATCTCAGCACAGTGCACGAACTCCGCAGCAGCGGCGAGGATCCCAATGTGTGTATACAGGAATCACACATTCTATAAATGTTTTTGTGCCGGGTAGTTTTTTTCCCTAATTTTGTAAATTTTGCCAGAGCAGCGGCCGTATTTGTCTACTCTTTATGATTTCCAACTACCGTGGGATTTTTAACCTATGCAACTTGCACAAAAGACCTCCTATTTTTTTTTTTTGCCCTTATTCGAGAAGGCTAGGCATCCGATCTCTCTACCCAGGAGATCATGGGTCAGTGTGACATTATCAGGACCCACTGGTTCTGAAAATAATTTTCCATCAAAAATAGGGGCCTGTACTGGGAACCGAACCTGGTTATTACGGTCAGTGGTCAAGGCACCCCCCAAACAATTAAAAAGGCCTGAGTTGCTCTTTAAAGGGTGTTCAATTTAGATTTCACTGTGCATTGCGCGCCTTTCCGTATTTTCCCGAAAATCTGGTGGGATTTTTTTTCTATTTTCGTTACAGGACGTTTCACTTAGACAATTAGTAACACAGCGATTATTATTATTATTTTCCTTTTGCTGTGACTTCTGGAAGTTCTTTTGAAAAAAGAGGCTAATGCTAACATTTCTCAGATTTTTACCGAGGACTTCTAGGGAGAAGGCAGAAAGCTCTAACATTTACCTTTTACGTGTTCTCTTTTCTTTTCAGTCACTTTGTCAGAAACAGTCGTCCCATTTATTTCTGAATAACGCGGTCGAGATTGCTGGGTAGTTTCGGGATGGGGAGACTTTTTTTGGATCTAAGGGATCACATTTGGTGACTAATTATGTCCATCAGAGTTCGATCTAAAACACTCTGCATAAAAGGAAAAGAAACATTCAAAGAGGATCAAAAATGCCAGGGCTCCATCCCGATTGGCAGTTGACAAAGGTCTGAGAGATTTGTCGCTCCGCGGCGTACAAATATGATCGTCACATCTCAACCTGAATTGGCTTTCACATCAAAGAAGAGCTGGCTTCCATGTTTAGCTTGCAATCAGGGAGTATTAAACCTCAGACTGTCTCAGCCAAATAAAAAAATCTGACAGACAGACAAACACAAAGACAGTATTACATTCAGCCCGACTCGGCCGCAAAAGTATAGCAGACAGACGACAGGCAGGCAGACAAACACAAAGACATTAAATCACGACTGACCCGGCCGCAAACGTAAGACAGACAGACATACCGAAAGACAAACAAGTAGAAGATAGGCAGACAGACATTGTTAAACCCAGCATGACTTAGCCGCATACGTATGGTAGACAGACCATGAAATACAAAGACAGTTTTTAATCCAGCTTAACTCAGCCGCAAATGTATGACAGACACGCAGACAGATAGAATAATTCCAGTCTGTTACAAACATAAAAAATGGACAAACACAAAAGATAAACAAACAAAAAAGATAAACAAACACAAAAGACAGACAAACACAAAAGATAGACAAACAAAAGATAAACAAACACAAAAGATAAACAAACACAACAGACAGACAAACACAAAAGATAAACACACACACAAAAGATAAACAAACATAAAAGATAAACAAACACAAAAGATAAACAAACACAAAAGACAGACAAACACAAAAGATAGACAAACAAAAGATAAACAAACATAAAAGATAAACAAACACAGAAGATAAACAAACACAAAAGACAGACAAACACAAAAGATAGACAAACACAAAAGATAAACAAACGCAAAAGACAGACAGACACAAAAGATAAACAAACACAAAAGACACACAAACACAAAAGATAAACACACACAAAAGACAGACAAACACAAAAGATAGACAAACACAAAAGATAGACAAACACAAAAGATAAACAAACGCAAAAGACAGACAGACACAAAAGATAGACAAACACAAAAGATAGACAAACACAAAATATAAACAAACGCAAAAGACAGACAGACACAAAAGATAAACAAACACAAAAGACAGACAAACACAAAAGATAAACACACACAAAAGATAAACAAACACAAAATATAAACACACACAAAAGATAACCAAACACAAAAGATAAACACACACAAATGATAAACACACACAAAAGATAACCAAACACAAAAGATAAACACACACAAATGATAAACACACACAAAAGATAACCAAACACAAAAGATAAACACACACAAATGATAAACACACACAAAAGATAACCAAACACAAAAGATAAACACACACAAATGATAAACACACACAAAAGATAGACAAGCATAAAAGATAAACACACACAAAAGATAAACAAACACAAAAGAAACGCAAATAATTAACCAAACACAACAGATAGACAAGTACCGTACAAAAGATAAACACAAATGATAAACAAACACAAAAGATAAACAAACACAAAAGATAAACAAACACAAAAGATAAACAAACACAAAAGATAGACAAACACACAAAAATCACAGTACATCTCGGGTTTAAAAGCATGACAGAGAAATGCAATGAGAGACGTGGTAAAAACTGCACTTCGCGGCTCAACAAAAATTAAAGAAACAATATACGGAACATAATTTCTGAATGTGAACAAAAATATTCAGTTTCCGCACAATATAAAGATTTAATTTAGTTAATAACTGGCGCGTTTAATATTCCATGAGTGAGGGACAACATTAACGTATGGTTCCGTCCTAATGTACTGGCTGCATCCTCTCGCTTCATTCTCTCACAGATTAAATTTATGGCCGATTTTTTTCTTGTCAAAAACTGTCCAGTAAATTGACCTGTGTTTTTGAGCAACCAAGTTTTTACGATAACTGAGCGGCACCGATTCTCAGTCTGTCCATGAAAGTCCCCAGTTTAAATCCCGATAACTTGAAAGAGGCCGCAGTCACATGACCAGGAAGTCGTTTAAACAAGGAAAGCATGAGGTGGGCAGAAATGAGAGTGAAGAATTGCCACTGACAACCTTCAACATTTTTTGTTGTGTGAGTGATATGTTTATGTCTGTCTGTGCCTCTGCTGTCGCGTTATTATTAATAATATTAATATATGGTCCTTCACGCCGAACTTTATACAAGTCTGATAACAAACTTTTTACATTTACATTTGTGTTTAACCCAGCAGAAATAATCACATGAACAGCGCCTAGAGCAGCTTGACTTTGCCTTGTCACTTTTCTTGCCTTTTTATTTGTTTCTTCGTTGTTGTTTTTTTTAATGCGTGAATAAAACACAGCGGTTATGTATACGCACAAACATACATACTCTCTCTCTCTAAATATATATATATATATATATATATAACACACCTGGAGCATAGAATAGGTCTAATGAGAAGGTGACTCACCTATCAGTTCTTGTCTACAGCCATCATCGAGAACTGTGCAGCTAACTACCTGACCAGTCTTGTGCACTCCTTACCTCGGGTTCAACAGATCTCTTCTCCATTTCTGGGAACTACGTTCTAATATTCTATCCAACGTCCATCTCGCCACAACAACTTTGTTTTTTCTTCTGTTCGAAGTAGCCAGTTTATGTCTGTCTATGTGTTAAATATGGCCAACTTCAACGGGGTGATATTCTTGATATTTCAATCAACCAATCAATACCCATTAGCTCCCCGAGGAGCATAGGCCTTCAACAAACAGATGCCAAGTCTTCCTGTCCTGTGCCATCCGCTCAAGTTCTTTCCATGTTTTCCTCATCATTTTCACCTCTGTATCCAGCTCTCTTCTCCATGAGTTTTTTGGTCTACCTCTGCCTCTCTTTCCCTGTGGATTCCTGAACAAGGATTGCCTTGTAATGCTATCAACAGGTCTCCTCAATGTGTGTCCTATCCATCGCCAGCGTCTTCTTCTCAACTCTTGTTCCACTAGCACTTGTCTGGTTCTTGTCATCAATTCCACATTTGTGACTTTGTCATACCATTTCAGTCCTTCTGTTCTACGCAAGCACCCGTTTATAAAAGTCTGTAGCTTTTTAGTTGTTGTTTTTGTTGTTCTCCATGTCTCAGAGCTATACAATAGGACTGACTTGACATCTGAGTTGAAGATTCTTATTTTCATGTTGGACTTGATTTCTCTTGTTCTCCATATGTTTCCCAATGCAAAGAAAGCCCCTCTTGCTTTTTGTATTCTTATTTTGATATTACTGTCTGTCCCTCCAACTTTGTCTATATTACTACCAAGATATGTGTACGATTCTACATTTTTTAGTGGTGTTTCTTCAAGTTCAACCTTGTTATCATTTCTTGTATTTATTCTCATAATCGTTGTCTTTTCTCTGTGTATTTTCAGGCCCCACTTGTTGTGACTTCTCATCGATTCTTCATATTTGTTCTTCTTATTTTTTTTTTCATTTTCGTCAACAGGTCTTAAAAGAACTAGCGAAGCAAGTAAACAGCATAAGTAACGAAAATGGATTGGACATTAACATCGTGAAACTATGATAATTAGTAAAACAGACGATAAGCCCACATTAAAGATAAGCATAAAGGGGAAAATCCTAGAACAAGTCAAGAGTTTCTCATATCTTGGTCATATAATAACAGACGGTGGCAGTGGTGAAACATAAATCAAAAATAGAACAGGAATGGCCAAAGCTATATTCAACAACATGAGACAAATACTGACATCTAAACAAATTACAACTGGGAATTATCAAATGTTATATATATTCTTCATTACTGTATGATGGAGAAACATGGACATTGAATAAGCAATTGAGGCTCCCGAGATGTGGATATACAGAAAAATGGGGCGCATCTCATGGATAGAGAAGAAAGTAAATAAGGAGGTCCTAGAAAACTTCAAGGTATGAAAAGAGAATTAATGAGAGAGATCAAAATTAGGCAACTAAGTTATTTGGCTACATAAACAACATAACACCTGGCAGAAGACGATAACAGAAGGCAGAGATGAAGGCAAACGTGCAAGGGGAATGCAGCGCTATAAGTGGGAAGTAACTTCAAGAGTTGGACATGAACGAGTCTATCAGAGTGCACCATCAAGACAAGAGACAGAAGACGTTGGAGATCCATTACAGCCGAAGTTCGATGTGGAGATGGCAGCTGATGATGATGGTTTATTTTCTCGTGTCTCCTACCTAGCTCTCGCTTCCTTTCCTTTCCTTGACGTAGACCACTTGTCAGCAACGTTGGTAATTTACTTTGACTT
This sequence comes from Oreohelix idahoensis, assembly GCA_024509875.1. Taxonomy (NCBI): domain Eukaryota; kingdom Metazoa; phylum Mollusca; class Gastropoda; order Stylommatophora; family Oreohelicidae; genus Oreohelix; species Oreohelix idahoensis. Next base: position 111,712 of record JAMPIV010011755.1, on the reverse strand, counting down.
TTGCCATAGTAAGAAGCATTACAAACCCCCCCCCCCCCCCCCCCTTCCTTTATGTTATAAACTGACTCTTCAACATGTCTTATTGCAGTCCTCCACATCTTATAAACTTACGATTTATATTTAGACTTGATATACAGGGTGTCCCTAAAGTCTGGACACATGGGCAAAAATACATATTTTCAAGAAATGAAATTTATTAACAACATTTTATTCAATTGGAATATTAAATAACGTCTTCAATATGATTTCCATCATTTGCGATGCAAAGGTTGGTGCGCTTCTTTCTTCTTTCGACAAAGCCATATTTAATCTGTGGAGGAAAAAAATTACAGATTTCATATGTGGCCAGACTTTAGGGACATCACTTAACAGAGGAATTTTGCGTGAATTTTGCAAAACGCATCAACCTTTACATCGCAAATGATGGAAATCATATTGAAGACGTTATTTAATATTCCAATTGAATTATATATATATATATATACAGGGTGTGCATAAACGATTGTACCCTTTTCAAAAAATTTATTCTCGGCCCCATGACGTGGTACGAGGATGCTTTCTATCACAAAAGTAAGATTCTTCTTCTTCTTCTTCTTCGTTCGTCCTGAAAAGGACGGTGGTTGCGTTGTGTCTGTTTGCGCCTAAGCTGTGATATCTGCACCTTTCGGTCGACACATCCGACTTCTGCACGGCATTTTTTAAGGACCGGGTTTGCCTTCCCATTTCGATCCATGCTCGCTCAGCCAGCCTGCACTGCTGCAGACTGTTTCCAGGACCACCACGTGGAGGTGGAGCACGGTCTTGACCAGCTCTGGTTCGCTGGTCCTGATGCAGGCAGTCAAGCTATGAGTCGCTGACTGCATTCACTATTGCTGCATCTTGGGGTCCCAAAAGTAAGATAATCTCTGCAAGTTTTTAAGCATACCTTATAAAGACTAAAAAAAGTGCGCATGAGCGCAGCGGGTTTTTCAAGTGAAACTTTCGCATTTGAGTTGCAACCGGTAATTGTTACATGTCTCTCAATACACTGGTCAAGTAGGTGAAAAAAAAAAAAAGAAATAGGTACATTCTTTTTGAGTCTTTATAAGGTATCCTTAAAAACTTGCAGAGATTATCTTACTTTTTGGCATATATATATATATATATATATATATATATATATATATATATATATATATATATATATATATATATATATATATATATATATATATATATATATATATATATATATATATATATATATATATATATATATTTTAACCCACAAAAGTGTAACGTTTTGTAACAGATGATAATGAAAATGAACTAATAGAAAATCAAGAGATAAGGGACTAGGGTAGACGCTGAGGGAAGAGGTGGTGTCACGGAATTGCCTCCCCTGCTTTGCAGTAGTGGTCCTACAGTGGCCAAAACTCAAGAGTATCTAATACGGGCCTTCAAATGTTTCTACTCTCGCACAAGATTACTCTTGGCAGAGTTGTAGATAGAAGGATAATGATGCTTCTATCTCAAGATAGTGTTTATAAGATATTTCCGAAGTCAAGAACAATGCTGCATTGGCAGGACAATTTTTAACTTATGTCGGTCTGCCGCCTTTTATGAAGAATTAAGCAATTATTAATTTCAGCTCGTTCAAGCCCCCATCCTGATTTACTCAGTGGAATTCTTATTATACTGGTATAGCTCTGTTTAGTAAATTGACTGAGACAAACATTAAATCGACGTTAAGTTTGTATAATTACAAATAACAGATTTAACAGTCAGGTTTTAGCAAGGTTTTAAAGAAATGAATAATTATAGAAGTGTGTAAAGGAGGTCACTTGGCAGCTTTTAGGGGTTATTTAGCTGTCAGTGACAGTTCTGCTCCTTATGATGGGTTGGTTCCTAGTAGACTGATCACACTCGTCGCTGGTCAAGGTTGTAGGGCGCAGAACGTTCCCAGACGTGTAAGGGAGTGTCTACAAAGCTGATGCCTTGTCTTAAGGCTCAGGCCACTTTTCTTTCCCTTCCTGTTCCAGAGATAGTACCCTCAACTGGTACCACCAACTAGTATGGTAAAAAAATAGAAACAAAATGCTCTCCCGAGTATTGCGTTTCCCGACACATGCTTATGTGTCTTCTTATTCCTATTCCACCATCCCATCTACCTCAGAAATTACCCTCGATGAGAATTAAGCTTAATCCCTCGAGAGAAAACTTTCTTTAAATTTAAATTGAATAGCTTTATATTTACTTTACATTCAAATGAAAAGGTTAATAGTATAGATAGAATATGTTTTCATTTACATCTACACTGATTGAAAAGCTTTGAAACTTTCATTAATTTTAAAGTGAATATGTTTACACAGACATTTAATATGGTTTGAAAATGTAGATATTATAATTAGAATGCACATCATTTATTTCATCTTTCCCTCCCTGCTCCATATGGACCTTCGGACAACCTATGCTTTTAGTTCTCTGTAAGAAACTAGCAATAAAGCAGTCACCAGCCCTTGCAGTGGTGGTTCACGAAATCATCATTCTATATGATGAGGTTGCCAGCCTCAAATGACTTGGACATCCACTAGCACTTTTCACATATTAATATTCACATGGCAATATATACATATTAGTTTACATGTTAGTAATGAAAAATATAAAATGTAAAAAGTACAATTTACGCCAATTTTGGCTCAGAGATGTAAGTATAAGGTACTGGCAGATGCCTTTTTTTCACGTGTTCTTGGGGTCGTTATTTTAACAATTAATTCCCACTATGACTCCGTGTTTAAGTTTCCTCAAGTACCTTATTATTATGGTTTTCCTGGACTCTTTAAGTCCTTCAAGATGTTCCACAAAGTCCGGTCTGATAAATGGAATTCTGAATTCTAACTTCTGGCAGTCTGGTTTCGTCTTGGCAAGCGATCTTCACAGTGTCTTGACTCTGAAACGTGTCAGGTTATATTGCCTGTCTTCCCCGCATTTGATTTGTTACGATGCTAAGAAAGCTCCAATCGTTTCAAACATGCGTGTTAAGTGGGGTAATTTCAAAATTATTTCCTCCCGAAATAATATGCGTGATACAAAAGGTCACGTCTCCCATATATGGAATAAAAACATCCGATCCTATCTTGGCAACGTTTACAAATAACGTATGATTACTTTAATCTAAAGTAATGTCTTTGTAACAAGGTGTGCCGGAAACGATGATGTCATGCAGGTCTGTCCAAAATGTGTCGCACAGACGAGTAATCTCGTTATCTGTCGCTTGAGGACACAAAATCCGTCTCTTTACCATCTTGGCAAAGAACGCACCCTGGCCTTTTCAGCGATTAAACAAATGCGCTGGGCGATTTTAGTGTTAATCTGTAGTCTGATGTCGGCCACACCAGAGATTAACCAACATGGTTGTCGATTAATTATTATCTCAGCCGTTCCTTGCAAAGCAGGCAATTAGTCAGTACAACAAATGTAACTGATTACTGCCGCAGTGAAGCAGAGATCGACCCAAATAATGTCACAGGTGGGGTAAACACAATAGTTTTTTTTTTAAATTATTTAATTTTAGAATCTGTTCGAGTCAAAGTCACCATCATCATCATCATCATCATCAAAAGATTTGAATTCGACATCATAATCCAAATAAATGAAAGATGTTGTCGAACTACATCACAACGTCAGCGCCCCCTAACATTATTTTATTGCTGGTTAATTTAAAAATGCTCATCCAAAAATACGCAGAGAATGCTTGAATAATCGTTGAAGAAAACTATTTATGGTTGTAGGAATATAAATAAATGAAATCGTTTAAATAGCGAAAGAGCATGCCCAGAAGATTACGGCAATAAAAAACAGCGCGCGATGATCCGGAAGCAGTTAAAAGCGATAGACAGCTTGAACTAAGACCAGCTTCCAGGACAGGGCCCATACCTCCGATACCATTACCCAGAGTTCCCCGAGGGACAGAACGGGAAACTGCAGTAATCCTTCACTGCCAGGTTGAGTTTTGGTCTCTTAACCCCTGACACTTTCCAAACGATCCGCGATCATCCGCAAATTGAGGTATTTAAACCACACTTTACCAAAAAATTGTATTGATCCAGTTTGTGGGTGAACCTTTATTCATTTTATATGTCGGAACTCCTAAGAAAATACTTAGAATTTTGAGAAATTACGGAGTTTCGACAATGAGATTCTGGAAAATATGACATTGTAATATGGACTACTAATAAATGTATGAAAATATAAAATCTGTAGCGTGGTATCTTTGGTAGAAACAGACATACAAAGTCGTGATGGACTTGAGCTAAAACATACTCGTAATATAAAACATGAATACAAACTGAAACAGACAAAGGTATCTAGCAACACTTAAATCCAGGAGCATGGTGGCTACAAACACTGACATTGTGGACAATATCAAGATATGTTTCCTGACAAGTGGTCTCTAGCAAGTGTTTCTTGCCTTGAACTTTTAAAAGTTGAGTCCAACATTTTCAGGTGGCCTATAATTTTTTGAAAGCAGTCCCTAAGTTTTAAGGTCGGCTATAATTGTTGGTTTTTTGTTTTAGGTTAAGGTAGCTCCTAACTTTAGGAAGAGGCATCTAAAGGTTGCAGATGATCTGTCTCATCGTTAAACATTTGGAAACAACACCCAGACAATGGATAACTTACCGTAAGACAACTATACTTATGTGAACGTGAAAAGCTATAGTTTGCTTTTGCCTGTGACTATGGTCTACCCCAGCTGGGGTATGCCAGGTATATAACAGTCTCGTGTTCCCAGTCGGTGCTAATTTGCTGAGACGTGAGCCAATGAAAAAAAACAACTAATCAGTGGAGGGGGTTAAAAGACTCACAGCCCCTGGGGTCTTACGGAATCTGACAAGTGAGAACATGAACGATCATAAAACGCTGAAGTTATTTTCCAGGGTTACATAACGCCATTATTATACTGAAAATGTCTTTTGCTCCATTGTAGGAGAATTAATACAGCTAGGTTTTAGCGCGCGAATTCAGGTCTCGCCCCTCACGAATGGATTCGTCGGCGACAGACCTTACAAATCGGTAGCGTATACCTATAATGCTAAATAAAATGGATGAACATAACGTCACAAAAACGATAGACGATACATGACTGACTGACTTGTTGGTCCTAAACACAAAATTGAATGCCGGCTGCTGGGGGAGGTTAGTTTAAAAAACAAAATAAAAAACGAGTATCATTACAAATGAAGCAGTTTGAATAGCGAGACCTACGTAATGTATATTAATAGCTGCCAAGTAAATAAGGGCATTCACGTGACTGACTGTCGGAATGGATTTCTCACTTCTGGCAGCTGACTCATTATGCTATCTTGCTGTGGTTATTTTTGTATCAAGTCGTTTTACCAGATAAGCTTGCTGGCCCATGCCACATCCTCAACCTAGTCAACTTTTACAGCCTGCCTGGTGGAAATGATTGTCATATGATTGCTCTGGTTCCTGAGAAACCATCTTGAACTTCACAGTGACACATTCGCATACAAGTACATAATTAATGTGAATACACAGACATGCAGGTAAACAATTAATGTGAATATTTTCACGTACAAGCACAGTATATACTTGAATGTGAATATATTCACAAACATGTATATAATTATTGTGAATATATTCACATACAAGTATATAATTAATATGAATTTATTCATATACAGTATATAATTAATGTGAATATATTCACAAACACGTATATAATTAATGTTAACATATCCACATACAAGTATATAATTATTGTGAATATATTTTAAAAACGTATATAATTAATGCGAATATACTCACAAACACATATATAACTAACATGAATATATTCACAAACACGTATATAAATTAATGTGAATATATTCACAAATACATATATCATTAATGTGAATATATTCACAAACACGTATATAATACATGTGAACATGTTCACATACAAGTATGTAAAATTAGGGGACAATAAAGAACACTAAAGAAAAGTAGCTGCAAGGCAACAAACACACTATTTGTGACGGTATTGCCTCCCCTGCTTTGCAGTAGTGGTCCAACAGTGGCCAAAACTCAAGAGTATCTAAAATGGGCTTCAAAGGTATCTACCTTCGCACAAGATCACTCTTGGCAGAGATGTAGACAGAAGGGTGATGACACTTCTATTACAAAGGGAGTCTTCACAAGATATTCATAATAAGCGAGAACAATACTGCTTTGGCTGAGTATGTTAACTCTGTAATTCTGCCGACGCTTTTGTGAAGGATTTAAGCACTTATTACTTTCAGCTCGTTTAAGCCCCCACCCCAGATTTACTCGGTGGAATTCTATTATTTTAGTATAGCTCTGTTTAGAGCGTGTGTAGTAATTTGACTGAGACAAACATGCAGTAACTTTAAAATGATTAAATCGAAGTTAAATTTGTAATATTGCAAATACCAAAATTTAATAATCACTATAGGTTTTAACAGCTGGAAAATAATTTGAATAGTTATGGATCAAGAAAAGTTATCATCACAGTCTTTATGGAATGTGAGATATTACAAGAAATTCAAATGGCAGCATATATTTGAGCTTAGCTGCCAATGACGGTTCTGCGCCTTCTTATGGGTTGGTTCTTTTCACTCTGCTCAAGCTCGTCTCTGATCAAGGTTGTCGGTGTCGTAATTTGAATCTGTCTAACAACACGTCAAATTTACCGCTCGAAAATATCTAAGATAAACAGTACAATTATAACAACCAATGGAATCGCTCCTTTTCTAGTAGTGATAAGGAAACATTTTTAGACCTGATAATAGGGCCTATTTTGTGTTTTTGTCAGAACGAAAATATTTTATTTCCTAAAAACTAAAGATAGGGAAACAGAAAGTAATAGCTCAAATTATAGCGGGGATATTACTTAAGAGGTAAGCGTAAAGATTTCCTCATAATAAAATTTTATTGTACGAGAAAAATCAGTTTTAATAATAATTTTACTTCAGGGTACTCCCCAATTTAGTTAGTTAAAGTATGCACAGATCTAAATGCACTGGGCTAACTAAAATATTATTAGCTAGAACGATAGAGATAAATTCCCAGTTTTATGGGAGCTTTAAATAATTGAAATCGGCCCAAAAATAAGCAAAATAAGAAATATATAAACTTAATCACATTATACGGTAGTGCTGAAAAACGAGCAGAGGAAAAATTTTTAACGCCAGTTTTAACTGTGTCTCGATTGGTCGAGCACGGCGGTATAAAGGCCTTGAACTTGGGCGGATTCTTGCCACAACCATTTCAAAATTTATACACTGAGCTGAGAAGAGCGCAAATGTATTCTGTAAAACTTTGCCGCCTGTATTGAAAGCAGACTTAAAGGGCCCATTAAGAGCCAGTATCAGTTTATGTGTGTTACCTGAGGGTAAGATATATATGTATATTTGTATATATTTATATTATGTGCCTGTAGTTATCCACTTATGTGTTCGCTGACGTGTTAGAAGGAAAAAATAGGCCAAATGTGTAACGGATTTCCTTACAAACGTGTGTAGTTTTAAAGACGACAGGCCAGAAAATGGAAACAGTGTAAGATATTTGCAAATTATGGCACAAGTACGACTGTAAGTCTATTAGGGTATTTGAATGAGTATTTCCTTCTAGAACGACACAATGTTCAAGAACATAGGATAGGATGACAGGATATATTAATATGATGGAATCAAAATGTTTCTCACTATTTTGTACTTAACCTGATTATGGTATGGAAGACAAGCATGGACGAATGGATCTAGCATACGATGTATTAAGGAAATGAGTAATCAAACTGAACTGGCTGTGATGTATTGAGGTAACTGTCCTGTGTCTGATTTAATGTTGTACGTGATGTTGTCTGTATATATATATATAGAAGAAAACTAAAGGACCCTACAAGTTTTGTGAATGTCTTTTTATTCCAGGTTTTGTCCTGGTAATATTTCAAGTTCATGAGACACACATGTGAGAGGAGCTATGGTGGTGTACTGTTCTTCAGTTTGATAGAGCGAAAGCCACATATCCCAGCCTGGAGTTCATATTCTGTGCAAACCAAGCCAGGATTGGAGGTGTCTCAGACTTCATGCCAGTTAAGTGGACATAGATCCACTTGACAGATTATCCAGTATCAACCATACAAAGAACCAGAATAAAGAAAATAAAAAGTATTAGAGACTCAAAGTAAAACTATTATAATACAGACTTATTATAGAAGTCAACATTATTCATGATGACTCACAGAGGACCATATTCGAATCCTATTATGTTACCAGCCAGGGACATTGATACCAAGATTGTGAACTAGTGAATGAACTTTAATTACTTATATAAATAAATATACAACATAATTTTGCCTTTTTATGGATAACATTCCATCTTATTTATTTCATCTTGTAAATACATTATAAACAAATTTTGAGTTTTTTCTAACCAAAAGAAACCGGGTTTAGGAACAATTAAATTGTAAATACTTTCATTAAGTCTTACTTAATTATTGTAATTAAGTTAATGTTCTGTTTGATAGTTATTACCTATAACTAATTTAATTTACCCCTAGATAATTAGCTACACGAACAAAAATATATATAATACCCAATACTCATTGTGGGATCAGGAGAGGTAGCAGATAGATCCTCAGGATCAAACACTATCATCATACCTGAAGATTTACATAGCTTGACCCCACTTTGATGTCGATACACCCTTACTCTTTTCAGAGAAGGGGGTATTTCTTATAAGACCAGTCTCTTATCTGGCACTATCCTGGTATCCTCTGATACACCTATTTGTCCAGGATATCTGTAATTTTAATAACATCCAAACCTCTCGCGACAGTCAGGGGTAGCTCGTTTCCCAGAAATGTCAAGGAGAGTCTACCACGAGGGTCCTTCGTCTTGAAGCTTAGGCCACGGTTCCCTTCTTGTTCCAGAGAGTACTTTCTGCTGGTACCACCAATAAGCCAATCCTGACTCACATACTTTTTTGCTCAGATGAATAAAAGAGACTTGAATCGGCCTCTTACACGTGTCTGGGGTGTCGTTAATTTAATAAGTTCTCTCTCTGACTTCGTGTGTGGTCCTTCAGTTTCCTCAGTCCCGGTTTCCTTATTTAAAATGTTAGAGATTTCCTGGGCTATATTGTAAGCCCTGATGCATACTCCAATAAAAGGTGTCCGGTATTTTAAGAAGGAATTCTGAATTCTAATTCTTCACTGTAGCAGTCTGGTGTCTTGGCGAGCGATTTCTCAAGTGAAATAGCTTGAGAAAATGATCAGATTATATTCCTTGCCTTCCCACTCCTTCGTTTGTTATGGCCTATAAAAAAAACTCCAATCATATTCAAGCAGGTGGGTTATGGAGAAATTTCAAAATATTCCGACATCGGATAATTTTGAACGTAAGGCAGAGGTCAACTCTCCCATATATGGTAATAGGATGTCCGATGCCCTTGTGTACAAACTTACAAACACACCGGTAACCGCATATGACCATGTGTTCGAGATGTAGCAATCTTACTTTTATCTAAAGTAATCTTGTCATCCATGTCTTATCGGTGATTAAGCCGATAGCGCGGGCCGATGTACGTGTTAATCTGCCGCGCTTATAGCCAACAAATCTGCGCAGAGCCAAGCAAATGTGATTATTATCACCTACAGGGAGTGTCGAATGATTTGATAAAATCAAATATCTGCTACTTAGCAGAAAAATAACGAAGAAAGAAAGAAAGAAAAGTGCGAAAATTGAGAGCAAATAATAAAAATCAGTACCACAAATGTACCGATACTGCCGGAGTGAAACAAAGATCGATAGGGCCGCTCCGTTTTGTCACACTATTTAACACACAGAGAAATAGACATAAAAATGTTCTGCCAGAATAATTAGAATGTAACCAAGTCTGGATATCAGGATAAATGGTCTGGGTTAGTCAGTCAAAGAGAGCAGCTGAAGCATGCTGAAGAAAAAAGGTAATGGTGACAACCATTGCCGCAATCCAACGTGCCCACTGATTTCAGTAAATTTCCACATCAGGCTTAAAAATTAAAAGGTCAAAGAAAACCAGATTATATTAGTGTTAGAAGTATTTTCTTATTTTAGAATTAGGATTATATGTTATCTTCAGTCATGATAATCTATATGAAGCTCTGCAGACTAGCGGCGTCTAACATTCCTTCCTGTAAATAGACGTGCCATAGTGCAAGGAAATCTCCTCTTTCAAATCTAGGAATGAACAAAATGAAGCGCGAACCCTCGCTCACTCATGCAAATCGATTTACCTTCGTGCCGTGATCACTTTGTATTCCGTGTGAGCAGTGTCACTCGAAGACGTGACCCGCACGCGATGACTGGAGGTCACTTATTCTATCCAGGGTCACCAGTTAACGGCACGAGCGTTCTAATTATCGACTGCCAACATCTGGATGATCAAACTGGCCGAGAGTGAGTACGGGCAGTTCTTGTGGACAAAAATATACTACTGGACAAAAGTTAAGGGCCACCATTCAGTTTAGACAAGGTTTATATAATTGATTGGCAAACTGTAAAGACAAGTGAAAATGTCATTAAAACTGAGCTCAGAGAAATGTGTATACATTTCTGTGTGCACTAGGTTAATTTTTTTTAAATGTCCAAAAACTGGGTCACTTTAACCCGCACGTGAAAATTGCCATTGTTGCTGCAAAAACTCGTGGTTTTTGCAACACGCCCCACTAGTTCAAAAGGTGAAAAAGTGAGTTGAATTTGAATGCACGTGGAAAATGATCATCGGTAAAGAGTGTTCACCGTTGGTATGCAATAAATCAGTCTGACAAGTGGTCGAAATGATCATTGCATTAGCCATGCCACCAAGGAGAAGTCTCAGCACTGTAGACCGTGGTCGAGCCATGGCATGGATTCAGGATGGTCAATCTGTTCGTCATGTTGCAAGACGTTTAGCAGTGTCCCACTCTACCATTCAGAAACTTCTTGAGAGATTTCAAGCTACCGGACATTTGGAAAATCGACCCTGCTCAGGAAGAATTATATAAACCTTGTCTAAACTGAATGGCGGCCTTAACTTTTGTCCAGTAGTATACTATCGTCATTCAGTAGTGACCAACATTTGTGATGGTGTTCGTCAACCACTTGCAATCAATTATCTTACAGATGTTTAGATGGTGTTCCTCAACCACTTGCAATCAATTATCTTATAGATGTTTAGATGGTGTTCGTCAACCACTTGCAATCAATTATCTTATAGATGTTTAGATGGTGTTCGTCAACCAGTTGCGATCAATTATCGTATAGATGTTTAGATGGTGTTCGTCAACCACTTGCGATCAATTATCTTATAAATGTTTAGATGGTGTTCGTCAACCAGTTGCGATCAATTATCTTATAAATGTTTAGATGGTGTTCGTCAACCACTTGCGATCAATTATCTTATAGATGTTTAGATGGTGTTCGTCAACCACTTGCGATCAATTATCTTATAGATGTTTAGATGGTGTTCGTCAACCACTTGCGATCAATTATCTTATAAATGTTTAGATGGTTTTCGTCAACCACTTGCGATCAATTATCTTATAGATGTTTAGATGGTGTTTGTCAACCACTTGCGATCAATTATCTTATCAATGTTTAGATGATGTTCGTCAACCACTTGCGATCAATTATCTTATAGATGTTTAGATGGTGTTCGTCAACCACTTGCGATCAATTATCTTATAAATGTTTAGATGGTGTTCGTCAACCAGTTGCGATCAATTATCTTATAGATGTTTAAATGGTGTTCGTCAACCACTTGCGATCAATTATCTTATAAATGTTTAGATGGTGTTCGTCAACCAGTTGCGATCAATTATCTTATAGATGTTTAGATGGTTTTCGTCAACCACTTGCGATAAATTATCTTATAGATGTTTAGATGGTGTTCGTCAACCACTTGCGATCAATTATCTTATAAATGTTTAGATGGTGTTCGTCAACCAGTTGCGATCAATTATCTTATAGATGTTTAGATGGTGTTCGTCAACCACTTGCGATCAATTATCTTATAAATGTTTAGATGATGTTCGTCAACCAGTTGCGATCAATTATCTTATAGATGTTTAGATGGTGTTCGTCAACCACTTGCGATCAATTATCTTATAAATGTTTAGATGATGTTCGTCAACCAGTTGCGATCAATTATCTTATAGATGTTTAGATGGTGTTCGTCAACCACTTGCGATCAATTATCTTATAAATGTTTAGATGGTGTTCGTCAACCAGTTGCGATCAATTATCTTACAGATGTTTTTTTTTTGTTTTTTTTTAAACCAGCGGCACTTGGGCTTTCAGCCCTTCGGCCCAATGACATGTCATTGCGAGGCTGGGGAACCTGAGGACTTTCCTTCCAACCCGGTCAGGAGCTTCGCTCCTTCCCATCCACAGAGGGTTTATCACAGGAGCCGTTCAGGTTATTCAGTCAAATTTCCGGCCGTAAACATTTCTTCAAACGCTGACGCCCGGGTTTGAACCATGAACACCTGGTCGCCAGTACAACGCCGAAGCCATTACACCAGCGCGGCTCCCCTTATAGATGTTTAGATAAGAGTACCACTTCCTAGTTATATTTCTCCTCCTCGTAGTTATCGACGTCATCATCATCATTCATTTGCCACAGAATAGAACATAAAGCTGCTACTTGTTGGCCAATTCATTTCTATTCTGGTTTATCTTTGTTTTTTGTTTTAACTTGGTTGCCTCCATACACGCCCCCTACAGGTAAGAACATGTCTAATTATAAGGCCAGACTGTCGACTGAGGGCGTGGCCTACCCACCCCTAGCTTGACTCTGTAATATCCAGCCGTATCACACATTTGTGTACATAGTGTATTAGCAGTCAAATCAAACAACAACCCACATTTTCTATTGTCATCCCACGCGCAATCAACTCTTTAAATGTAAGTACTTCCAAGCATCGAAAAATCCGTATTCTTTAAGCTGCTTGTCTTGTTCGGAAAGCGATATATCGCCAGGCGACTTAGTCACGTGATGGGATCATGGACGTTACATAAGTAAGGCGATGATGGATAATATAGATTATAATAAACATCAGAGATGGGGCTAGTAGGGGACAGAAATAGAGATACAGAACTGACACAGAAGACGGCGTATGACCTCGGTGTAGATGGTCAGGACGACCCAAGCTGTATGCATGTTCTATTCAGCTTAAAGTATCTGAATGATTTAAAAACACACCGGTTCACTTCGCTTACAGTACAATATGAAAAATGTGTGTAGATTTGGCGTTAGTTTCGTTAAGATATTTAAATCACACAGAACATACCACTCCGCCAACATTCGGACACCGTCTAGCGAATTCCACTCAGTCGGCGTCTGTGGCCTAATGGATATGAACGCAGTTTCATAATCCAGATATACCAGGTTCGAAACCTGCTGCAGGCGGTTTGGTAGCAGATCGCTTTGTGTGGATTTTTAACAATGGTATAAGCGCCGTACCGTTCAGAAAGCAATGGCAAACTACTGAATGAAAAAAATTGCCTAGAAAAATCACAAACAGCCAATAAAAGCTGGGGTTGATTGCCACGTCCTGTAAAGGATAAGCAACTAACTAATTATACAATAATACTATTCTAATATTGAGAATAAGGTGATAGACGTCATTTTTCCTGGAGTAAATTACAACGAAAGTCTTATAAATCAATGTGAAATGTTCTAGTTAAATGGGTGGGTTTGAAAAAAAATCGAAAAAAGGTGTTACATTTGTACTGTTCTAGTTAACATTTGTACTATTTTAGTTAACATTTGTACTGTTTTTAGTTAACATTTGTACTGTTTTTAGTTAACATTTGTACTGTTTTAGTTAACATTTGTACTGTGTTAGTTAACATTTATAATATTTTAGTTAACATTTGTACTGTTTTTAGTTAACATTTGTACTGTTTTTAGTTAACATTTGTACTGTTTTAGTTAACATTTGTACTGTGTTAGTTAACATTTTTACTATTTTAGTTAACATTTGAACTGTATTTAGTTAACATTTGTACTGTTTATAGTTAACATTTGTACTATTTTAGTTAACATTTGTACGGTTTTTAGTTAACACTTGTACTGTGTTAGTTAACATTTTTACTATTTTAGTTAACATTTGTACTGTTTTTAGTTAAGATTTGTACTGTTTTAGTTAACATTTGTACTGTTTTTAGTTAACATTTGTACTGTTTTAGTTAACGTGTGTACTGTTTTAATTAACATTTGTACTGTTTTAGTTGACATTTGTACTGTTTTTAGTTAACATTTGTACTGTTTTAATTAACATTTGTAATGTTTTAGTTAACATTTGTACTGTTTTAGTTAACATTTGTACTGTTTTTAGTTAACATTTCTACTGCTCTAGTTAACATTTATAGTTTTTAGTTAACATTTGTACTGTTCTAGTTAACAGTTGTACTGCTCTAGTTAACATTTGTACTGTGTCAGTTAACATTTGTACTATTTTAGTAAACATTTGTACTGTTTCAGTTAACATTTGTACTATTTTAGTTAACATTTGTACTATTTTAGTTAACATTTGTACTGTTTTTAGTTAACATTTGTACTGCTGTAGTTAACAATTGTACTGCTCTAGTCAACATTTCTACTGGTTTTAGTTAACATTTCTACTGTTTTTAGTTAACATTTGTACTGCTCTAGTTAACAGTTGTACTGCTCTAGTTAACATTTGTACTGTGTTAGTTAACATTTGTACAGTGTTAGTTAACATTTGTACTATTTTAGTTAACATTTGTACTGTTTCAGTTAACATTTGTACGGTTTTTAGTTAACATTTGTACTGTTTTTAGTTAACAGTTGTACTGCTCTAGTTAACATTTCTACTATTTTTAGTTAACAGTTGTACTGCTCTAATTAACAGTTGTACTGCTCTAGTTAACAGTTGTACTGCTCTAGTTAACAGTTGTACTGCTCTAGTTAACAGTTGTGCTGCTCTAGTTAACAGTTGTACTGCTCTAGTTAACAGTTGTACTGCTCTAGTTAACATTTGTGCTGCTCTAGTTAACAGTTGTACTGCTCTAGTTAACATTTGTACTGCTCTAGTTAACAGTTGTACTACTATAGTTAACAGTTGTACTGCTCTAGTTAACATTTGTACTGTTTTAGTTAAAATTTGTACTGTTGTAGTTAGCATTTGTACCGTTCTAGTTAACAGTTGTACTGTTTTTGGTAACACTTGTACTGTTCTAGTTAACATTTGTACCGTTCTAGTTAAGATTAAAAGAAACGAACAATTTCTAGCTTGCTAACAATGGTCTACTGAACCAGCTGTGAGCAGGAATATTTGTCAACGGACATAAAGACCTCCAGCCATGGGAGCAGAAATTCCGGACACCCGGTCTCAAGAGTTTAAAAAACTGAGCCCATGCAGTTAGAATGTTCAGAATCAAATTAAGGATGGCAGGCTTCATTTTATTGTCATTAATGTGGCTCCAAAATTGTCCAGCTGGTCGATTGATTCAAAGAAAAATAAATCATATACCCACGCCAGATACGGTTTTCTGTCAGCGGTCGTGTCTCGTCAACACCTCAGTGACTATCAACAAGGTCAGATGTTTTGTCTTTATACTTCCGTTTAGTGTCCACAGAACCAGAGATAATAAGAATACGCTGAAGATGGATAGGACGCACACTGCGTATTAGCATTACCAGGCAGTACTTTCTTTGGAATCCACAGGGTAAGAGGAGGTGAGGAAGAACTGGCGACAGACAAGAAGGGAATAAAGAAGATATGGAAAGCCCTTGAGTTGATAACACGTGACAGGAAGACTTGGCAGACGTTTGTTGATGGCACGTGACAGGAAGACTTGGCAGACGTTTGTTGATGGCTTATGTTCCTTGGGGAGCTGACGATGTTACTGTCCACAGACACAGTCAAGTAACTGCTATCTTCATGTTGGTAACGATGATGTCAGTGATGATGTTACTGTCCACAGACACAGTCAAGTAACTGCTACCTTCATGTTGGTAACGATGATGTCAGTGATGATGTTACTGTCCACAGACACAGTCAAGTAACTGCTACCTTCATGCTGGTAACGATGATGTCAGTGCTGATGTTACTGTCCACAGACACAGTCAAGTAACTGCTACCTTCATGCTCGTAACGATGATGTCAGTGCTGATGTTACTGTCCACAGACACAGTCAAGTAACTGCTACCTTCATGTTGGTAACCATGATGTCAGTGCTGATGTTACTGTCCACAGACACAGTCAAGTAACTGCTACCTTCATGTTGGTAACGATGATGTCAGTGATGATGTTACTGTCTACAGACACAATCAAGTAACTACCTTCATGTTGGTAACGCTGATGTCAGTGCTGATGTTACTGTCCACAGACACAGTCAAGTAACTGCTACCTTCATGTTGGTAACGATGATGTCAGTGATGATGTTACTGTCCACAGACACAATCAAGTAACTGCTACCTTCATGTTGGTAACGCTGATGTCAGTGCTGATGTTACTGTCCACAGACACAGTCAAGTAACTGCTACCTTCATGTTGGTAACAATGATGTCAGTGATGATGTTACTGTCCACAGACACAATCAAGTAACTGCTACCTTCATGTTGGTAACGCTGATGTCAGTGCTGATGTTACTGTCCACAGACACAGTCAAGTTACTGCTACCTTCATGTTGGTAACGATGATGTCAGTGATGATGTTACTGTCCACAGACACAGTCAAGTAACTGCTACCTTCATGTTGGTAACGATGATGTTAGTGCTGATGTTACTGTCCACAGACACAGTCAAGTAACTGCTACCTTCATGTTGGTAACGATGATGTCGGTGCTGATGTTACTGTCTACTGACACAGTCAAGTAACTGCTACCTTCATGTTGGTAACGATGATGTCAGTGATGATGTTACTGTCCACTGACACAGTCAAGTAACTGCTACCTTCATGTTGGTATCGATGATGTCAGTGCTGATGTTACTGTCCACAGACACAGTCAAGTAACTGCTACCTTCATTTTGGTAACGATGATGTCAGTGATGATGTTACTGTCCACAGTCACAGTCAAGTAACTGCTACCTTCATGTTGGTAACGATGATGTCAGTGATGATGTTACTGTCCGCAGACACAGTCAAGGTCAAGTTACTGCTACCTTCATGTTGGTAACGATGATGTCAGTGTTGATGTTACTGCTACCTTCATGTTGGTAACGATGATGTCAGTGCTGATGTTACTGTCCACAGACAGTCATGTAACTGCTACCTTCATGTTGGTAACGATGATGTCAGTGATGATGTTACTGTCCACAGACACAGTCAAGTAACTGCTACCTTCATGTTGGTAACGATGATGTCAGTGCTGATGTTACTGTCCACAGACACAGTCAAGTAACTGCTACCTTCATGTTGGTAACGATGATGTCAGTGATGATGTTACTGTCCACAGTCACAGTCAAGTAACTGCTACCTTCATGTTGGTAACGATGATGTCAGTGATGATGTTACTGTCCGCAGACACAGTCAAGGTCAAGTTACTGCTACCTTCATGTTGGTAACGATGATGTCAGTGTTGATGTTACTGCTACCTTCATGTTGGTAACGATGATGTCAGTGCTGATGTTACTGTCCACAGACAGTCATGTAACTGCTACCTTCATGTTGGTAACGATGATGTCAGTGATGATGTTACTGTCCACAGACACAGTCAAGTAACTGCTACCTTCATGTTGGTAACGATGATGTCAGTGCTGATGTTACTGTCCACAGACACAGTCAAGTAACTGCTACCTTCATGTTGGTAACGATGATGTCAGTGATGATGTTACTGTCCACAGACACAGTCAAGTAACTGCTACCTTCATGTTGGTAACGATGATGTCAGTGATGATGTTACTGTCCACAGACACAGTCCAGTAACTGCTACCTTCATGTTGGTAACGATGATGTCAGTGATGATGTTACTGCCCACAGACACCGTGAAGTAACTGCTACCTTCATGTTGGTAACGATGATGTCAGTAATGATGTTACTGTCCACAGTCACAGTCAAGTAACTGTTACCTTCATGTTGGTAACGATGATGTCAGTGATGATGTTACTGTCTACAGACACAGTCAAGTAACTGCTACCTTTATGTTCGTAACGATGATGTCAGTGCTGATGTTACTGTCCACAGACACCGTGAAGTAACTGCTACCGTCATGTTGGTAACGATGATGTCAGTGATGATGTTACTGTCTAAAGACACAGTCAAGTAACTGCTACCGTCATGTTGGTAACGATGATGTCAGTGATGATGTTACTGTCCACAGTCACAGTCAAGTAACTGCTACCTTCATGTTGGTAACGATGATGTCAGTGATGATGTTACTGTCTACAGACACAGTCAAGTAACTGCTACCTTTATGTTCGTAACGATGATGTCAGTGCTGATGTTACTGTCCACAGACAGTCAAGTAACTGCTACCTTCATGTTGGTAACGATGCTGTCAGTGATGATGTTACTGTCCACAGTCACAGTCAAGTAACTGCTACCTTCATGTTGGTAACGATGATGTCAGTGATGATGTTACTGTCCGCAGACACAGTCAAGGTCAAGTTACTGCTACCTTCATGTTGGTAACGATGATGTCAGTGTTGATGTTACTGCTACCTTCATGTTGGTAACGATGATGTCAGTGCTGATGTTACTGTCCACAGTCACAGTCAAGTAACTGCTACCTTCATGTTGGTAACGATGATGTCAGTGATGATGTTACTGTCCGCAGACACAGTCAAGGTCAAGTTACTGCTACCTTCATGTTGGTAACGATGATGTCAGTGTTGATGTTACTGTCCGCAGACACAGTCAAGGTCAAGTTACTGCTACCTTCATGTTGGTAACGATGATGTCAGTGTTGATGTTACTGCTACCTTCATGTTGGTAACGATGATGTCAGTGCTGATGTTACTGTCCACAGACAGTCATGTAACTGCTACCTTCATGTTGGTAACGATGATGTCAGTGATGATGTTACTGTCCACAGACACAGTCAAGTAACTGCTACCTTCATGTTGGTAACGATGATGTCAGTGCTGATGTTACTGTCCACAGTCACAGTCAAGTAACTGCTACCTTCATGTTGGTAACGATGATGTCAGTGATGATGTTACTGTCCGCAGACACAGTCAAGGTCAAGTTACTGCTACCTTCATGTTGGTAACGATGATGTCAGTGTTGATGTTACTGCTACCTTCATGTTGGTAACGATGATGTCAGTGCTGATGTTACTGTCCACAGACAGTCATGTAACTGCTACCTTCATGTTGGTAACGATGATGTCAGTGATGATGTTACTGTCCACAGACACAGTCAAGTAACTGCTACCTTCATGTTGGTAACGATGATGTCAGTGCTGATGTTACTGTCCACAGACACAGTCAAGTAACTGCTACCTTCATGTTGGTAACGATGATGTCAGTGATGATGTTACTGTCCACAGACACAGTCAAGTAACTGCTACCTTCATGTTGGTAACGATGATGTCAGTGATGATGTTACTGTCCACAGACACAGTCCAGTAACTGCTACCTTCATGTTGGTAACGATGATGTCAGTGATGATGTTACTGCCCACAGACACCGTGAAGTAACTGCTACCTTCATGTTGGTAACGATGATGTCAGTAATGATGTTACTGTCCACAGTCACAGTCAAGTAACTGTTACCTTCATGTTGGTAACGATGATGTCAGTGATGATGTTACTGTCTACAGACACAGTCAAGTAACTGCTACCTTTATGTTCGTAACGATGATGTCAGTGCTGATGTTACTGTCCACAGACACCGTGAAGTAACTGCTACCGTCATGTTGGTAACGATGATGTCAGTGATGATGTTACTGTCTAAAGACACAGTCAAGTAACTGCTACCGTCATGTTGGTAACGATGATGTCAGTGATGATGTTACTGTCCACAGTCACAGTCAAGTAACTGCTACCTTCATGTTGGTAACGATGATGTCAGTGATGATGTTACTGTCTAAAGACACAGTCAAGTAACTGCTACCGTCATGTTGGTAACGATGATGTCAGTGCTGATGTTACTGTCCACAGTCACAGTCAAGTAACTGCTACCTTCATGTTGGTAACGATGATGTCAGTGATGATGTTACTGTCCACAGACACCGTGAAGTAACTGCTACCGTCATGTTGGTAACGATGATGTCAGTGATGATGTTACTGTCTAAAGACACAGTCAAGTAACTGCTACCGTCATGTTGGTAACGATGATGTCAGTGATGATGTTACTGTCCACAGTCACAGTCAAGTAACTGCTACCTTCATGTTGGTAACGATGATGTCAGTGATGATGTTACTGTCTACAGACACAGTCAAGTAACTGCTACCTTTATGTTCGTAACGATGATGTCAGTGCTGATGTTATTGTCCACAGACAGTCAAGTAACTGCTACCTTCATGTTGGTAACGATGCTGTCAGTGCTGGAGAAAATTTAAAAACAAAGACACAAAAGACAATCTACAATGAGATAGATGAGGCACATCTCCTAAATGTGACAATTTCACTAAACTATTTCAATTGTATCTAAAACAAAGCAATTGTTCTGTTGATAGTCTGCTAGAAGCGCGCACGGTTTTGGTTTTCTGAACTTCACTTCAGATGCTGTATGGACGACTAGACAAAGAGGTAACACTGGAAGTGCACACAACGGACAAAGACATCGGCTAGCACCACAAGCAGTGCTTGTTCCTGGAATAACATGCAAGGGAGGCAATTAAGCACGTCCTCTCCGTGTGTGAGCAGATGATGTTTGCATGCTTCAGCACGTCAACAAACATGCGCGTTCTGTGCACGCGAGCGAGCTAGTAAAAATAGCATGGATTAGGCTTCACCCCCTCGTCTCCAAAAATAACCCCAGGTCTTGAGACACAGAAGCAGACACACCGAATGGCATATTTACATAATATTTGACTTCAAACGTAAGGTTTGACAAGCCAAGAAATTCCAGGTGTATAAAGTTACCTCCCTTCTGCATCAAACAGCACCCCGACAGCCTAATACGACATATATTTTTGCTAACTCACGCTTTTTTATTTTTAATGATATAGGTATACAAGTCAGAAAATCATCGCTTCAAAGCACGTGCAAGGCTTATTATGTGGTTTCACAAACCCACAACTAAACAAACTTCTTGTCAACGACAGTTCTCTACCAGTCCTGATAGCCAGCCCTTGAACATCTAAAACCGTGGGATAGAAACTTTGTCAGCTCTTGTATTCCCTACCACCTCGTCACAGCTCGGTGTGGAATTATTGTGGCATTAAAGTAAGGAATTATTTCAACGGCATGTCCTTAAGATGATGAAATAAAATACAAGAACTAATATCTGTAACCTTGACCTGACTTGACTTTGATCCACTGTCATTGAGCGTCAGCTATTGGTGACCTTGATGCCATTATGTGGTACTGCACAGTTTGTATAAGCTGTTCTGGGCTGCTATAAAGTGTATTGTCGTCTGTAACTTTCAAATACACAATAACAGCCGCCCACTTTCATACACTACAGTATGTACAAGAAAGATACTTACTGTCACCCCCCCGTGGAGGTAGGCCTTTAATATAGCCTATAATAGTGACGTCATTATACAAGCAAGAATATAAAAGTTAGGCCTAGGTCAGATAACAACTGGTGAAACCTTCTATTGTCGGATGTCCTTCTATTTTGCTTGTGTAGTGACGTCACAATTCCAGGCTTGTGTAAAAGTAGCATCCGGCCCTAGGAATGCAGATGGCCGTACTATCACGCAGCTAGCTGGCCATGGATCGTTTCTTAGTGAAGACGCCAACTGCAACAGACCTTGCAAGTCGCCAGTGTATACTAAAATGACTAGGTAAACCCAGCTTATATGTCCCTAATAAAATTATCAGGACCTTTCTATCTTACCAAATATTAAAATGTTGACTGAACTGACCTCCCTAAAATGAATTGACAATTGGTTATCTTGTTGAAACTTATCTACCAGCCCTCGCGACATCTATCCCACCCTTGTGTAAGACAACAACTTGTCTAAGACGTCCAGAAAGTACCAACCTGTTATTTTCCCAGCAGTGCTCGCTCTCTGCGTGCACCTCTGAAATATTCCAGATAAAAACAAACAAAAACAAAAATTGTGTCTCTAGATATGTTACTGCAACGAGTTGACAAACTTCGAGTATGCAACGATCATCAAATCTGAACTATGTCTGTACCTCAGCTGACGGAAGCTACAACCTAAATGCAACTTTATGGCACGAGATTGCTTCCTGCTTATCACCACAAGTGTTGCTCGATGACACCAGAGATAAGAGCAATAGAGAAAGATAGAACTTGCACAACATAGTCTAAGGAGCGATTGAAAAAAGGCACATTTTTGGGACGACAAAAGACAAGCAGAAAGAACGTTGTTGCTGGATAAATGGTCATATAATCGCCATCCTATTATGAACTATATTGACTACTCATGGCAGTACCAATCGTTTATTCAGCTCACAATGAACAAGTCAATGCATACAGCAACACAAACTTCTTCAACAGACACCAACACTTGTAACATGAGAAGCCTTCCTCCCACCCACCCCTTTTTCCATATCTTTCCTATAATTATCCACAACCCCTTCCTGCAGACGAAAATAATTCCCATATGAATGGACCCCCAATTGTCCATCTTGTATATTCTAAAGCGTTATTGATGGCCTGAAGGTCAAAAGATGAGCTATGTTGGGAAATGCATCGCTTTGCATGCCTCCCTCCCCCTCTCCTCAACATCCACTATGAATTCCCACTCCTTTGCGCTGACAGTCTCTCCAGCTGAGATCATCACAGTCTCCAGCATCTCACACGTGCCGTCAGTTCCTACACAGGCTGGCCGTCCATCATGTGATAACCTGCCCGTCCATCATAAGATATGAAATTCGGCCATGCCGAGAATTAGCGGACATTTCTTTTCCACACTGGTTCTCAAACTTTTACGCATTGGCTTCTATAACCGAAACCCAACAGTAAATTATCATATTTCATATTCCTGCCACTTTTACTGATACCAGATGACATCTTGAATAAAGTCCACATTTATGCGTTTTGATGCCTTGAAGTTCATCATCGGAAAATTCCACTGATGTAACTGTTAAATCCATGCGCTCTGCTGACAAGTTTCAATCAAATAGACTTGGTCACACCAACTGACTGTTAACAGCCACATGGCAGACTGACCGCTAACAGCCACATGGCAGACTGACTACTAACAGCCACCCCTTGTCAAGTCTTCTTACAAGTATGCGACTTGTTAGACTGACTAAATGATAGGTGTACATTTTAAATTATTTCACAAATGGAAGCTGTCAAAAGAAACGCCCTACCACCTACTCGTGGCTGGACGCATCTACTACTTAATGGCGAATAAATTATTTAAAAAACAACAACAACATACAGGCGCTGGAATGGAGGGAAGAAAGAATTAGGACAACATGTATTCAAACAATAGAAAGAGCAGTTACATAAAAAAGCACCGCGCAGATTGGAGTCAGATCTATGTTTTCTGGAACAAGGTCTGGTCTTGCTTGTTTTCTTCTAGAGCATGTAAATTTCTTATCATTGCTGTATTTATTGACAATTTATCAGCCCTGACTTTGTCTCTGAAACCACATGCTGTTAGCAAATGGTGATGTAGCCTCTAGATCAGTGTTTCTCAACCTTTTTGTGTTCACGGCACACTTTTCAGTTTTCTAAAAATTTGCGGCACACCTATCTGACCCCGTGCCTAAATAAAAAAATTACAGTGATATATACTAAATTAAATACACTAATTTGTGGGTACTGTAGAATAAAGAAAACTCTCAATTTGATTTTCTCTTAATTGTTTAAAATAATTTTGAAGTATATCTATTTTTGCTCAAAGCAGTGAATACATCATTTTTACATTACATGTTCACTAAAAATATACTTCATGTAGTAAATTTACAAAATTTTTGCGGCACACTTTGATAGGAGCGGCGGCACACTAGTGTGCCGCGGCACACCGCTTGAGAAACACTGCTCTAGATGTTGCAGTCTGTCTACAAACATATGATAGTAGTCGGAATAGAGATTTGGAGACATATAGGTATTTGGAACTCATGATATAAGTCGTTCAAACCTAGTTTTCGGCTGGTAATTGTTTTTTCCTTTTAGGAATGAAGCATCCTCCGGTTCCACTGCAAAAAATGTGAGATTCTCACAACAAACAAACGAAGTTCAATCATAATCAGTGATTAAGAACGACCAGTTTAGAATATCGCATTAACTTGTTACACCGATGAGAACAGTCGTCATTCTAGGCCAGGGGTCGGCAACCTTTCCATGACAAAGAGCCAAATATTTAATTTTGTCTCCATTTAAAAAAAAATGAAGAGCCGCATGAAAAAAAAATCACATGGTATCTCTGATTCAATTATAAATATATATCAATTATATATATATATATATATATATATATATATATATATATATATATATATATATATATATATATATATATATATATATATATATATATATATATATATATATATATAATTGAAATACTTACTTACTTAGTCGTTCCCCTTCTACCGTGAGGTGTAGAGGTTTGGAAGAGAGAGCGCCAGACTATCCTATCGGCTGTCTTCCTCCTGGCCTGGTTCCATTCTAGTCCTCGATCCTTCAAAGATTGTCTAATGTTGTCCTCCCAGCGGACTCTGGGTCGTCCTCGGGGTCTGGATCCTTGGCTCTTTATTTCCCATGCTTGTCGTGGTATCCGATCTTCTCCCATTCTGCAGACATGGCCAAACCATCTTAATTGGGACTGTTCTACTTGGTCTGCAGGGGGTAGGATTTAAGGCCTTGACGTATCGTCTGGTTGCGTACCATGTCTCTTCTTGTTACTTCAACCACCTTCCTCAGATACCTCATTTCTGAGGTTTGGATCTGGCTTTTATGGGTTGTAGTCATTGCCCATGACTCGCATCCGTATGTCAAGACTGGGACATAGGTGGAGCGGTATACAGCCATCTTCGTTTTCTTACCAACCTCTCTCTTGCTAAAGGAATCCTCGATTTATGGCCTGAAAAAGTCTCACAGCTGCTGCTTTTCGAGTGGCCAACTCTTCTTTGATGCCTCCCTTTCGGTCTATAATAGCTCCGAGGTATTTAAAGTGGTCGACCTGCTCCAGGACCTGTTCTCCCAACTTAATCTGATGTTTTCTTTCTTCTCGTGATATCACCATGGATTTTGTTTTAGAGCTGCTTATGACCATCCCTCTCTTCTCCAGCTCTTCCTTCCAGACTTGCAGGTTGGATTGGAGATGTGCCTCTGATTTAGCAATCAGGGCAACATCATCAGCAAATGCCAGCTCTGAAATATAGACCTGTCTCATCTTCCAGTACCCCACTGAATACTTTCTTGTTCTCTCCTTTACATGCCTTGATGACATCGTCCATAAGGAGTATGAAGAGGTAAGGTGATAGGATATCACCTTGTCTTACACCAGTGGTGGTCCTGAACTCTTCTGACTTATGGTTTGCTGTCCTCACATAATTTCTGCAAGACTTGTAGAAGCTCTGTATAGCATGAATCAGAGGTGCTGGAATATTCTTCCTTGCCAGACAGTCCCAAAGTTTGCTCCAGGGGACCCTGTCAAACGCCTTTTCCAGATCTATGAAACAAAGATGCATCTCACTCTTATACTCAAGGGCCTTTTCACTCAGCTGTCTGAGTGTGAAGATTAGGTCTTGAGTACTTCGGTTTGCTCGGAATCCGCACTGGACCTCATCCAATTGTGGCTCAGCTAGGCGTCGGAGTCTCTGCTCTAGGATTCTAGAGTAGATTTTACCAGGGACACTGAGAAGGGATATGCCTCTATGGTTTCCACACTGTCGATTGTCACCCTTTTTGAAAATTGGTAATTGAAATAATAAACGTAATTTTTCAAATGCTATTTTGATACACAATAAGTAATACAATTTTTTTTCAGTAACAAATATTCAGATAAGATGTAACATAATAATAAAATAAAACATACAAATGAAAAGTAAGGACATTTAATGAGACTTTTGCTGTTGGATTTACATAATAATTATTTCAACCGTAATATTTAATTTAAATTGTTTTTTTTTTTTCTTTGAGATATATATTGTTTTGAAAGTTCAATCAAAAAGCCCTTACAATTCTGCACATTTGGATATATCAAACATTTCTCTTGTCTTTCAAATAATACAAATATGACAACATCTTTAAAGGCCCCCCTCCCCCCACACCCAGAAGTTGAGTCCACGAAAAGTGTATGTCAAAAGGTGGTGTTAGTGCACGGACACTAAGTGTTAAGTAGCCGAGGGCCAAGAGCCGCACGAGATGGCTCAAAGAGCCGCAGGTTGCCGACCCCTGATCTAGGCTGATCTTTTTCTGAACTATAACCGACGTCACCATCTGAGTCGCAACAACTGAACGAACGAACGAACTTTATTTTCAAAGGGTTTGGGAATTGGGCACGCAGGCCCGTCTGACATTCTGCCCTTCCTTTCTCTCACCTTTCATACCGAATTCATTTATTCTCACATGCATTTCACAAATCAATTTCAAGGAATTCAACGTTGTAAATTAAAATAAAATAGCACACTCATATTAACATTAACTACTTATAAGCATTATTTGAAAATTCATACGATGGCCACAGATATGCTGGAGCATTCTATGACAGGATTTTGTGAACAAATTTAGCTTTGTTAAACAGAAGGCGCTTTCTTAAGGGCAGTATTTGGAGATTTGTATATAGATCTACACACTTGGTTAGGCAGTTGTCAGAGACTAGACGCACTGCACGCTTTTATAGTGAACGGAGTCTCTTTGTGTTGGACATTGAGCAACCATCCCAGATTCCGGAGCAATAGTCAAGGTTTGTTTGTATGTGAGATATATAGAACAATTTTCGTGCGTCTTCATCTAGGAAATGTTTGATTTTAGCTAACTGGTAAACTTTCTGTGCCGTTTGATTGGTCAGTGCATGTACACGTGAGTTCCAATTTAGATGTTGGTCAACGACTATACCTAGAGTTTTATGTTCATTAACGTTTTCAATGTAGATCTAAAGTGTTGTTTTCTCTGAATTTTGTAATTTTTGTCTAGTTAATATTAACATCGGAAACAACAACAAATGGATTGATTTGTCGTTGCCCTAAAGACGCCATTAGGCATGATGGAAACAACGGCAAAGAAAATCTATTCGCTGTTGCCCTTAAGACGCCACTAGGCGTAATGGCCACTGACTGCTTTGCCAGTCGTTGGCTAAGGACGGAAGAAGAAGAAGAATATTAACATGCATTTTGTTTTAATTATATTTATTAGCATGCGATTTCCGTTGCCCCACTTAATCAGATTATCTGTATCTTTTTTGTAACGAAAGTTCGAGTGTGTTACAACTTTTATCACTCTTGTAAAACAGTACAGTCGTCTGCAAACAGGTCACAGGAGGAGTGCTTGATGTGTAGTGGAAGGTCAATATGGCAAAAAGTAGAGGACCAAGTATAGAACCCTGAGGAACGCCTGTATTTATTACTGCTGGGTTTGAATAGGAGTTATTGTAAGAAACTGCATGTTTTCTGTCTGACAGGAATGATTTAATTATTGTCACCAGTTGAAAGTTTACTTTTGATGTTTCTAGTTTTCTAATTAAATTAGCGTGATCTATCATTTCAAATGCCTTTTTAAAGTCTACAAAGACTGCCCCGCACATGTTATCGTTGTTAATATTTAGGTGCCAGTCGTTTATCATCTTATTTAGAGCAGTGTGACATGAATGTTTAGGTTTAAACCCCGACTGACTATCAATTAGCAAGTCGTTGTTAACTAGGTGTTGTAGTGTTATTTTATGTATGTGTTTTTCCAATGGTTTGGATAGCGATGATAATAGAGAGATTGGCCTATAGTTACTAAAGTTACTATTATAGGATGGACCAGGTTTGAAAAGAGGATATACCTTAGCGACTTTAAAGTGTGACGGAAAGTAACTCTTTGCTATACACAGACTGTATATGTACGTTAGTGAATCACTAATAACTGGCGCAGCATAGCGCAGTATTCGATTACTGATTCCGTCAAGTCCTGATGAGTTATTCTCTTTAAGGCCTAGAAGATAGTTATACACTTCGTTAACTGTCATAAATGGAATGTCGGATGGGATTGTGTTTGTGCATTTGTTCTCACAGAATGCTGACAGTTGGCCTAGGTCACAAGGGGAATCTGGTATCGTAGATTTAAGACTAGTTATTTCTGCCTGAAAGTAAGTGCTGAAGTCTGTACAAGTAAATGAGATACTGGGGGTTAACAAGTCTGGCGAATTTCGTTTGTCTGCTAGGGTGTTGATTGCTTTCCACATATCTTTACTGTTTGTTTTGTTCTGAACTAAGTTTTTAAAGTATGTTTTCTTTTCTTTGCGTATTAAATATTGTACCTTGTTTCTTAGTGCTCTGTTTGTGTTAAAGTCCTTATTTTTGTGAGCTCGATCTTGCTGCCTCGTGGCTTCTAGCACTGCTTGTGTGAACCAAGGAGATTTGATCTGTCGTTTCACACGAACTTCTTTAGATGGTGCGTGGTTATCAAACACACAATACGTGTCCAATGAGCAATGGCGTCATCGGGATCAGAAAGCTGGTAAACACTGGCTAGAGGTGCGACTCGCAAATCATGTAAAAATAGTTCATGGTTGAAGTTTTTGAAACTTCTAAATTTAATACTTAGATGTTTATTTCTGGGAGCTTTATATTTATTCTTTGACCACATGCAACATATTGGATAGTGGTCACTCATTGCGACAATAGGGACAGAGCATTCTATAATGTTTTCTGCACAGGTGATGTAGATGTGGTCGATTGTTGTGGATGATGTTGTTGTTACCCTGGTAGGCCTTGACTATTTGTTTTAAGTTGTAAGATAGTATGATGTTTTCCCACGTTTGGTTTGTGTTGAGCATGTCATTTTTGAAGTCGCCTAGAAGAATAATTTCTTTGGCAGTGGTAAATACTTTGTCCATCATAGTGGTGAAATCTTCATACCAGATGGTTCCTGCACTGGGATTTCTATAAAGATACCCGACTAGAAATTGTCCCTGGCTCGGTATTTTTATTTCTAACCATATGCACTCGGTCTCTGCTGTCTCTAAATCGCTTCTGAGGCGATAAGTAATAGAGGTGGAAATATATACTACAATACCTGTTTCTAACTTTCTACTTGAGTCTCGCCGAACAGTTTTAAAGCCTGGTAGTGCAATATCATCATCTGATATTTTGTCATTTAAACGACTTTCCGAAAGTCCAAAAACATGAAAATTTTGATTCAGAATTCGTGTAAGTTCAAGAAGTTTGCCTAATAGATGATAAATGTTTAGATGACCCAGCCGTAGGCCATCCTTAATTAGCCATTGTGTCTGATTTGTATGCATTTAATTTTGGATAGGGGGTTTTAAAATAACATTAACAAAAGCAGCGTTAACACGAAAATCACAAATATTTAGACTAATTAACTTTACCAAGTAAGTGAAAGTAAAAATGTTAGTACTTATCTTACGAAACACTTGGCATGGGCAATACTAACTATTGCAATAGACTGAAACTATCAGGAGTATATGAATATAGTCACACAAAAACAGGCACGCACAGTTTCACACCACAACACTCAAAATCTTACAAAGTAATTAAAGGAGAGAGAAAATACGAATTTAAAATAGTCAAAAATCGAACAAGTAAAAAAACTTTAAAGGCCTGTAGCCAATGAAAGACGAGTGTTCCAAGAAAGTAACAAAGAACTTATTACTTTAGGCGTAACAGTAATCAACTAAATTACAAGGGAGAGACGGCTTTGGTCGCAGGGATTAAGTAACAAGAGACCTCCCCATCAAAACAGAAACAGAAAACGTCAGCATAATACATCATGAAGACATTAAAACAACGACCGGATGCAGCTAAACGGTTCCGAAAGAGCAGCTGAGATGAAGCTTTTACGGCAGTAGTCAATCTTTGCTGCAGACACTAGACAGCGTCACATCAGAGTGCGCACCAAGAATAAGGCAAAGACTCTTACCGTACAAGATTGAACGCGCACTAACGCGCATTTCTGGAAGCTTTTTAATCCTACCACTCTGTTCCACCTGCTTCCATTCAACCATTAAGATTAGCCTGAGCCACTCACGTGCAAAAACTCAACCAACAGAGAGAGCTAGACTTGAATTTCTAACATAAACAAATGAAAAGTTCTTTAGCAAATCTAAATTACATCTTGTGTGGATACTTAAACTTGACAGCATTACAGTCAATTTCCAACTCAAATCACAAGACATCTTCACCTTACTAACGGACCGACTGTCAAAGACATTCTTGAAATGACGGAGATCACCTGAACAATGATAGACAATAAAACTTGTAGAACTGTTTCTTGTCAAAGGATGCATGACATGAACGCTGTGAATGCGGCAAGTGCACAGTTCTAGTCAGCAGTGTGTTTTGAGAGTGATCTTAAACTCACGGCCCACGGGCAGCATTCGACGCGTGAAGTTTTTTTTTTAAAGGACCGCAACATTCTTTCAGCCTTGACTTCAAAGCCATCACAATCTCCCCCAAGTTGCGAAAGTGGTACATAGTAAAGAAATTATGTGCCTTCACTGATTTCACGCTTATGCTATCTTCACTCTCACATAACCATTCCTACCTCGCTCGTAAAGTGGGCAGTGCAACTCAAACTCTTGTTCATTGTACACTGATAGCAAAATACAGAGGAGATGTAACTGCCCGTTAATTCTGCTCACTCTTTCCCGTTATACCGCCATCTTTAACACGTTCTATTCTAGCAGTGTGCCTCGTGCATTTTTATAGATAAACCTTTCGAAACCCATCTGAAATGTTTTGGGGATTGAACAAACAGAAAATCGCAGAAAAAAAAAGAAATACATTCAACCATATACGTTCAGTTTTGTGACCATCTGAGCTTCAGATACAAGACCCAGGGCAATTGATGTCAACTCGAATCGTTATTAGTTTGTCAATATTTATGTCTTTATTTGGAATATAATTAGGTAATTCGACGAAATACGTGATAAAGTTGGATAAAATGTTGAATTTTTATTCCCGTTAATGATATCCACCAAAAGATAGATATAAGTGGATGGAAGCAGACATCATCATCATCATCAGTTGATAAGATCTCTATGGTGTTGTTTGCTCCACTGTAGTGTATGGAATGTCAACTTGACCTACGCAGTGGTGTGTAGACATGGATTGAGTGTACAATGTGCGAATGATGATAAGGGTTCGGGTTGTTGACAAATGTTCTTTTCTCACACTCATGTATGACTGGAAGTCATCGACACCAACGACTGTGTACCTTTTCTAAAGTTTAATTGGACGTACACACTCGACAGCACAGATAGTGACAAATCACAGGTTGGCATAATACATCATAGTACAGTGGATAACTGGTCTTGCAATGTTATGTTACATGGGCACTCATGTAGATTAATATTATAATGGACTGTCAGTAGCCAAGCCCTCAGCATCGCCCATACATATAAATCATCTGACTTCACTGACTGAGCACGTCAGCTTATAAACAATATTTCAGATGGCTTCTAAACCTAATCTCGTTTAGCGACGATTCTCCCACATAATGTTCAGCACATATTTTTTTCCATATAATAATATTGAACCGCTGATAAAGGGTTCTCATGTGTAGCAGTGATCTCTGGACTAAACAAGCGATAATACGGGCATCCCCTTTTCTCTTCTTGAAAGTCACTACATGTTTGGATCCAAGATGGCTTCACTCGTGAGCTGTCACTCACGTTTGGATACAGATAATGAATCTGTCCTAAAGTTAGTCATTCATAAAACATTGCATTGCTCTGTAGATTTGATCATGAACAATTGACTGCATTCTACAGAATATAGTGCTGCTAGGAATCGAAGTCGTTTTCATCGAGTCAAATATATTCTCTTATCGAAAATGGTGGCTTCGTACGAGAGTTCATAAAAGTATCTTGGATTACCTTGGTATAAGAAATATGAAACTGCCATTCCTTGGCAATACGCATAAACACTGGGGTAAAGCATACACGATAGGTCTAGACGACTATCACTTTCCCCACAAATACTGAGATCACTTTTTCCCCGGCGACAGGCCGACATAGGAAACACAGTCCCTATCAGGACGAAGCCAAATCACACCACTCTCTAGCGACACATCCGCCGAATAGCCTTCGACCTCTCTAGAGACAACAGAACATATAGTTCGACTTAGATATGTAAAGATATACAGATATAAGACAGACTCGTCCTACTCAGACAAACAATACACATAAATTCAGGCCATAGATATTCTGAAGCAAGAACAATCTATTATTACCCAAACAACGAATAAATCGCAGTAAAATGGATTCATCCGCGGAGTTTGATCGAAAAGATGGCACAACTTTCAAGGGAAGTAACTCAATAATGACTTTCCCTTAAGCACTAAAAAATTACCTATGTATAATATTGTAAGATATCAAAGACTGCACGTAACAGTCTTACCATACCTCCCGGGGAAAAAAAAATGGAACATTTTTTTTTTTTTTTTTGAAATACATCTAGGAGCAACGTACAATAGGCTCACAACGCATGAATAATGCGCAGATGAAAATATCAGGAATACCTATAACGCCTAATATGAGGCTAAGTCGACTTATGGAGCGACTGGTGAGAATGTGTCTCATAAACTGAGAGAAATTATTTCTCTACAAGTATATTTTTCCAGGAAGGTGTCATCAAAGTATAATACAATTCTGGCAATTACACAATGCCTAAAAAATTCATATCATCATTTCGTATTAGATATCTTAAATTTATGATTTATGAAGAAAAAAATCATCAAAGCACAGCGGTGAATAAACATCCATGAACCGCTATGTAGTGATACAATCATTATATTATTAAATTACAAATGTGTATCTATCATGATATAGAAAAGGAACTATTATAGAACTAGACATATCAAGAAGTCTAAGCCCTAATAGTTATGTGGAATCATGTGGGCATCTTGACAGAATGTCTGCCATCACATTATCTGATCCACGAATAGCTCGCACAGAGAAATGAAAAGGTTGAAGAGCAATTGCATATCGAGTAGACCTCGAGCTCTTCAAATTCTTACTCTGTATAGCAGTAAGAGCTTTTTGGTCGGTTTTTACTATGAAATGTGCGCCTAGAAGGAATCTCTGTAGTTTGAGGATCGACCAAACCATAGCTAATAGCTCACGGTCTAAAACCGAATAATTCCTTTCTGCCGCATTAAGTTTTCTGGAAATATACATTACAGGATGCAGAGTTCCAGAGTACTCTTGCATTAGTGCCGCTCCAATCCCAGTGGATGAAGCGTCACTACGAAGAACGAATGTCTTATCTTTAGTGGGTAGCACTAAAATAGGTGGTGTTGAAAACAGTGTTTTAATCTTATCCAGAGAGCATTGGCATTCCTGAGACCAGTGGACCACATTAGGCGAACCTTTCTTTAGAAGTGTTGAGAGAGGTGCCATGATAGAGGATAGATTCTGAATGAATCTGCCATAAAATTGAATAAGACCTAACAGACTTCTCACCTGTTTTTTAGTCTTAGGGATTGAGATGTTAAGTATCTTACTAGTATTATGGTCCTCTGTCTTTAGGAAACCATGACCAACTCGGTGGCCTAGGAAAGAAATTTCGCTAAAACCAATATAGGCTTTAGAGGGTTTCGCTGTCAGGTTGTGCTCACGCAAAGTAGACAGCAATTCATCTAACCCTGAATAGTGATCTTCCCAAGTATCGCTGAAAAGACAGATGTCGTCTAGATATGCAATGACATCTGACCGATAAGATAGGATTCGGCGCATCATGCGTACGAACGTAGCTGGTGCGTTCATAAGACCGAAAGGCATAAAATTCCATTGGAACAAACCTCTAGGTGTTGAAAAAGCCGTGAGAGGTTTGGCGCGTTCAGATAAAGGAACTTGCCAATATCCTTTAGACAAATCAAGTTTAGTGAAAAAATGAGATTTGGAGAGTCGAGTAAGTAGCTCTTCCAGTAAAGGCATAGGTTCGGCATCGAACTTCGTTACTTGATTCAATTTTCGATAGTCAACGCAAAGACGTATGTTATTGTCTTTTTTACGCACAATAACCATCGGCGAAGAATATGCAGAGGTGGATGGTTCGATTATTTTCAAATCTATCATCTCATCCAACTCTTTCTCGACCTGTGCTTGAAAATGTATAGGTATAGGATAAGGTCTAACCCTAATAGGAGTATGGTCAGTTAGAACAATGTCATGTTGAATGACATTCGTTTGTCCAGGGATGTCAGTGAGTACATCCTGAAATGTTTGCAACATAGTTGAAACTTGTCGCTGTTCTCCTAGAGACAAATCAGGAGAGACAGTAACGTTCTTCCATGATTCACTGGAATGAAGTGGGATCATTGGAAGAGGAAGATTTACATCTGAAAAACTTGTTTCCTCATCCTGTATCACGGACAGTGATGAGTAATGACCATGTTGTACTGGAGAATTGTCCGTTGCTTGGAAAATGGGTTGCAAATAATCCGGACGTTCATGGAATTCAGTAAGCATATTGATGTGGAAGGTTTTATGCTTCCCATCAATATCGACAATATAGTCGACATCGGAAATTTTCGATATTATATCGTACGGACCTTTCCAAGAAATAAGTAATCTGTTTTCCCTACAAGGTAGTAATACAAATGCTTTGTCACCAGGACAAAGTTGTCGTAAGCATCTCTTCTTATTGGCAAATTGCCTTGCCTTCTGTTTCGCAAATTCAGAAGAAGAAGTTGCTAATTTGCATGCTTCGATAATTTTTTGTCTCAACGCGATGACATATTCGTAGGATGACTTTGTGTCATCGTCAATATTGTCAGATGTTATGAGATCGTGAAGCAACGACATAGGGCCACGCGGACGCGCGCCAAAGACGAGTTCAAAGGGAGAAAATCCCGTATGTTCATTGGGTACCTCTCTGTAAGCGAAGAGGGCCGCAGGTAAAACTCTGTCCCAGTCTTGAGGATGATCCTCAGTTATCTTCCCCAGTAAGTTTTTAAGTGTTCTATTAAGGCGTTCGACCATACCATTAGACATTGGATGGTAGATACTACTTAAAGATCTATCTATCTGCAGAGTAGACATTACTTGAGACATGGTATCTGATATTAGTTGGGTGCCATGGTCTGACAATATCTCTCCGGGGAACCCCAGACGAGAAAATATAAGCCAAAGAGCATCTGCAATATCAGCAGTAGTAATGCTCTTCAGAGGAATAGCCTCTGGCCAACGTGTGCACATATCAACACACGTCAAGATAAACTGATGTCCTCTGGCAGACTTGATCTTAAATGGACCAATAATGTCTATAGCCATTTTTTGGAACGGCCGAATAGGAATGTCCGCCGCCTGAATGGGTGCAGCATGCCGTGGACCTTTGGATTTAACTTCCTGACATACTTTACAAGATCGACAATAAATACGTATGTCCTTGTTTACCAATGGCCAAAAGAAAGCCGCAAGGACTCTTGACTTAGTACGGGAAAAACCCATGTGTCCAGCACACTGAGAGTCGTGAGCGTGCTGCAAAATTTTAACTCTCAAATTCTTGGGAACCAGGATTTGAGAATGACTTGACGTAATGGAGTCTTGAACCATACGTACAAGTACGCCATTCTTCTTTGTAATCCACGATTTACGACTTGTGTCCTTATTCGGATCACCTTTAGTTGCAAGAATGAAGAATTTCTTCAGAGTGGGATCATCTTCTTGCTGTTTTATAAACGAGTCACGAGAAATTACCAAGGGATTATCTTGGTTATGCACTTCATTATCTTCAATAGATGAAGTTTGAGGCACATTAAGAGCCTGAGCTCTAGTGACTACAGCGTTAGCAATCTGCATGTTTTGCCTTTCCCACGTGGAAATTTGTTGCGGAGTGCATTCCTTGACTCCTGAATGCGACCGATGATGAGGTCAGCGATCGGATTCGGAAGAAGACATGCGTGTACATCTCCCGTAAAGAAAGGAGTAGCAATCCTAATGATAGCAGTAGAGTATTTCTCTAATGTGCCGCCAAATGTTACACATTTGACTACTTGTCCAGTGGCACGGGAAGGATCTACGAGTGACTGCCTAACACCAATTGTGGTGCATCCAGAATCAAATAGCACAGAGACTGGATTGTTATTCACTAAACCCTTATGTAAGACAAGAGAACCTCTTCCATCATGCGCGACTGATGCCGGAAGAGCAGGAAGAGGATGGCCACAGCTTAAAGTAGACACTGTGGTTGGCTCAAATAACGTTTTGCATTGGGGGCACTGAGATGCTCTCCCAAAATCAAAAGCGGCACATGCCATATTACTAGCATCATTATTATCTTTACTCTGTTTATAGGCTTCATGGGACTCTTGTTGTACAGAGTTTGCCTGAAAATGTGGTTTATGTCTTTTGTTTTGAGATCTACCTCGGTTATTATCACCTCTGTAGTTATTGTTACCTCTATTGTAACCCCTATTTGGGTTTGAGTCATAGTTCCCTTGGTTACCATTATCATATTCATTATAATGAGTATCTCTGTAATTATGATCTTGTTGACTCCAAGACGGATAACCCTGATAGTTTCTATAATTACTTCCTCTACGGAAATTCCTATAATTATGACCACCCCTGTGTCGAGAGCTATCAGGTCGTCTCCAGTTCTTTGAAGAAGAACCCTG
The DNA here is from genome assembly GCA_024509875.1 of Oreohelix idahoensis. NCBI lineage: Eukaryota > Metazoa > Mollusca > Gastropoda > Stylommatophora > Oreohelicidae > Oreohelix > Oreohelix idahoensis. Next base: position 74,886 of record JAMPIV010011755.1, on the reverse strand, counting down.
AAATGATTGGTTACCTTGGTTTTGATAACTATTATGGTTACCTTTTTTATCAAATCTGTTTTAAGGTCCCTGAAATCTGTGTGAATAATTGGGATTGTATGGTGTTGCTGAAGCAACTGGCATACTCTCCTTAATCTTAGTGTTGCCAAAAGTCACGTCGGGGTGTGCAGTGACATAATGGGAACAATATTCTTCCATTTCTTTTAGAGATTTGGGTTTACGCTCATGTATAAATTCAAGGAAAGGTTTGTTCACACATGACATAATCTTATCTCTGAGCAACAAATCCATAAGTCCTTCATACGTTTTTTCTGTTTTGGAAAGCTCAATCCAACGATCAACTGTGAGACGTGCCTTTGCAGTGAATTCTGAGAATTCTACACCCGTCTCAGGTACCATCGTCTTAAATAAAAGGCGATAGCCTTCCTCACTTAGCTGATATTTTTTTTATCAAAGCCGCCCTAATGACATCATAATTATCCTTATCTGCTTCTCCTACAAGGCATAATCTAGTCAAAGATTCACCTTTCAAGTTTTCTGATAATTGATTAGCGTATTGTGATTTATCCACATTATGTGTACGACAAGAACGTTCAAATCTATCCAGCCAGAATGTAATATCGTCACTGGACTGATTGAACGGTGGAACCTTAACCTTGTAAGTAGAAGGTTTACCATTACCACTAGATGCCTGATTAACATTACTCATACTTGTCAATCTCAATTTCTCCAACTCAAATTCATGTTCTCTTATTGCTTTTTTCTCTTCAGCATCTAATCTTTTTTGTTCAGCCTCCCTGTCTAATCTTTTTTGTTCAGCTTCCCTGTCTAATCTTTTTTGTTCAGCTTCCCTGTCTAATCTTTTTTGTTCAGCTTCACTGTCTATTCTTTTTTGTTCAGCCGCAGCTTCTCTTTCTAATTTTTTTTGTTCAGCTTCAAATCTCCTTTCCTCCACCTGCATCTGCAATTTCCTTTGTTCAGCAGCAGCCTCAGCTTCTCTTTCTAATCTTTTCTCTTCCCCATACTGGCCACCAGTTGATAAAGTTGGATAAAATGTTGAATTTTTATTCCCGTTAATGATATCCACCAAAAGATAGATATAAGTGGATGGAAGCAGACATCATCATCATCATCAGTTGATAAGATCTCTATGGTGTTGTTTGCTCCACTGTAGTGTATGGAATGTCAACTTGACCTACGCAGTGGTGTGTAGACATGGATTGAGTGTACAATGTGCGAATGATGATAAGGGTTCGTGTTGTTGACAAATGTTCTTTTCTCACACTCATGTATGACTGGAAGTCATCGACACCAACGACTGTGTACCTTTTCTAAAGTTTAATTGGACGTACACACTCGACAGCACAGATAGTGACAAATCACAGGTTGGCATAATACATCATAGTACAGTGGATAACTGGTCTTGCAATGTTATGTTACATGGGCACTCATGTAGATTAATATTATAATGGACTGTCAGTAGCCAAGCCCTCAGCATCGCCCATACATATAAATCATCTGACTTCACTGACTGAGCACGTCAGCTTATAAACAATATTTCAGATGGCTTCTAAACCTAATCTCGTTTAGCGACGATTCTCCCACATAATGTTCAGCACATATTTTTTTTCATATAATAATATTGAACCGCTGATAAAGGGTTCTCATGTGTAGCAGTGATCTCTGGACTAAACAAGCGATAATACGGGCATCCCCTTTTCTCTTCTTGAAAGTCACTACATGTTTGGATCCAAGATGGCTTCACTCGTGAGCTGTCACTCACGTTTGGATACAGATAATGAATCTGTCCTAAAGTTAGTCATTCATAAAACATTGCATTGCTCTGTAGATTTGATCATGAACAATTGACTGCATTCTACAGAATATAGTGCTGCTAGGAATCGAAGTCGTTTTCATCGAGTCAAATATATTCTCTTATCGAAAATGGTGGCTTCGTACGAGAGTTCATAAAAGTATCTTGGATTACCTTGGTATAAGAAATATGAAACTGCCATTCCTTGGCAATACGCATAAACACTGGGGTAAAGCATACACGATAGGTCTAGACGACTATCACTTTCCCCACAAATACTGAGATCACTTTTTTCCCCGGCGACAGGCCGACATAGGAAACACAGTCCCTATCAGGACGAAGCCAAATCACACCACTCTCTAGCGACACATCCGCCGAATAGCCTTCGACCTCTCTAGAGACAACAGAACATATAGTTCGACTTAGATATGTAAAGATATACAGATATAGGACAGACTCGTCCTACTCAGACAAACAATACACATAAATTCATTTTCCTTCCAACAAAAACGTATCGACCTCTCCATCACTGACCACTGCCACAAACAAATCATCATGTACCTCTGCTGCTGACATCACCAATAACATGCGCTTGTGTATTTGTTTTGAATGAAAATCGCACATTATTTAAAACTGAAAAAACAGCCAAAATAAAGAAATGTAAATGAGAGACCTGGAATTCTTATCAAGAAATCGGCGTCAGTAGCTTTAATATGGTTTTGACAGGGAGGTCCAGGTTTGGTTTGAGCACCACATATTTTCACTAGTGTCATCTTGATTATAAGTCTTTGTTTTTCACGTGCGATAAACGCACTTTTCCTGTGTATTCTAACGTTAAATATTGTTTAATAACTTATGTTTGGATTCCTTGTTACTAGTTTTAATATGCTGAAAAATATTTAAATCAAAGCTCACTTTCAGATTTATTTTTAAAACTAGATTTTTAAAAACAATACACACACAGAAGTACAAAACTATATAGCTAGTAACACGCCTACAAGCAAATAAAAATGGCTGCTAGTCTGTACTTTCTAGGTTTGTTTGTGTTCACGGCTAAACCTTGTCAATATTGTTCTGTTCTTGATCTTTCTTGTCCGAGAGATACCAAATGTCTTTGACTGGTGTTGTAGTTCTACATTTTCTCCAGCAACGTTACCACACAATCTGATCACACAGTTTGAGTGAGAAACTGAAGACAGCGATTCCTGATCTGACCACAGAGTGTGTGTGGACGGCCAGATATTGCTCACTTAAGTGTGAGCTGTCATCGGCGTCTCGTTTCAGTGCTCACACTCGGCGCGTGCACCAGGATTGATGACAGCATAGAACATTAGTGGACAGGACATATTCAAAGAACATAGCTCTGTCAGAAAAATAATAACAATACATATTTAATAAAGTTATGACGATGACAGCGACGATAATAATTTAGAAATGCATTTTATTTCATTTAAAAAAAAAAGTACGAATTTTGACAGAGTACAGACTTGATATTTATCCTCCCCCATTATAATAAACAGTTTATCACAAGAACCACATCTATCACATAAACTGTTTATGCTAACAACATTCAAGTCATTCATGGAAGTTATTAATTATTTGTTTAGCACAGTTGACGGGGTGATTCACGCCAACATGATTTTGTTCTCTCTGTTCCCATCAGAGTCTGGCTCTTTCCAAAATGACAGGCACAACTCCATAGGGACGTGCAGCTAGTTACGCCTGTCCTTGAAGACGTCAGTCGTGCACGGTTGTTCTGACGCTCTCTCACTCTCTCTCTCTCACACACACACACACAGAGAGAGAGAGAAAGAGAGAGAGAGAGAGAATTGTAAGCCAATATATCAATATCAAACACGCACGACAGTATATACTGTATACATATATAAATTATTGTCATTGACGCTCCTGGCTGAGCATTGATCAACTCCTGCCGTTGGCCACATTAAAGATGCTTGTGTCACACAACATGAACACGCTCTTACAGCGGTGGTTGTTCTGTGACAATTTGTTATCATGATGAGGTGGCCAGCCCCACCCACAATCTCATATTAGTTGTTGTTGTGTACGGACTGAACGAGGATGTAGTTCTATTCTTTCTTTGTCTCATAAGAGACCTCCAGAAACTGCGCGGGATATATATAATATATATAGGTAGTTCTTTGCTTACGCAATATATGGATTCCCAAGAACCTCGCGTTAACAGAAATCGCGTAAATGGTACATGGTTTTCTCATTCAAACACATTTAAAGTAAGGGGGATGCATTCCATCAATGTCGTATATAATAATAAAATTAAATACAAGTAATAATAAGCAGTTTAAATTAACATATACCATTCATTTTACTTACATGTACAGAGAACAACACTGACAAATTATTCAACGTCGACAGGACCAATACTATCATCTTTATCAACCTCTAACTCAACGAGGAGTGGGGAGGAGAGTCATATGACTGAGAAGCAGACGATGCAATATTTAATTGTTTCCCGAAGAAAGTGTCCAGAGTTGACATTGCGACTTTTTCTGCTCATAGAGGGTTTCTTGGCAGGGAGCAGCACATTTCCTCCTGACCATTAAGCTCCTGTCCATATTAGGATCATCTACTTCAAAGATGATAAGGCAGGATTCAAGAAGTTAGAAGGCCGCCTTTAATCGTTTCACTGTAAAATGGCGGCCTGGTGATTCTTTCTGCCTGTTGCATGTTGCTGCATTTTCTTCTCCCATGCAGATCTTCTCCAGCGCCAACAACCAAATTTACCATTTCATTTTCGTCAACTCCATGTAAGCCAACTCTTCAGACCATTCTGACACCCTCTTTAATAACTGTGACATTCTTGTCATCAACGGTAAAACCTTCAAAGTCATGACAGAATTGAAGGTACAGTTTTTCCACCCAACGTTCATGCATTGCTGCAGAACTTCATTCCATGCAGTCTGATTAGCAAAAGTGCATCTTTAATAATGAATGCCTTCCAAAAATCCCTCAAAGAAACACTCACATTGCCTTCATCTAGTCCTCGCACTACCGAGGTTGGTGCGCAGACAAAATAATGTAATAATATCTTAATATCGGGTCACGTAACTTGGACTTCGGTGCGTAAATACAACTAAAATTCCTAAAACTTGCCTCGCGTACGTTAGATTTCGCGTAAATGAAGCACGCGTAAACAGAGAACTACCTACATATATAGAGAGAGAAACACCATTAAACTGTAAAGAAATTAATGGAGAAAATCACCATGAAGATAATATCAAGCGAAAAGCAACGATAATGGAGAAGTACGGTATGACAAGTTGAAGTGACAAAACACAATTGCTCTTATCGTCTGATATCTACGATGATGCTAGAATCGTCCTGGAAGTGAAATCTGTGTGATCAATGCCACACGTGTCAGCATCTTGTTATGCTCCTGGCTCAGACAGAGCACGAGGAGCAAAAATCATGCCAAAAATTATATGGCTAAAAACTCTTCTATGTTCCTGGTCATAAGAAAATAAATCGAGTAAACATGCTGGATAGGCCCTCTCCTCTGATTGAATCTTATATCGCGTACTCTTATCTGATTGAAAAAGGGGCCATAAGCCAGTTTATTTCCGTTACAACTAATCTTGAAAAGAAATGTTTTTTTATTTTGTGGTCATGGTTAAATGACGGGCCAAGATGATGCTCCAGGTGGGGCATCAAACATAGGAAGGTGTTCCTGGTCTTATTGAAACCCTTTATTTGAGTACTAATTACAAGACATTATTTTCTGACACCTTTGTTTTATATCCCCGAAATTTCGAGAGGGAAACACTGTGGACATATTTTAAGGAAGAGTACAATACAAGAGAACTGTAAGATATGAAACAGTGGTGAAAAGAAAAGCAATGTTGGGGGGGGGGGGGGGGGAAGGGGGAGGGGGGGGGGGGGGGGGGGGGGGGGAAGAGAGAGAGAGAGAAGGGGAGGGGGGGGGGGGAAAGATGTAAACTGAGTGATTCATTTTTGCATGATGACCAGTTAAAATACATTATATGACACACTCCATAAATAATTTTAACCAGATGAAATGGGACTATACAGGTACAACAATAACAACAGAGCAATGAAAAACTCGGTGAAAAGTTGTAACCAGAATGAGACGGGGACACACGATGTACTAGGGACAGAGATAATGACACGGGAGATAAGCGATCCCGCTCGTATACCATAAATAGAATTTTTTTTTCCTTTAACAGGGTATTCCAGGTGGAATGGAGTAAATTCCGTAACCGAAATGTGACATGACATTGTTATTAAATATTTTGGTGCGATGGAGAGACACTATATATATATATATATATATATATATATATATATATATATATATATATATATATATATATATATATATATATATATATATATATATATATATATATATATATATATATATATATATATATGAAGGATAACTCCACAGATCCGCCTCTCATCAGAACGATCGGTGTATCACTTGTGTCATCCCCATCGATCACTAAAAACTCTCTCATTTGTCTACACCAATGCACCATTTTTAAATTACGACTCGGGATGATAAGCTGGACACATTGCCTAGAGGTCGCGGTGTTGTGTGAGTCAGCGATCAAATACAAACAAACGATGACCGACCGCGTGCCTCCCAGACTCCATGTCTCAGTAAAATCCATCTTTCCCGTCCGGTTTTATCTGATTTTGAATGCAAGACATTTTTTTCAGGTCGCTGCAAATTTCTTAAGAGTGCGAAGTGAAAACTGGGAAATTAAATGAGGAAATGAGAGAGAGAGTAACAATTACTACAAGACCACTTCTAACAAAATATAAAACCAGCAGACCAAATTCTGTGACCACAAACTTAAAAAAAAAAGTAGCCTTAAAAAAACCTATAGCAAAAAGAAAGATTAAAGAAAAAAGACGTGCAGAAAGACAGCAAAATGATGACATAATACAAGCAGCTAGAAGATCAAATCTGGTGTGCTAGTTTGCTCATGACGGGCAGTGGTGGAGGGAACTTATCGCCAATGCCAGTAAATATGATACAAGATGATGATGATAAGTAAGTGGTCGTGACTCTACATCACGGGTAGGCATAAGGTAGACCCAGATCTACCAGTAGGCCTTACTGGATGATTTGGTACATGTCTAGGGAAAAAATTCTACTTCCTTATTGCCAGTGAAAAGTCACGAGGCATGGCTGGTCAAAACTGACTGTCTTTACAACACGTTAAACTGTCTTCTGGGACGAGGTGTCCAAATTTCTGCATGAAAGTCACGCTGCTGCGAGAATCTTAAAATGGCGGACCACAACATCATAAATGAATTGATTGTGAATCTTCATTAACGACGATTGCGGATAAAACTACCAGGACTTGCAGGATCATCAATGGAAACCTGTCAGGAACGACGATCAGGACAGAAATAAAATATGAGAAGACGTACATGACCAATGGCCCACAGCGCCAAAGTGGACAGCCTGCGAATGTGCGCTGAGAAATGCACCAATTGAGCGTCTCGCTTCAGCACTCACACTAACAGCCTGTTTTCTGACGAATGGCGCTGATAGGGCGCTCTCAGGAAACCGCCGTTTAAGATATATCCGGGATATGACTTGGAACCCACGTGGTAAGACGTTCGCGTTTATCTATTTTGTTCACCTTTATCATGTTCACCTCTATCTATCTTGTTCACTTTTATCTATCATGTTCACCTCTACTTATCTTGTTCATTTTTATCTATCATGTTCACCTCTACCTATCTTGTTCACTTTTATCTATCATGTTCACCTCTACCTATCTTGTTCACTTTTATCTATCATGTTCACCTCTACCTATCTTGTTCACTTTTATCTATCATGTTCACCTCTAACTATCTTGTTCACTTTTATCTATCATGTTCAACTCTACCATCTTGTTCACTTTTATCTATCATGTTCACCTCTACCTATCTTGTTCACTTTTATCTATCATGTTCACTTCTATCTTGTTCACTTTTATCTATCATGTTCACCTCTACCTATCTTGTTCACTTTTATCTATCATGTTCACCTCTATCTTGTTCACTTTTATCTATCATGTTCATCTCTAACTATCTTGTTCACTTTTATCTATCATGTTAACTTTTATCTATCATGTTCACCTCTAACTATCTTGTTCACTTTTATCTATCATGTTCACCTCTACCTATCTTGTTCACTTTTATCTATCATGTTCACCTCTATCTTGTTCACTTTTATCTATCATGTTCACCTCTACCTATCTTGGTCACTTTTATCTATCATGTTCACCTCTACCTATCTTGTTCACTTTTATCTATCATGTTCACCTCTAACTATCTTGTTCACTTTTATCTATCATGTTCACCTCTAACTATCTTGTTCACCTCTATTTTATCTTCCTCTACTCCTTGCCTTATCTGCTGATAATGTCACATATCGATTCTGATTATTATCGATTATTGCCAGTACATGTTGTTCTCCCGTGTTTCTTATCGCTACTTACGTTTTCTGGCATGTGATCCGTGTTTTATTTCACCCAGTTACTTCACATTACAAACACAAACCAAAGACAGTCAATCAACTTTAACATCAAACTTGTTTCTCTACATACTTGATGTTCAAACTCTGACATTAGGGCGAGCTATCATTAATCATGAACAACAACATAAGGAGCTACCATCATCGACTTCGCACGTCAACCAGTAATTTCTGACAAGATCAAGGCAAACAAGGTGGCCAGATTAACTAACATTTTCTGGTTGTTGCCTGTTAGTTACCACGAGGAGACTGTCACGAAAAACATGTGCAGTATATAAAGTCTCCTGTCAGCCATGGTACAGTGTTCGCTCACTCAATAAATCCCATGGACGGGTAAATAAATTGAGAAAAATGACACACTGAAGAAAGTCAGAATTATTACCTCAAATCACGTAGAAAAAAAAATTACCAGAAACGGTAGAAATATGGAAGATTATAGGGAATGACAGTCAATTAGTGACGAAAGGGTCAACGCGGGACTCTGGGACTGACACAAGGGTCAAGGTTAGTACAACCAGCTGTCTCTCTGGTCAAACATCTGGTGCTGGGTGCCTCTAAATCCCAGCATCTGATGTCCCCGATACACAGGATTCAAGATGCCTGAAATCCTCCAATCCTGGTGGTACCCCGGCCCATGTACAATGGTTGAGGATACCTAAGGACCTCCCCACGTAAGCGTGATAATAGTGACAGTATTAGTAATAATAACAATAGTAATACTAATTAAGAAAAACAAATCTAACCAATAATAATTAATAAACAAAAACTAACAAACCATTGCACACACACACACACAAATAAGGAACCACACATTTAAAACAAAATACTGACTACTCATAATATAAATAAAAAATACAGAAGTCGTTACGACTTAAACAAACAACAAATTCTAATATAAATTGATACCAATAATATCAATCATCTGCAACAGACAATAGGAATCTTAATATAACACAAAACTAAAAATAAAATAACATTAAACATCCTAATTATAACCGACAATTAGGTCCATAATGGTGGACGAGCGGAGACAATGATGTTCAGCTGTTACTAGCCCTCTCTCTTCACCCAACACCTTTATATTTAAAAAAATGGCACAGTGTCGTTCCGTCCACTGACTCGCTAGAATCACACACTGACCCCTACTCGACAAGTGTTTGTCATTAAGACCTGAGATCTAAATATGTCAGCCACGTCTGCACGAACTAGACTAGAAGGTTAATATTTGTTCACACACCCTACTAACATCGGCGACTCTTGAACGGTGCTTACCTCAACAAAACGACGTAAACTCGAACATTAATTTTTTTTTTTTTTTTTTTAAAGGTACCGTCCAGCTCGTCACAGTTATCCTGCGAGTGTTAGAAAGCTTTCTCGAAAGGAAAATATATCTTAAGTGAAACTATAACTAACGCTAAACTGGCATTACGTGACATGCCATGCATTCAGTACAATCATGGGTTTTCTCGACAAACGAGTAAGTCATCCGTCAAAATATGGGTGGAATAATTATGTTCTGCTATATGTCCTCCTGGCGGCACTAATTCTCCTGAGGTCATTCACCTGAATGCACTGGTCATGAAGCTATGGAGGAACACGTCAATAATGGCACGGGCAAATGTAGAAAAAAGTCAGTGGACTGAAGTTTGACTACTTAATTAACAGCTGTTTTATCACAATATGTTTTGTAAATGTACGGATGCATTTTAAAATCTTGCGTTATTACTTATTAAAAATAAAAACAAAACAAACGTTTAAGATAAAATGTATTATTACTCCGTCTCTGAACCATTATTTAAAGGAATATCAACTTGAGAGACTAAACTGATCGAGTTACAGCATATGTGTTCCCTAATCCCTTCCTTATCTACTCTTAAATATACAGATAAGATACTTATTCCTGCTCATTCAAAATACAAATTGAAAAAATTCAAGAAATTTTCCAGAATCAAGCGTCTGCCATTATTAAGGATGGAAACGAAATGCGCGAAGTTTCAATAGGCGCGCAACTTAGTTCCATGCTAGAAAAACGCGCCAATGAAAAAGACTGTGGGAAAAGGTGTAACAATTAAGTGGGGGTAGGAGGGGGGAGGGGAAGAGAATAAGATAATTCTTAGCAGCCTTTTTTTTTTAAAAATGTTGTCAAGACAAGATAACATTATGTTTATTTATATTTCCTCTATATCCCCTTGGTGACCGTAGTTGTCTCAAGTGGATCTTTATCTACAAATGTAATAATCTTTGTCCAGCTGACTTCAGCTAACGACTGTGACCACATTTCAAATATTGTTCAGTCCTCTCACATCTAAGCACGGAAACTTCTGGCGGTCTAAACAGAACAGAACAAAGGAAGATTAAGAAAAAAAAGGACTTGAATCAATACTTTGTCCTACATGCAGTTTCTCTCTGTATTTTAGCAGCTATTGACTCCCCTTGCTCCAGCTAAATGTGTGTGGTTTAACACAAGAGAGTAATCAATCAAACCACCACCTTCTGCTGTCACGTACAATCTCACATATCCCGGGAAATCTGTTGTCTCAACATTATTATCTCCAAATACCGTTGATCATCGTACAGGTATGATAGTCAACACATTGTTATATCAATGCAGATGACCACTTCAAGCGACGGTTGCGGGTAGGTGTTAATTAAAGTTCAAAAACATAAAAAATCCAGGGCCCCACTCACAAACAGACTTGAGCTTAAAGACAGACTGTAAGACTGAATATTGCTCGCGAGTGTTGGGCAATAAATAAATAAATAAGTAATGACAAATATTCTCTACTGTAAACCCATAAAACCCATAACAGGGAAAAAGAGGGAGAAGATACAATTTGAAACAAAATGGATAAATTGATGCTAAAGATATTTTTTTAATGTGGGGGTGGGGGGGGGGGGGGGGGGAAGAGGGGGGCGGGATGTAATTTGTTGGAGTGTTGCGATAACGAAAGAGGCAGAACCTGAGGACAATTTATTGCAGCTATTGTCGATGTGGACGCTCTATTTTATTTGATATGATACAGAATTGTAATGGATGTCAGGAAGAAACAGAAAGGTGGAGTGGGGATGGGAGAGGGAGGGAGAGAGAGAGAGAGAGAGAGAGAGAGAGAGAGAGAGAGAGAGAGAGAGAGAGAGAATAAATTGTGTGTTCTTTATCACTGGTAGTAACTCTACAGCGTTACCACGCTGGTTCTACTAAAATACAACGGGTTAATCTTGTGTCATAACAACAATAATAACATTAGATATTGCTAACTGACAAAGAGACCTACAGTGTACGTGGACATTATCAAGTAATATCTGATAAAGAGAGAAATAAGACGAGTCATATACAAACCTTTTACAGTCATGTAGAAACCTGTTACAGTCATGTAACGTACGTTTAGTCATTTTCTCCATCTGTAAATAAGTTCATCTATGTCGAGTAGTCCACAGGTCATCTAAACGTTCTCTGTTCACAGTCTACACGTCACGTGTCTTCATGATTCTACAGCTGGTCACTTAAATGTTCTTTGTTCACAGTCTACACGTCACGTGTCTTCATGATTCTATAGCTGGTCACCTACGTGTTCTTTGTTCTCAGTCTACACGTCACGTGTCTTCTGCTGTTTGTCACCTACATATTCTTTGCTTACCGTCTTCAAAATAATCAACATTGTAAAACAGTACTACGAGCTACAATATAACCGATCACCATTAAATGTTTGGACCACTACCACTTAAAAACAATACATATACAAAGACACCAACAAAGGTAAAAAACTGTACATGTAAAAATGCAGAAATTCCATAACAACAACACCATTTAGAACCTTAATTGTGCCTACCAAATGTTGCCTAACCCTGTGTTTTAGTTAGAGGCTTTTCTCGACTGAAACCTTACACACGCCAGAAGATGGCCAGAAGAGAAGACAGAAGGTCGGCACGTCAACAGAGTTTAAGTGCGTGGCTTTTATCTGTGAGAAGACAGCACGAGACTTCAGTCACAGCAGATACAAGCACGCGCACTGGCAATCACCAGAAATAAAATAAAATAAAAACCCCATCTCTTTCAAGACAGAAACATTTACATTCTTGTATTTCTTCCCTCCAAATTTTCCAGCACTCAGCACATTGAAAGGTTTACGGCATTATGTGCCTCCAAATTTGCCAACACTCAGAACACTGAAGGGTTTACGGCATTATGCAGGAGGTCAACTGCTGTCTCAAGAGAATATCGTAAAAGGTTACAACAAAAACGACTGCCTATGTGTACAGTAAGAAGAAGAGGTAACCGTCATATAATAATTAATTCTATTATTATATACCTGGGATCCCTCTGGTAGAACTAAGCGACCCCTAAAAGGTCATGAGATAATATTCGGAGAACCGTTAATGTACAGTTAACCATGACAACTGTTGTCCTCCGCGGTGACACAACTCGCAGAAATAGGCGACCACTCAAAGGTCGGTCATGAGACAATATTCTGAGAACCGTTGGTATAGAGTAAACCATGTCAACTGTTGTCCTCCGCGGTGACGCAACTAGCCCAACGATGACTCAAAGCTGAAGACGGCTGTCCCCATTAAATCAAAAACTAATTTAGCTCGAGACGTGAGCAGTGTGGACAACTCATGTTTCCTGCAGCATGTCCCTGGTTATTATAGAACATTAATATGCATAGCGGTAGAGATCACACAACTCTCTACCACGCGTGGTTGAGCCCCCCCCCCCCCCCCCCCCCCCCCCCCCCCCCCCCCCCCCCCCCCCCCCCCCCCCCCCCCCCCCCCCCTGCCCCCCCCGCCCCCCCCACCCCCTCACCCCCCCCCCCACCCCATCACAAACCGGTAAGACATCGTCCTGTTTTAGAGGTTACTAAGTTCCCATTGTTCATTAACGAGTGAACAACCTGACACATTTCGCCAACTTACATTTGTATGTCCATACTGTTTGCTCCCTCCCTACCTCACACATTACACATCACAAGTAGTTACCAACCAACAAAACCACCTTATATTCCGTATTTCGTTGTGCATTTCTCAGCAACTCCGCACTTTTCACACAATAAAACATTTCAGTGGATACACCAATGACAATCGCCCTGCATTCCTGCCTTAATTTGCCTTCCCCACCACGACCGTGTATTATAACTTGTGGCACTCACGAACTTCTTCGGTCACGCACACCCATTACGTGAGCATTCGCTGTTAGCTTAACTCTCTTCTCTCATCATACTACCCTACATCTTTCTGTTCAGCCTTCCCCTGTTTCTGTTACCATCGATCTTTTCGTTGTGACTACGGTCTCCACACCTTGGTTTAATACTGAGCCTCTCATACCCCTATCCCTGTCTGACGATGTGGATACAAGCATCATCAATGGCCTTTGTAAGGAATTTTTTTTTGGAGAGGGGCCATTAGGGTGGGTGACGCATACTCGCGGTGGGAGGGGGGGGGGGGGCAATCTCGGAAAGCCACCTTCCTGCAACAAATAAACCACTTTGTTGTAAGAGGTTCTAAATGATACTGACGGTTGTTTAACATAAACGGTGCATTTCTGGGTAACTCCCCGGCCTTCTAACGCTACTTACCATTAAAAACGATAATTCGCAGTTGTGTAAGATTGTCTGCAGTTGTGTAAGATTGTCTGCAGTTGTGTAAGATTGTCTGCAGTTCAAGGCAATACCCCCACGTCCTACGCTGTATGTTGAGCGTGCATGACAATACTGACCCTAGATTTATACTTGAATCCGTTTAAACATTTCTCACTAATATATGGATTATTCCCCTCCCTTAGCTCCCGACATGTGATGCTAACACTAACTTAACCAAGCTTTATGGCTACCATCGCTACGTCATCATGTCTGTCAATCAGTTTTGTGTACGCTAACTTGTGTATATTCTATTACAGCTGCCGTCAACACAGGAGATGTGGAAAACTACTTTTAAAATACTGTGCTCACTAAAGATTCTACCTAGATAAAATCATCTACCTAATTAGGTTTCACAGTATTTAGAAACTGGAATAAGTGCAGCTTTTATGTAATTTTAATGTGTACAGAATTCAAAGTACGTAAATGATATTTTTATCGAATGTTGACTTCAGGTCAAAGAAAACGAGGACACAATACCTTTCATTCTGGGGATACCACGATTTTAAATGGTGGCGGGTGAGGGCTATTGAACATTTCTCTATCTTTAAAATTATTTATCGTCCTGCGTCACCTAGATATCTACCAAATCACCCCCTGTGCTCTAGCGGTAGACTGAGATCCACTTTCTGTCGACCCTTGATCGAATAAGCCTTGACCTTTTGTGAGCCAAAGATGCTGGACTAGCAACTATCAAAGCAGACGTCGAAAACTTGCATACCCGCAGAAAGTGCGGCAATTTTAACCTGCAGCTGTCTGTACTTGTCATGTCAACACGCTTGCTAACTACAGTCTATGTTTCTGCGTTCAGCCTCTGTCATAGTTGTATTTATGAGATCAACAAAGATGGAACACGTCTGCTGCATCACTCAGCCTTTTGTCATGTTGCTGCTGTGTTGATTGTGCCGCAGATAACCTTGTTGTTAACGTTAATAATCAGATGTGTCAGCGTTGATATTTCCACCTGCCGAGGCGGTGTTGTTCAGGTACATACAGTATAAACATGCATGTCTCTAGAATACCTGTACAGGATGGACAGGTAAGAAAAGGTAAATCTGGAGGAATAAACAATAACAACACGGTTCCTCTTCCTCAACATATGCCAGTTATATTCTCTGCTGCAAACGGAATTATTTTCAACATTTTTTTTTTAACTCTGACATCTCACGTTCTCTCATCCTAAATCTGGCTAACGTTATCTGATTGCTCCTTCGTTCTGTGTTCCGTATACTGGGGGATCTTCGGTTTACGTGTTGTGTGGGAGTTAAGATCTTCGCATGTCACAACCATTATCCTCCACTTCCGCCCCGCCACGACGATACTTAGCAACAGCGTAGGGAAGTTAATCTCCACCCTAAACCTTTTGTTCTGACTCTTCCTCTTGTCTCCACTAACACAAATGGTCGTTGTAGCACTATTTCAGTTTATCCGTTTATCATCTGATTCCACACTAGCCTGTCTTGTGCTCCATCCACTATGATTCCACAATAGCCTGTCTTGTGCTCCATCCACTATTATTCCACACTAGCCTGTCGTGTGCTCCATCCACTATTATTCCACACTAGCCTGTCTTGTGCTCCATCCACTATGATTCCACACTAGCCTGTCTTGTGATCCATCCACTATTATTCCACACTAGCCTGTCTTGTGCTCCATCTACTATGATTCCATACTAGCCTGTCTTGTGATCCATCCACTATTATTCCACACTAGCCTGTCTTGTGCTCCATCCACTATGAATCCATACTAGCCTGTCTTGTGATTCATCCACTATTATTCCACACTAGCCTGTCTTGTGCTCCATCCACTATTATTCCACACTAGCCTGTCGTGTGCTCCATCCACTATTATTCCACACTAGCCTGTCTTGTGCTCCATCCACTATGATTCCACACTAGCCTGTCTTGTGCTCCATCCACTATTATTCCACACTAGCCTGTCGTGTGCTCCATCCACTATTATTCCACACTAGCCTGTCTTGTGCTCCATCCACTATGATTCCACACTAGCCTGTCTTGTGCTCCATCCACTATTATTCCACACTAGCCTGTCTTGTGCTCCATCTACTATGATTCCACACTAGCCTGTCTTGTGATCCATCCACTATTATTCCACACTAGCCTGTTGTTGCGTGATAAATTCTCGCAACATCGTTTTATTTCAATATCTGTTTTATAACGCAAGGGCAACAACTGCTCTTTGTCGATCGGTTTCCGCCCACCACTAGTGGGAGTGAGCGATTTGGAATGGCGAAAGAGATGCCTCGTTGAAGAGGGGATCTCCGCTATTTTTTGTTCTGTCAGGGATGTGTAGTCCTCTTAATGGATATTTCGTTTATTCGAGATAATACCTCTAGTGTTTCCCACATGTCGGGAGGCGTGATATTTCTGTGTATTTCATGAAAGCAAGGTAAATTGACTCTTTCATTAACTCTATTGATTTTGGGTCGTGAGCGATTTCGATTCATAGCCTGTCTCCGAAAGTCGTCGTCACGAGATGTTCTTTCCCAGCTCACATGTCGCTGCATTGTACTGCATCGGTTGATGCAGGTACCAAGGACCATTACTTGCTACTTTGTTAAATGAACTAGGTTTGGAAAACCTTTATTATCTAGAGGATATTTTTGAGGACATGATTTATACTTCGGCAGACGTGTCTGTCTTGCTGAAGTCAAACTAAGGAGAGTGAACTGATCTCATACATCTGGTTATCTCCTGGCTGTTATAGAAAAGGATGGAGTTTTCCACCTGACTACATTTACAGCACTATGAAATATAACATGCATCTGACTCATCATTGTAATGCTGTCTACCGTCTATTGCTGTATTGAATGTTGCTGTGATAATGACTGTTTGATGTGCCTACACATTTGCGTAACCATTTTGTCACTGTGGCGTCCACAATAAATAATGAAGAAAAACGTCAACGGCTGTTTCAAGACTCATTGACTTTATACGTCGTGAGTTTACTGACGTCCTATGTGGATTGCCCTGTTATTGTTGTATGAACATTGTTTTGACTGAACACATCTACACACTACACAAAACCAGACATGCGGATACCATCCATCATCATATGGCATCACGCATCATTTGGTGGCCATAAGCTGGTTTGATTCTGGTACCAGCAAACACGGGGTCCCTTACCCACTTCATTTTCAACAAGAATTCATCAGCATCCTTCAAGAAATTAACATTCTTCAATACAGTCAACATCTTCAAAATTTTCAAAGTACTCGGCGTTGCCCGGTAAAAGTCAAATTTCAATTTTTTGACGGAAACAAGAATTTGACAGTACCCGGCGTTGTTACATGTTGCCGGATAACTCGGACTGCTGTTATCTTTTACGCAAGTCAAGCAAGTTGCTGCTGTCAAGGTTCCAGTGCTGTCGTTTTTTGAGAAGGTCAAGTGCCGGTTGAAACGGGTTGTTTTCTGAAGAAGGCCAAGTACCGATTTCCATCAACTTACTTTTGGATTAGAAGGTCAAGTGCCGAAACAACTCAACACACAGTATGTCAGAAGCTCTTGTACCATCGTGTTAGCAGTGGAAGCAGTTCAGATGTGCCATCATCGTTGGAGCTTCGCTCTTTAGGACGTTGATTGACATCCGTTTTTCTGCTGTTCTACGATTGGAAGCCTATAAGTTAAGTGGCCTGTTTGTATGTAAACTGTGCCCTTGTACTTCTGCTGAGTCTTCTGTGTATCATCTCATTCTATATGTTATATGTTTATATGTTATTCGTATATTTATATGTTTATATTTCAGCGGGTTCTCGGTTGGGTGGTGTCTCCGGTAGATTATGCCACGTCATAGAGGTCGTCTATTGTGAGCGTTTTCTGTAGGGTTTGCAAATTTCCGATACTGGAATTTGCTAAGCGACTTCTGTTGCTATTTATGTTAGCTGTGATGACATGTTTTAATATTGTTTTCGTTATTATTTCGCATTCTTTAGTTTTGTTTTGATTTGTTTGTATTTGTTAGCCTACTCTTGTCTATAATTTAGTTTCATACAACATTTTTTGTTTATACACTGTGATGTCATGTATTTTGTTTAATTCTATCGCAGATATCGTCACATTTTTTGTGATATTTCATTAATTTCTGCTTTATTTTTAGTTGATTTCTGCGAAAGTTTTTGTATTGTTGCTGATCTTTGTTATTGTTTACATTGTTATTGTTTACATTGTTTGTATTGTTTACATTTTCAATGTTTACATTCTGCATGTGTTTACATAGTCATTGTTTACAGTTATAGTAATTAGTTAATGGGCTATGCTAATGCACTGTTACTACTACACTGATGATAAATGAATGATGAATAGTGTCGTGCACTATTGAATGAGAAGTGCACTTATGATCAAGAATTGAGTGCTGATATTTCATATACAAGTTCTTTGATTGGAGACTTGTTTCCCACAGAGACTGGGATAATATAAGGTGATGTGAATATACAAGTGCTTAATTAAGACTTGCTACACTTAGGTTTGAAATAAATTAGTTAATTATTTCAGGTTTTGGACTCATATGTTAGACAACATGTCTACATTTGAGCACTTTATTGAGCAGGGTAAATTGCTTGGGAAGACTGGTGATAAGTTAGAAGAATTTGCAACTGCTCGATATGATAAAGCAATGGAAGCTGAACAAAAGAAACTGCAGATGCAGGTGGATGAAAAGAGATTCCAAATGGAAATGGAAAAACAAAAAAGGGAATCAGAAGCTGAGGAGAGAAAACTCCAGCTACAGCTAGAGGCTGAGAATAAAAGACTTGAAAAAGAAGCTGAGAATAAAAGACTTGAAAAAGAAGCTGAAAATAAAAGACTTGAAAAAAGAAGCTGAAAATGAAAGACTTCAAATGCAGGCTGAGGAAAGAAGATTACAGAGAGAGTCTGATGAGAGGAAAGCAAAAATGGAACATGAAGAAAAACTCTTAGCTTTAGAGTTGGAAAAATTGAAATTGACGAGCATGAGTAATGGTAATGATTCAAACAAGGGTTCATCTTCTGGTAAGGCTAATAATGATACTTTTAAGATTAAGTTACCAACATTTAGTCCTTCCAGTGATGACATAATGTTCTATCTGGACAGATTTGAACAAGCATGTACAGCTCATAACATAGACAAAGCAAAATATGTTTATCAGTTATCAGGGATACTGACAGGTAAAGCTCTAAGTATATTAAATATGGTGGATGAACATGACAAGAACAATTATGAGGTTGTCAGGGCCGCTTTGTTAAAGAAATATCAGCTTAACGAAGACGGCTATCGTCTACAATTTAAAAAAATGTTACCTGAAAATGGAGTTGAATTCTCCGAGTTTATTGCAAGAATACGCATTACTTTCTCACGATGGGTTGAACTATCTAAGACGGAAAAAACTTATGAAGGACTTATGGACTTAATACTTAGAGACAAAGTCATGTCGTCTGTCAATGAGTCTTTCCTTGCTTTCCTTCATGAACGTAAACCTAAAACAATAAAAGAAATGGAAGATTTCTGTTGCCAATACGTAACTGCGCACCCACACATAACCATGGGTAACTCTAAGGTGAAAGAAGGTTTACCAGTTGCTTCGGCAGCTCCGTATGGCCAAAACTTTGCTCGTAGATTCCAACAAAATTTTGATAGAAAGAGTAGCGGTAATTTCTGTCAAAATCATGGAAATCAATTTCATGGTGATTCTTCTTCGAAGAATTGGAGACAACCTGATAGTGGTCGTTACTATCACCCTAATAATTATAAGCATTTCAAAAGAGGATATGGTAATAGAGGTTATTCCTGCCGAAGACCTCAGAACCAAACAAATAGATGTTCGCATCAATGTGAACATGATAGTAATCGTGGAAACTGGAATTCGAACCAGTATAACAATTACAATAGAGACAATAATAACTGCAGAGATAATAATAACTCTGATAACTTCAGAGGTAATAATAGTCGGGGTAGATCTCAACACAAAAAAAAGAGATATCAGCAGGCTAATGCTGTACAACAGGAAACTGAGGGAGCCTGTAATCATGTTGTTGATAGTAAAAACTTTGACGCTGTCACTAGTTCTGTTTTTGACTTTGAGAGAGCAAACAAATGCCCCCAATGCAGTACTTTATTCGAACCGGGTACCATAACTACTTTGAGTTGTGGTCACCCACTTCCCGCTCTTCCTGCTGCTGTTGCGCATGACGGGAGGGGTTCTTTAATTCTACATAAGGGTCTTGTTAATGATACTCCGGTCTCCACTACTTTTCGATTCCGGATGCACCACTATTGGTGTTAGACAATCGCTTGTAGATCCATCTTGTGCTACAGGAAGGGTTATTAAATGTGTCACATTTTGGCGGCACTCTAGAAAAATATCCTACTGCTGTAATTCGCATTGCCCACTCCTTTCTTTACTGGAGATGTGCATGCTTGTCTCTTACCTAATCCTATTGCGGACCTTATTATTGGTCGTATTCACGGAGTTAGGGAGTGTACCCCACAGCAGATTGCTGCTTGGGAAGATAATAACATGCAAGCTACAAATGCAGTAGTTACAAGAGCACAAGCTCTACAAACACCCGAAACTTCACTGAATAGTGATAATGAAGTTGATAGCCAAGATAGTCACTTAGTAATCACTCGTGACTCTTTCATAAAATTGCAAGAAGAAGATCCTTCTTTAAAAAAAATTCTTCGTTCTTGCGAAGAAAGGTGATCCGAATCAGGATACAAATAGAAAATCTTGGATTGCAATGAGAAACGGCGTACTTGTACGTATGGTACAAGATTCGGCTACGTCGGCACATTCGCAAATTCTTGTTCCCAAGAGCATGAGAGTCCAAATATTGCAACATGCTCATGACTCGCAATGTGCTGGACATATGGGTTTTGCCCGTACGAAGTCGAGAGTCCTTGCGGCTTTCTTTTGGCCTTTTGTCAATAAGGACATTCGTATTTACTGCCGATCATGCAAGGTATGTCAGGAGGTCAAATCTAGAGGACCACGACATGCTGCGCCTATCCAGGCTGCTGACATTCCTATTCGGCCGTTTCAGAAAATGGCCATAGATATTATTGGCCCTTTTAAGGTCAAGTCGGCCAGAGGACATCAGTTTATCCTTACATGTGTCGATATGTGCACACGTTGGCCAGAGGCTATTCCTCTTAAGAGCATATCTACTACAGATATCGCAGATGCTCTTTGGTTGATATTTTCTCGCTTGGGGTTCCCCAGAGAAATATTGTCAGACCATGGCACTCAACTCATATCTGACACTATGTCACAGGTAATGTCTACCTTACATATTGAACGATCTCTCAGTAGTATCTACCATCCTATGTCTAATGGGTTAGTTGAGCGTCTGAATAGAACGCTCAAGACTTTGCTTGGTAAGATAACTGAAGATCATCCTCAAGATTGGGACAGGGTTTTACCGCGGCTCTCTTTGCCTATAGAGAAGTCCCTAATGAACACACAGGATTTTCTCCCTTCGAACTTGTCTTTGGCGCGCGTCCACGCGGCCCTATGTCTTTATTACACGATCTCATCACTGCCGATGATATTAGCGATGAAACTCAATCCCCATATGAGTATGTCATTGCTCTTAGACAAAAGATCATTGAGGCATGTAAGCTAGCAACTGCTTCATCAGAAATTGCTAAAGAGAAGGCAAGACAGTTTGCTAACAAGAATAGATGTCTACGACAACTTTGTCCAGGTGACCAAGCATTCGTCCTACTCCCCAGTAGGGAAAATAGACTTCTTATTGCATGGAAAGGTCCGTATGCAATAGTCTCTCGGATTTCCGATGTTGACTATGTGGTCGATATTGATGGAAAGCATAAAACTTTCCACATAAACATGCTTTCGGAATTTCACGAACGTCCGGACTATTTGCTGCCTATTTTCCAGGCAACGGATGATGCTCCTGCACCTCACGGTCATTATTCATCCTTGTCTGTCATTCAGGATGAGGAAGCTACCTTCTCTGATGTCAACCTTCCCCTTCCAGTGGTTCCATTACATTCCACGGAATCTTGGAAAAACGTTTCTGTTTCTCCTAATCTTTCTGGTGACGAACATCGACGAGACTTGTCGATGTTACAAACATTTCAGGATGTTCTCACTGACATTCCTGGACACACAGATGTCATAGAACATGACATAATTCTTACCGAAAATAATCCAATTAGGGTTAGGCCGTATCCTATTCCTATACACTTTCAGTCGCAAGTGGAAAAGGAATTGGATGAAATGATTCAATTAAATATAATTGAACCATCGACTTCACCATATTCTTCTTCCATGGTTATTGTCCGGAAGAAGGATAAGAACATACGAATTTGCGTTGATTATCGCAAATTGAATCAGGTCACAAAGTTCGATGCTGAACCGATGCCTTTGTTAGAAGATCTACTGATTAGACTTTCTAATTCTAGATTCTTCACTAAACTTGACTTGTCTAAAGGTTATTGGCAAGTGCCTTTAGCAGCGCATGCCAAACCTCTTACTGCTTTTTCTACACCTAGGGGTCTATTTCAATGGAATGTTATGCCTTTTGGTCTCATGAACGCCCCTGCCACTTTCGTTCGCATGATGCGTCGAATTCTGTCACATCGTTCGGATGTCATCGCATACTTAGATGACATCTGTCTCTTCAGTGATACCTGGGAAGATCACTATTTAGGGTTATATGACTTACTGTCCACTCTACGTGAGAATAATTTGACAGCAAAACCTTCTAAAGCTTTTGTTGGTTTTGGTGAAATCTCTTTCCTGGGTCATCGTGTTGGTCATGGTCTCTTGAAGACAGAAGACCACAATACTTCCAAAATACTGAACATCTCTGTTCCTAAAACGAAGAAACAAGTTAGGAGTCTCTTAGGTTTAATTCAATTTTATGGGAGATTTATTCCAAATTTATCTTCGATCATGGCACCTCTATCAACATTGTTGAAGAAAGGTTCGCCTAATCTGGTCCGTTGGTCTGAAGAATGCCAATCTTCACTAGACCAAATCAAGAATATATTTTCTTCTCCTCCCATCTTAAGATTACCTACTCTTGATAGGACTTTTGTTCTTCGGAGTGATGCTTCATCCACTGGGATTGGAGCAGCACTGATGCAAGAATATGCAAATACTCTGCATCCTGTTATGTACATTTCTAGAAAACTAAATGCGGCAGAGAGGAACTACTCGGTTTTAGCCCGTGAGTTGTTAGCGATGGTTTGGTCAATTCTAAAACTACAAAGATTCCTCCTGGGCGCACATTTCATTCTAGAGACTGATCAGAAAGCTCTTACAGCTATTCAGACTAAGAATTTGAAGAGTTCGAGATCCACTCGATATGCTATAGCTCTTCAACCTTTTCACTTCACGGTACGAGCTATCCGTGGTGCGGATAATGTGATGGCTGACATTTTGTCTAGATGCCCACATGACTCCAACTAATACTTCTGTCCTATATTTCCATATATTACAGAGTCATAACACACCTATATTTCTACAATAGATTAGCACATCTGTACTTACTTTATATGTACACACTATCGTGCTTTGTTGTCATCTTCTTCTGTTCGTTTTTTAAGATGATAGAGGAGGACTGAGTAGTTAATATAAGGGCCGTTAGTTTACTAAACAGCCACAATTATTAATAATGTATTGTACCTTATGAAGCATATTAGTTATTAATTTAGCATTATATTGCTTGTACTTTCTCAGAATGTCATTGTTGAGCTGAGGACTTACCTTACTAGTTTCAAGCATGACGAGTTCTAGATTGTGTACTTACCCTCGGAATACCAGAGCATATGTCCTGGATCGTCATGTAGTTTAACTTTACTATGTACTTATGTCATTACATGTCAAAGAATGTACTATTTAAATTTTCATATCAGATTTGTACATCCATTTTTAAAGACAATATTAGAGTATGCTGTTTAATGATGATTATAGTAACTTGCATACGTATATTGTGTTTACATGCTAACGTGATGTGTGTTGGTGACACCTCCCCGATGTGAATATTTTTTGAGACATATTTATTTTTCTGTTGAGGTATATCCTCACCAGACACTCTATAATTAGCCTATTGATTGGCAATTTAATTAATTATCAGCGCATAATTCGTGCGTTTTGAGCCGCTTATCGCATGCTCTTTGATATTAAAAAAAAAAAAATATGTTCCACATTTTTTTTTTATCGGGAGGAGGTGGTGATATGTTGCGTGATAAATTCTCGCAACATCGTTTTATTTCAATATCTGTTTTATAACGCAAGGGCAACAACTGCTTGAAATTTATAGTCACTTTTCTCGGTAAGCATTTGTCTTCTCGCGTTGGTATCGAATGCAGTTAAGTTTGAGCTGTGGTCATTTTGCGCTGGACTGCGCATGACTTGTCTTGCTTCTTTGTCGATCGGTTTCCGCCCACCACTAGTGGGAGTGAGCGATTTGGAATGGCGAAAGAGATGCCTCGTTGAAGAGGGGATCTCCGCTATTTTTTGTTCTGTCAGGGATGTGTAGTCCTCTTAATGGATATTTCGTTTATTCGAGATAATACCTCTAGTGTTTCCCACATGTCGGGAGGCGTGATATTTCTGTGTATTTCATGAAAGCAAGGTAAATTGACTCTTTCATTAACTCTATTGATTTTGGGTCGTGAGCGATTTCGATTCATAGCCTGTCTCCGAAAGTCGTCGTCACGAGATGTTCTTTCCCAGCTCACATGTCGCTGCATTGTACTGCATCGGTTGATGCAGGTACCAAGGACCATTACTTGCTACTTTGTTAAATGAACTAGGTTTGGAAAACCTTTATTATCTAGAGGATATTTTTGAGAACATTATTTATACTTCGGCAGACGTGTCTGTCTTGCTGAAGTCAGACTAAGGAGGGTGAACTGATCTCATACATCTGGTTATCTCCTGGCTGTTATAGAAAAGGATGGAGTTTTTCACCTGACTACATTTACAGCACTATGAAATATAACATGCATCTGACTCATCATTGTAATGCTGTTGTTTGGGGGGGGGGGTGGGGGGGGGGGGGGGGGGGGGGGGGGGGGGGGGGGGGGGGGGGGGGGGGGGGGGGGGGGGGGGGGGATGATGTGCTACCGTCTATTTGCTGTGGGTCCACATAAAATAATGAAGAAAAAACGTTAACGGCTCAAGAGTATGTGTCTATTGCTGTATTCTATGTCCACACTTGTGCTCCATCCACTATGATTCCACACTAGCCTGTCTTGTGCTCCATCCACTATGATTCCACACTAGCCTGTCTTGTGCTCCATCCACTATGAATC
Organism: Oreohelix idahoensis; assembly: GCA_024509875.1. Classification (NCBI taxonomy): domain Eukaryota; kingdom Metazoa; phylum Mollusca; class Gastropoda; order Stylommatophora; family Oreohelicidae; genus Oreohelix; species Oreohelix idahoensis. The sequence goes on along the minus strand of JAMPIV010011755.1, from coordinate 49,625 downwards.
CATACTAGCCTGTCTTGTGCTCCATCCACTATGAATCCACACTAGCCTGTCTTGTGCTCCATCCACTATGAATCCACACTAGCCTGACACGTGCCTTAAGCACAATAAAAGAGAACAACTACCAAACAAATAGATTGTACTGATATTCAACAACAAAATGGCACAAAAGTGGGTTTCTTAATGAGACCGAAGATGACACGGTCAATCCACTTTCTCTTGAGTCGTCATCTCCAGCAAAACACTTCTGTTGTTGGGACAATTTTGGGCTTCTTGTTACGATTGCTTGGAAGGTGAATAACTCTTGTTATATTCTAAAGTTGTAACGCCCCCCCCCCCCCCAATGAGGTTGCCACGTGGTCTTGTAACCATGGTTTCTGTAGCAAATAGATTTACCCGATGAGGTTGCCATCCCATTGACAACCTCATATTTGTGGCCTAATAGACATGCCAGAAGGTACAGCAGTCTTGTTCTTGGTCTGTCTCACGTGACAGCCACACGTGACTACAGCACTGTTCAGCTAATAGCATCTGTTTTTAGTCTCTCAACCGTTCTTTTCTTCTTCTTCTTCAAGTGGGTCGTGCCCTCTGACACAGGTTGCTGTTTATTTCTGTTGTTGACCTTCACTCATACCAAACTGTCTTCTCTTATTGTTGTTCTTCTCTGTCCCACTTGCTTTCAATAAATTATGCCAGTTGCCACAGTCTTCTAAACTCCACCTTAAAAATTATATATATTTATATTTCCAGTAGAAAGGACATTTATTTCTGACATTCGCACTGAGCTTCCCTTGCATGTTGGCGTCTTAAAGACATAATCATTTGTCATTTTAATTGACTCCGGACTTAATTTCCCCAACAAGATATATCAGTTGTTCACAGTCTTTCACATCTGAAGTGCAAAGGAAAGCAATAACAGTAGATTTTATCTTAAATCATTTCACGAGCAAAAAGATGGAATCACTTACTTGACCTCCTTGTATTGTTTTTCATATCGCATTTCCATGGCCTCCCCGCAACCCAAAGCTCACAGTTTCTCTGGATGTCTGTAACGTTCCTTTCTTCTTACTTCTTCTGCCTGTAGATGTCATTTCGTCTATCTTTCTTTTTCCTTTTTTTCATAAAACCAAGCCAAGCCTGCACCTTATCCTATATGAATGCAATAATAAACGCCATGCAATCTGTTCTAACATTGTACACACCAACTTACAAGCAAAACCGTGGAAGTGCGTTATTCACGGCTTCGTTGTCAAACGCTTTACGTGCTTGCTCTTACTCCTTCAACGACCAATCAAGGCACGCTGTTGACGCTGCCCTCAAAATGCCAGAAAAGAACGTCACTCAACAACAACTTACAACACTGCTATGAAGAAAACCTTCAAGAAATATCATACCGGCTTCTCCCGCTGACGGGCTAATAGCCAGGAAGACGAACGGTAACGGCTACTAGACAATAGACATGATTGGCTCTTTCGGATCAGAAACCTTCGACTATTCCGCTTAACAAACAATCCATTCTGTTAAGTGAGAGACTGTTCAATGCACAGTGATAGGAAACTCTTTACAGAGCGATACAACAGGAGGCAATCTGATCATCAGAAGAAGTCCCCCCATCAGACAAGTGTTTCGGCCCAGTATACTCCTGTTCAATACACAGTTTACCGATCGACACTGTCGTATATAACGCTAGCACCCCCCTCCCCCTTTTCCCCCATACACTCTTATTTCCGTCCCTAAGTGCTCTGTATCAATATTCTCTTTGGGACGCGAAGACAAAACAACAGTCAGCGACCCATAGCTTAACTGCTTACGTCAGGGTCAGCGAACCAGAGCTGACCTGACCAAGACCCTACTCCACCTCCAAGTGGTGGTCCTGGAAACAGGCTGCATCACTGCAATCTGGCTGAGAGAGTAGGGATTGAAGAGGGAAGGCTAACCCGGTCCCAAAAAATGGCGTCCGGAAGTCGGATGTGTCGGTCGAAAGGCGTAAATATCGCAGCTACGCTGTAAACAGACACAACGGAACCAACGTCCTTTTCAGGACGAACGAGGAAGAAGAAGAATATTCTCTTGACTACCACTCTCTTTCACACCCCCCCCTAATTGAAAGATTGTCCCAAGATTGTGGTTTATGAAGACACGTAAAAACAGTACATAGTGCCGTGGAGGAAGCATGTAGTGAAATTGACAGAGATACAACGGTAAAATACTCAAAAGATAACATTTAAGGATAAAAACATAATGCGTAGGCTGCTGATGTACATGATCGCCTAGACCGCGGGTCATCACCCTCCATAAAATTGACTTGCTAGACAGGAGGGGAACGGAAGATCAAAAAGGAAAAAATATGACTGGAAAGATTGCGTAGCAAGGCTAAAGAGACGCAATTGGGGGGGATGGAGGAAAGTAAAAATTCACGTCCCCCAAATTGACACGAGGTACGGAATTGGACGTTTTGCGATACCAAGCCTTGATTTGAATTCAGCGGCTAAAACGCAGATGTTAGGAATATTACAAAAATTTAAAAAGTAATTTTTCTTAATATTAATGTTAGGAATATAAAAATTAGCTGGCCGGATGGCCTATTCTGAGCAGTGAACTAATATGTTCTTAATTTTACAAACGGATAGATAATATTGAAGATAATGACAAAAGACAGTGTAGTTCACATCATCACTAGACTGTATTGAATCTAAAAGTGTCACAATTTGCACACAAAAACACGACCTTGGGAGCAGGTGTTCAAAGTTACTTATTATGGAGGAGAGGGTTTTTGAGCGGTAGCTGTGTCTAAATATAACTTTTTACGACAAAATTTTAAGGGGAGAGAAAGGTTGCTTCAAAAATCAAGCACATTTTTTTTAGAAACACAAGTAGAGACGGACAGACTAACCGATAACCATCCATACTTGACTGAAGCATGACTGAAATGACTTTAGTGTAGAAATTTGAAATTAAAAATAAACCTCGGCAGTGATTGGCCACAGACAAGCATATCATTAGCGCTCAGAGCGCATTTGGGGTCATTCTTCAATAATTGTTCAGTGTTAGACACAGATTTTAAAGTGTGGTGTTTTCCCATATGAAAGACAGTGAGATAAATTTAGGGACGCCATACTATAGCCAGCAGCTCAGCTGAGTTTTGCTAGCAATTCTGTGTTATGTATTCATAATCTGGTAAGATTGAAATTATTTCTTTATATATTTTGAATATTGTTTCATGTTCGAGTGATTTGATACTGCCATATCAAAATCTAGCCTTACAAACAAGTAGGGATTTGCTCTGGACCCCCCGCCCAAGTCAGGGTCTAGGGACCAACAAGGTACATAAATTCCAGCAAGGATTATGCAAGCCAGATCAAGCGTTGAAACAGATTACCTATCTTCTTTTAGGGCCGACAACTAATAAATATTTTTCAGAATCTATAGTCTGGGAGGATCTATCTGATGTAAACCCACCATGGTAACTGTGCTGTTTGGTCAGAGAGATCTGACCTGTCTGTATGATGTGGTTGTTGTGTCAGTGTTGTGTCCAGACGTGGGTAGAGAATAGATTTTGACACATGGCCCATACTTTGATTGCAGAGCTGTGAGTTTCTATCGACAACAAAGCAGAGTCTATTCGGTGGGTGACTTTACTCGAGTGTATCTGTGCAGTTCTTGTGACAGAGACCACCATTATTGCCCGCCAGCACGGAGAGGTGGGACCGCAAGTTTTCAGCACCAGAGCTACAAAAAGATGAGTGAGCCTCTGGTCTGCTGGACATTCACCAACTATTGGTAGTGACTAATATCCCCATAAAAATTCCCACCATTTTCTGGACACTGTGTAGTCAATATAGACAGGTGTGATGAGGCCACCCCAACAGCACAAACAGTAACTATCCTCCCAAAGAGATGACTACTCGAACATTTTAATAAAACTAACTAGACTAGTACTTAAATATGTACACTCTTGCATTTATTATGTAACATTCCATGCATATTTTTTTCATAAATTTTCAATCCTTCTTTTTAAAACAAGTTCTGGTCACATAAAACTTGATCCAGAACCAATAAATGTAATATAATTATATCAAAAATTTTATACACGTGAGTTAGTTCAGTGTATTTTAACATTTGTTAATCTTATTAGTTTTCTTAATTATTTGTGGGTGTATTCATAACTAACACACCACATTACACATCATTACCCTAGACACTTTACGTAGCCACATTCATTAAGAAAAAAAAAAAATTAAGTGTGAGGTCGTAGTGGTAGCAAGAAAGGCCTTCTGATAATTCTCAACTACATTTTATCTCAGGAGCCTTCACAGCTGGCCTCATACAATTTACATGTAGTAATAACACCATCATACAATACCATCAACACCACTACATAAATTGGGGTCTTGTCCAGGGATAATTAGCCCAACAGTAATATTAGGATCTCCTGGTGGGAGAAATAAAAGTAGGGAAATAAATTGTAAAATTTCCTTTAAAATTAAAAGTGTCCCTGCAGATAAAAGTTGGTGAATCTTCACAGCCAGTAATAATTAATTAGTTAACTGGTTAGTTAGAATTAGTTAGATTATAGTCATAAGAAGTACTTAGCTTGTATATTATTATATTGTCTGAAAAGTATGGCTGAGCTAGCAAAGTTTAGATCAGCTGCTGTGCTCACTGCGAAGGAGATGGGGATGGATGGTCAAATTTTAATTCAATACGTAACGGCTGAATGTGATAAATATATTGAAAGGGAAGATAGAAGGGTAGCTGAAGAGAAGAGGTTACAAATTGAGGCTGATAGAGAAATTAAGAGGCTGCAGATTGAGGCAGAAGAAAAACGACAGCAAAGGGAGGCAGAAGAAAAACGACAGCAAAGGGAGGCAGAAGAAAAACGACAGCAAAGGGAGGCAGAAGAAAAAAGGTTGACTGCCGAAAGGGAGGCAGAAGATAGAAGGTTGCAGAGGGAGCACGAATTACGACTAAGGGAGCTGGAATTACAAGGCCCGGCTCCTGAAAATGGTACCAGCCCTTTTGCCTCAGATGCTACGCCCAGTCTGGGAGCCTCAAACTCAGCTATGGGGTTTCATTTAGACCATTTTGTTGAGAAAGACGATGACATAGAAGGGTACCTAGGACGTTTTGAGTTATTAGCTACTACATATGGGTTAGAGAGAGAGAGGTGGAGTTTAAAGCTATCACAGGGATTGAGGGGTGCTTCTTATGAAGTATTTGCCAAAATGAACAGGGAAGACCAAGACAATTATGACATGTTAAAGCAGGCTTTGTTATTAAGGTACGAGAAGAATGGTGAATTTTATCGTAAGAAATTTAGAAATGCCAAACTGTTGTCTGGGGAGACATACCACCAATTCTCTGCCAGACTAGAAACCTATTTGGAGAAATGGACGGCTCTGGGGAAGACCCAAGATCTTAAAGAAATGATCATGATTGAGCAATTGAGAGAGTCCATGGCTCCAGACATGAGAAAATTTCTCATGGAACAAGGTGCAGAGAAGTTGGGGGAATTTTAAATGTTGCTGAGAGGTATCAGGCAGCTCAGGCAGAGGTAAGTGGTGCTAAGAAGAAGCACATAGACAATTTTAAAGCTCCACAGCAATTTAATAAATTTGATAATAGAGAGCAGGGAAATAAGGGTAGGACAAACTTTGAGCGGCCAAGAAATGACTATCGCGACAGAAACTCACAGTTCAATGACCAAAAGTTCAATGAAAGAAAACCGTTGAACCAAGGAAAAAGATGGTGTAAATGGTGCAAGAAGGATAACCATAACACCGAATTTTGTAGAAGGAAACCTTCAAACATTGCTGCAATGAAGTCGGGGACGCAAAGATTAAAGGTTAATCCTAAGGGACAACAGGAACCTTATCACCCCCAGTTTGTGAGGATGTTATTTGTAATGGGGTCACCATAAGGTGCCTTTATGATACAGGTTTGGATTATGATTCAGTTGTGAAGTCTAGCCTAGTGGACCCAAGTCAGTATACCACAGAAACAGTGGAAATACAAGGGGCGACTAAGGACATACCACTCATGACACTTCCCATCGCAAGGATAACGGTGAAAACTCGCTATGTGGAAGGAGAAATCAGAGCAGCAGTGATAGATGAACCAATCTACCCTCTGATATTGGGGTGTAGATACGTCTTCTTGGGGAATCCCGAGAGACCTGTGATCATGGCGACAGTGCAGACCAGGTCACAGAAGAAGGAGGAAGAAGGTGAACCTATAAATGCTCATCCAGAGGAGATGAGGAAGGCGCAGGCTGAGGATAGGACACTCAGCCATGTTTTAAAAAATTACCCAAATGCCACACACCTCCGAGCAAGGGGGAATATTTCATGAAGAACAAACTCTTATACAGGAAGGCCGGAACTGGAACAAATGGTCACAACCAGCTGGTTCTTCCCATTTCATATAGAGATAAAGTGATGGAACTCGGACATGCGATTCCCTTCAGTGGTCACATGGGGATCAGCGCCACCGGACAGCGTATAGCTTGTCATTACTTCTGGCCAGGGATAACGGAGGATATAAAAAGATATGTCAAATCCTGCCCAGAATGTCAAAGGGTAGCTCCAAAGCACTGGACTGCTCCTGCAACTCTAGGGGAAATGCCCATAGTGGGAACACCTTTTGAGAGGGTTGCAGTGGATATTGTAGGACCTCTCACTCGGACCAAGAGGAGGAACAGTTACATCCTTACTCTGGTGGACACTTGTTCTATGTGGGGAGAGGCGGTAGCCCTGCCATCAATTGATTCAAAACATGTAGCAGAGGCACTACTTACAATATTTACCCGATTAGGATTCCCGCATCAAATCTTGACGGATAATGGTTCTCAGTTCAAGGGGAAACTAACGGAAGAAGTTTTTAAGCTATTTCAAGCCAGGCACTTTCATTGTAGTCCGTACCATCCACAAGGGAACGGCCAGGTAGAGAGGTTCAACGGGACTCTCATTTCTATCCTGAGAAAGCTGGCACACGAAAAACCGGATCTGTGGGATCAATTCCTGCCCGCCGCATTGTTTGCGTACCGGGAGGTACCACATAGTTCAACCGGGATGGCTCCCGCAACTCTGCTATTTGGGAGGCCAATAAAAGGTCCATTAGAAGCTTTATTAAGGACCTGGACAGATGAGAAGGCGGAAGAGACTGTTACCTCATCGTATCAATACGTGAACGAACTGACCACTCGTTTGAAAGCTGGATGGAAACTGGCAAATGATAATTTGAAACAAGCCAGGAAGAAACATGCAGCATACTTTAATAGGAAGGCAAAGGACAGGGAACTGGCAGTCGGAGAGAAGGTGCTGCTTTTACTACCCGGAAGCCAGAATAAATTACAAATTGGTTGGCAAGGTCCATATACGGTTCTAGAGAAGGTGTCTAGAACAAACTATAAAATTGACAAAAAGGGGAAGGAAAAAGTTTATCATGTAAACCTGTTAAAGAAGTATCTGGACAGACCACTCCAGGAAAGCACCCCCTTATTGACCTTAGCTATTGCAACCCAGATGCAAAGGGAACCACTCACCTCACATGAATACCCATTACATCCTTGTGAAACAGCAGCACAGGTAAAAGTCAGTAAGCACCTGACTAAAAACCAGAGGGAGAGAGTTCAAAAGGTTCTGGAGGAACATACAGATGTATTAACAGATAAACCAGGCCATACAAATTTGCTACAGTATGACATGAAACTGGTAGACTCAAACCCAATCTGTATGAGAGCCTATTCTATTCCGTTCGCGAAGGAGAAGGCATTGAAGGAAGAAATAGAGTATTTGTTGAAGGAGGGGATTATTTCGCACAGTGAATCATCTTTTAGTTCTAGTGTCGTTTTGTTGAGAAAACCGTCTGGGGAACACAGACTGTGCATAGATTACAGGAAACTGAATGCTGTCACAGAAGGACAAGTGGACCCATTACCAGACACAAAACAGTTATTTGCCAGACTGAACAAGGCAAAATACTTTTCAAAGGTGGATCTTAGTAAAGGCTATTACCAGATCCCAGTGAAGCCTGAAGTGAGACCTTATTTGGCTTTTAGCACTTCGGATGGACATTATGAATTCAATATGCTACCATTCGGACTGAAAAATGCTCCGAGTGTGTTTTCAAGGATGATGCGAAAATTGTTGGACCCCCTGAATAACCCATGTATCACAAATTTCATGGATGATATTCTCGTCGCCACCGAGACCTTTGAAGAACACATTGAAGCTCTGGAGATGTTGTTTGATAGACTTCGGGAGGCGAACTTAACTGCTAGGCCAACAAAATGTTGTATTGGATGCAAAGAGTTGGAATTCTTGGGACACACTGTATATCAGGGTAATATGACCCCTGATCCTAAGAACTTGGAAAAACTGCAGAGAGCACCTAGGCCGCAAACAAAAAAAAGACGTGCGATCATTTGTGTCGTTATGCGGATTTTATCAGAAATACATCAAGAATTTTAACGCTATTTGTGCTCCTCTGACTGATCTGACTCGCAAGGGACTTCCAGATAAAATTATTTGGACTGCACAATGTGAACTAGCGTTCCAAGAGTTAAAGGAAAAACTCACTAGCAAGCCTATTCTCAAACTGCCTGATTTGACACAGGACTTTGTCTTAAGAACCGATGCAAGTAATGTAGGACTTGGAGGGGCTTTGTTGCAAAGATCAGCTGCACCTGATGGGGAACTTAAACCAGTCGCTTATGCAAGCCGCAAATTGAATAAGGCGGAACAAGGATACTCCACAAGCGAAAAAGAATGTTTAGCATTAATCTGGGCAATAAAGAAGTTTCAAATCTATCTGTATGGTAGGACTTTTGTGGTGGAGACGGATCATCAGCCTCTCGTGTTCTTGTCTCAGGCTAAGCATGAAAAACGCAAGATTGCTGAGGTGGTCTTTATTGCTTCAACCGTATCAGTTCAGTATCCAATATATCCCAGGCAAATTGAATGTCGGTGCAGATTTCCTCAGTCGGCACCCCTGTGATCAAAATTAGAGTAGTGGCAGACGTGAGGAGTAATTTTACCTATGTGTATCGCTGGTTTTGGAACTTGCCATAGGCATGTTTTCAAGTGGGGAGATGTGTAGTGAAATTGACAGAGATACAACGGTAAAATACTCAAAAGATAACATTTAAGGATAAAAACATAATGCGTAGGCTGCTGATGTACATGATCGCCTAGACCGCGGGTCATCACCCTCCATAAAATTGACTTGCTAGACAGGAGGGGAACGGAGGATCAAAAAGGAAAAAATATGACTGGAAAGATTGCGTAGCAAGGCTAAAGAGACGCAATTGGGGGGGATGGAGGAAAGTAAAAATTCACGTCCCCCAAATTGACACGAGGTACGGAATTGGACGTTTTGCGATACCAAGCCTTGATTTGAATTCAGCGGCTAAAACGCAGATGTTAGGAATATTACAAAAATTTAAAAAGTAATTTTTCTTAATATTAATGTTAGGAATATAAAAATTAGCTGGCCGGATGGCCTATTCTGAGCAGTGAACTAATATGTTCTTAATTTTACAAACGGATAGATAATATTGAAGATAATGACAAAAGACAGTGTAGTTCACATCATCGCTAGACTGTATTGAATCTAAAAGTGTCACAATTTGCACACAAAAACACGACCTTGGGAGCAGGTGTTCAAAGTTACTTATTATGGAGGAGAGGGTTTTTGAGCGGTAGCTGTGTCTAAATATAACTTTTTACGACAAAATTTTAAGGGGAGAGAAAGGTTGCTTCAAAAATCAAGCACATTTTTTTAGAAACACAAGTAGAGACGGACAGACTAACCGATAACCATCCATACTTGACTGAAGCATGACTGAAATGACTTTAGTGTAGAAATTTGAAATTAAAAATAAACCTCGGCAGTGATTGGCCACAGACAAGCATATCATTAGCGCTCAGAGCGCATTTGGGGTCATTCTTCAATAATTGTTCAGTGTTAGACACAGATTTTAAAGTGTGGTGTTTTCCCATATGAAAGACAGTGAGATAAATTTAGGGACGCCATACTATAGCCAGCAGCTCAGCTGAGTTTTGCTAGCAATTCTGTGTTATGTATTCATAATCTGGTAAGATTGAAATTATTTCTTTATATATTTTGAATATTGTTTCATGTTCGAGTGATTTGATACTGCCATATCAAAATCTAGCCTTACAAACAAGTAGGGATTTGCTCTGGACCCCCCGCCCAAGTCAGGGTCTAGGGACCAACAAGGTACATAAATTCCAGCAAGGATTATGCAAGCCAGATCAAGCGTTGAAACAGATTACCTATCTTCTTTTAGGGCCGACAACTAATAAATATTTTTCAGAATCTATAGTCTGGGAGGATCTATCTGATGTAAACCCACCATGGTAACTGTGCTGTTTGGTCAGAGAGATCTGACCTGTCTGTATGATGTGGTTGTTGTGTCAGTGTTGTGTCCAGACGTGGGTAGAGAATAGATTTTGACACATGGCCCATACTTTGATTGCAGAGCTGTGAGTTTCTATCGACAACAAAGCAGAGTCTATTCGGTGGGTGACTTTACTCGAGTGTATCTGTGCAGTTCTTGTGACAGAGACCACCATTATTGCCCGCCAGCACGGAGAGGTGGGACCGCAAGTTTTCAGCACCAGAGCTACAAAAAAGATGAGTGAGCCTCTGGTCTGCTGGACATTCACCAACTATTGGTAGTGACTAATATCCCCATAAAAATTCCCACCATTTTCTGGACACTGTGTAGTCAATATAGACAGGTGTGATGAGGCCACCCCAACAGCACAAACAGTAACTATCCTCCCAAAGAGATGACTACTCGAACATTTTAATAAAACTAACTAGACTAGTACTTAAATATGTACACTCTTGCATTTATTATGTAACATTCCATGCATATTTTTTTCATAAATTTTCAATCCTTCTTTTTAAAACAAGTTCTGGTCACATAAAACTTGATCCAGAACCAATAAATGTAATATAATTATATCAAAAATTTTATACACGTGAGTTAGTTCAGTGTATTTTAACATTTGTTAATCTTATTAGTTTTCTTAATTATTTGTGGGTGTATTCATAACTAACACACCACATTACACATCATTACCCTAGACACTTTACGTAGCCACATTCATTAAGAAAAAAAAAAAAATTAAGTGTGAGGTCGTAGTGGTAGCAAGAAAGGCCTTCTGATAATTCTCAACTACATTTTATCTCAGGAGCCTTCACAGCTGGCCTCATACAATTTACATGTAGTAATAACACCATCATACAATACCATCAACACCACTACAAAGCAGACACATCTTGAAAACGCAAATAGTTAGTAAAAGTTGCAAACTGCGGGCTTTAAGTGTAGCAGTAGTCGTGTACTAGCAGAGAGCTACAGCAGACGTAGTCCGATAGTAGATACTGACATAGGGGAGTGAAGTATTAGACACGTGACCTATACTAGATCCAGCTTTACGAGGTAGGGTGACACGCTGCCTTTGTCTCTCCCAGCTCAAGAGCAGAGTCACGTACAGGTTTAGATCTGGGTAAACTTGAGCCTGACGCCATCAGGTTTTGAAGCCCATAACTAAGTCGCAACAAACCAGTTCTCTAACTACTCTGCCAATCGGACGCTGAGAAGACGTAGGAGAGACTAATTATTATCTGTAGGCAAAGCGAGACCAGACTGGTCAGATCTGGCAGCCATAATTCTACCTGGAAGAAATGATAAAAAAATATAGATCTACACAAATCTAGCCGACCCACAAATCTAGCCGACCCACACGGACTCGATCTCGTTTTGAAATCATTTCCTACTCTGTGTTTGTGTGTGTGTGTGTTTTGAAAAAAAGGGGAGGAGTGGGATCTGTGTTAACCGTTTGTTTTCCCGCGTGTTCTCACGTTCAGGGCGAGCAGATAAAACAGTAGAAGAATGAGAACTTAAAAAAAGGGGCGGGAGTGGGATCGTGTTAACCGTTTGTTTTCCCGCGTGTTCAGGGCGAGCAGATAAAACAGCAGAAGAATGACAACCGACCAAAAAGAGGACAGTAAAATGGACGCTACAACAGGAATAAAGAAAATAAACAAGAAATAATGCAACACTGTAACAGATCAAGACTCACATAGAAAGAAAGAAGGTACCAGGACGTGACTATGTGCTGACAGTAGGACTTTAACTATGATGTCACAATGATAGCAGGAAGAATAACACCAGATTGACGCGGCAGTCAGGGAACAAGAGAAACCAACAGACTGGATCAACAGGAAGAGAAAACAGTTACTGCCAGAAAAATGAAGAGAGAATGACAGAAGTCAAGGAGAATATTTTTGTCGTCGGCATAAATCTGCCAAACGTTAAATATGACGTGTACCATGTGATGTGCATGCCACGTGCCCAACGTTCCCGCCATCAAATAATCATGTCTGCCGGACCATCTGTCAACAACATCCGGAAACATGTACCGCGGCCTCAATTGGTTTCACATACATTATAATATTTGTGGTCTAGAATACTCCATACGACAGAAAAACATGTGATGGTGGGAGGATGGTAAGTGAAGGCAGAGACAGGTGGGAGGATGGTGACAGAAGAGAGAGAGGTGGAAGGTCGGTGAGAGTAGGGAGTAAGCCATGTGGGAGGTGCAGGTAGATATTATGTTGTACTACTCTTACAGTGAGAATCGAACTGCTTAGACAGACAAATAGACAAGTTCTCAAAAACAGGTGCTAGATTTACAGAACTCATTCACAGGTATCAGACAGACACACAGAAAGACAGACAGTCAGATCCACAGGTATCCAAACACACTTGTGTTAGATCTAGAGACCTCATTCACAGACATCACACGACAGACAGATATTACACTTAAGAGACAAAAAGAAAAGTATTATATACCTACAGACAGACTTTATACAAACATGCCAGAAATAAGATTTACAGATCTAACAGCTAAATCAGCCAGGCGTGTGGGATTAAATGGCAGAGTGGAAGGAAAGGGGGGTTATGAGTAGAAACTTGTGAGGGGGTGAGGAAAATATAAAGGAATAGATAGACAAATAACAGGAAAAGTATCATCTATTCTCCATCTAAATTATTTACTGTAACTCAATGACGACATTACAAGACTACCATGTATTGGCCATTTCCCATTTGTATCATTCACTATTTCTTAGTCATTACATAGATTCTTCTTCTTCTTCCGTCCTTAGCCAGAGACCGACCAAGCAGTCAGAGGCCATCACGCCTTGTGGCGTCTTAAGGGCAACAGCAGATTGATTTTCTCTGTTGTAGTTTCCCATCACGCCTAGCGGCGTCTTTAGGGCAACAACAAATAGATCCATCTGCCGCTGTTTCCGTAATCGGTGTGACAAGCCAACGGGTGATCAGCCCATTGGGCACATAGATTCTTAAGTATAAACTATTTCCAATTTGGTCATTCACTGCAACTCAATAATAACATAGATTGTCATATATACACTATCTGCCGTCTGTGTTATTCACTACAACTCAATAATAACATAGACTGTCATGTATATATTATCTTCTGTCTGTGTTATTCACTACAACTCAATAATAACATAGATTGTCATGTATACACTATCTGCCGTCTGTGTTATTCACTACAACTCAATAGTTACATAGATTGTCGTATATACACTATCTGCCGTCTGTTTTATTCACTACAACTCAATAATAACATAGATTGTCATGTATACACTATCTGCCGCTTGTATGATTCACAACAACTCAATAATAACATAGATTGTCATGTATACACTATCTGCCGTCAGTGTTATTCACCACAACTCAATAATAACATAGATTGTCATGTATACACTATCTGCCGTCTGTGTTATTCACTACAACTCAATAGTTACAGAGATTGTCATATATACACTATCTGCCATCTGTGTTATTCACTACAACTCAATAATAACATAGATTGTCATGTATTCACTATATGTCGCTTGTATTATTCACTACAACTCAATAATAACATAGATTGTCATGTATACACTATCTGCCGTCAGTGTTATTCACTGCAACTCAATAATAACATAGACTGTCATATATACAATATCTGCCGTCTGTGTTATTCACTATAACCTAATGACAACACAGACTGCTTTGTAACTGTTTATTCACCTACAAGATTATGTGGCTATTACACTGACTGTATAATACACGGTGGAATATCTGGAAGATGAATGTTATCAACACAAGAGAATTAACAAGACACAACATGCAGTATTCTTATGAAATGCAATTCAGAAAGCTCTTGAAGATAAGATCTGGAATGTGTGGCAGGGATGCCTCTTGTTGCCATCTCTCTTCTTAATGGCTACAGACTGGGTTATAAAAACAACATCGATCATTAGAAATAAAATCCAGTGGAATCTGCCAAATCATCTCGACGATCTAGACTTTGTCGATGACTTGGCTCTAGGTGCAAGACAAAATGAGGATATCCGATGAGAGGTGGGTCTTAAAAACACAGAGACAAGACAAAGATTATGAGAATAAACGCAGCAATGATAACCTGATTACACTTCCAGAAACATCCACACAAGAATCAAATAAATATCTTGGCATTAGAAAAGACACAAGTTGGGGGAACATAACGTGATATCAAATTAAGAAAAGATGAGCGGAAATGACAACACATCAAGTCAACACAAAAATAAGAATCTTCAACTCAAATGTTCTACAGTGTGTGTCTGAAACCTGGAGAACAACAAAAACAACAACCAACAAGTTAAATAAAAGCTGTCATAAATGGTGCTGGCGCAGGATAAGACTGGAATGGTATGGCAAGATCACTAATGTAGAATTATGGGACAGTACCAGACAGACACCAGTGGGACAGGAAGTGAGGAGAAGAAGTTTGCGTTGGATAGGAAGCACAGTGAGGAAATCAACTGACAGCATTTCAAGACAGTACTTGTTCTGGAAACCCCTGGGTAAGAAAGTCAGAGATTACCCACATCTACACTGAGAAGAAGAGAGGCTTACAAGGGATAATGAAGACATGGAAAAAGCTTTTACGGGTAGCACAGCTCAGGAAGACATAGCGTGTGTGTTGATACCCTATACTCTACATTGAGATGAAGGTAGCACAGCTCAGGAAGACATAGCGTGTGTGTTGATACTCTATACTCTACATTGAGATGAAGGTAGCACAGCTCAGGAAGACATAGCGTGGGTGTTGATACCCTATACTCCACATTGAGATGAAGGTAGCACAGCTCAGGAAGACATAGCGTGGGTGTTGATACCCTATACTCCACATTGAGATGAAGGTAGCACAGCTCAGGAAGACATAGCGTGGGTGTTGATACCCTATACGCCACATTGAGATGAAGGTAGCACAGCTCAGGAAGACATAGCGTGGGTGTTGATACCTGTCGTAAATTTATTTAGAGAGAAAAGAGTCGTAGAAATAGTAGTCCGGTTTAGAGTGGAAAATGATGATGGAAAGCTCAGTGATAGAAAATGTAGATATTAAATAGTTGCTTCACAGCGTGCTGGAGGAGAGTAAAGACAGACTTATTTACGACAAATCGCTTCTCTCAATCTTCTCTTCCGCTCTCCTGGTCAAACAATTATTTGCCAGTTTTCGAGACTCGCATCTGCGCGCACACCGATTTGGTGTTTTTCACACACACAGACGATGTAGATACAAACTATATTAAACGAATAGGGGAAAAGTTGGGCTTTGGGTACATCCAACACAGAACTAAATGAGTTTATGTGATTTTATTCACTTTAAAACATCAATCACTAACAAATATCAGGTATTACATAAATTATCATAAGTACACAAATGCAAATAACAAGTTTGGGAGGGGTGAAGAAGATTGGTATCGACTAAGCCCTTCCCGCTTATTAGACAAAGATAAACCCAGTCCAGAGATAGATAATATCAGGAACACGGGTACGTTAACCTAACAGTGAAGTTAATTACTCTGAAAAGAGGTGTTACCAAATTAGTTATGGTGGTAGACAAAAAATACTGTTATCCCAACTGGTGACTTCCCTTTACTAAGCAAAGGAAAAAAAAGGGGGATGAAACAGAGTTAACAAATTATCCCACTAAAGGAACAATGCCGGGTATACAGAAAACGTATTACCCGGTAGGCAAGTTAACAAATGGTTTGTTGCAAAAAAATTAAATCTCCTGTCATTCGTACACACTGTGCGGATCCACACTCATATACACCACACACTTACCGAGTTGCAGCATCAGACAATCCCTTAGAATGATAAACACAATAATTAACTCTTGACGTATGACAACTGTCTAGTCCTTCTATGTCCCGCCCCAGATAATGCGAGGATTCACTGAGAGCAAATATTCCCGCTTATCGCCGGACTTGAAGTTCTAAGAGTTCTTGTGTTTTATTATAAAGAAACGAGTCTATGGGATGGCACTGACGCAGTTCGACATAGGGGTGAAAAATGAGGTGATGGTATAATCCTTCACTGCGTGATGATAGTCACTGACCGGGAAAGTTTTTTTAATCCAGTGAGGAAAAACTCTGCTCGGTCACAGTCAGGTAAATCGGTAATCTCTCACAATAGAGCAGTATATAAACTATCGCTACTGGCACTGTTCATCTTCCAGTTTATCTTACAGATTTAATTTGATGATAATAATCAAATGATCTTGGGTAGGCTTTCTTTCATGTAATTATGTTAGCTAGGCCGTACCGGACCACCACAAGATTTACTTTAAAAAAATGTCTCATCAAACTGTCTGGAAGTTTAAGAACCGAGTATGGAAACTCTGAAAGATTTCGTTATTGCTGGGATTGCAAAAGGTGATCAATCTAGAGAAAAAGATAGAAAACCCATAACAACATAATCATACTTTAAAACAAATAATCTTCTAAGCGCGCGATAAATTTCCCGTTAAGCCTATTATACACTCGAGTATTTAATTATGTATTTAATAAACACTGCGCGAGTTCTAGTGGTTAAATCACACATCTATAAATATAGGACTTAACTAAATTTATTAATTATAAATTCCTTCGCGACTTTAAAAGTTAATTTAAGCATCTATTATCTTTTGAAATAATATAATAGATAGATCATTATATTTACAACTGGAACTATTGAGACGGTTTAATTTAATAGGTTTAAATTAACACAAAATCCAATGAAATATAATGAATGAACTAGACCACTGATCACTTTACACAATATATATTTTACCGCTTTGCACAGAAATAGAATTCACTGCAAATAAAATGAAAATCCATGGGATAATCTAGCAAGATTTCAAATATCGCTAGTGCTACTATCAAGTTCTGGCCAGCGAATGATAACGTGTCTAGTCTTGATGGTCTATTTAGCTAAAATGGAATGTAAGTTGAGTGGGACATGATAAACTTGACAGCTTATTTGATCTCACGAACGATTTGGGGATCTGACCGCCAAATCAAGGGAAGAAGCCGCCCCCTGGTCTTCGTATCCGCTCGCTGCTGCCCGTTTCGGCTTTCCCCCGTTCGCTCGGTTGCGATTGACACCTAGACGCGAAATTAGCGGCAAGCAACTGCGTCTCGTATCAGGGACCACTACTGTCTTTGATAGCGCCGATAGTCTCCCCTGAAATCCCTCAGTCTGTCTCTTTGATCTCGTGCCGCATACGAAATGAGTCCCGGTGGAATGAGTTCTGGCAAACGAAAAGTTACAACAAATGTTCAGGGGTTCTAATGTTATGAAAAGCTAAAAGTCCCTTTAAATCATCCATCATTATCAGGGAGAATTCACTTGTCAAACTAGACGTACGTCACAATACCCTATACTACACATTGAGATGAAGGTAGCACAGCTCAGGAAGACATAGCGTGGGTGTTGATACCCTATACGCCACATTGAGATGAAGGTAGCACAGCTCAGGAAGACATAGCGTGGGTGTTGATACCCTATACTCTACATTGAGATGAAGGTAGCACAGCTCAGGAAGAAATAGCGTGGGTGTTGATACCCTATACTCCACATTGAGATGAAGATAGCACAGCTCAGGAAGACATAGCGTGGGTGTTGATACCCTATACTCCACATTGAGATGAAGATAGCACAGCTCAGGAAGACATAGCGTGGGTGTTGATACCCTATACTCCACATTGAGATGAAGATAGCACAGCTCAGGAAGACATTACGTGGGTGTTGATACCCTATACTCCACATTGAGATGAAGATAAATGAATGGCACCAGATCAATTGGAACTTTGTATTTCTACTACCGGCACGGCTGGAGATTTACATGAGAACATGGAGCTGGACAGGACGTAGTCGCTGAAAACTAGCATTCAGTGTAGCCTGACATGCCGCTGACTGGAATACACAGAGGAAGAAAAAAGTGGGGAGGGTCTGCAAGAGGCTGAAGAAGAACAGATGAAGATAAAGGAAAGGACGCCCAAACCTCAATGACAAGAATTGAATAAGACGCCCAAAATAGTCATCAGTGCCGTGCAACAATCGTGGCCCTTCCTCTGCTCCACGGGGAACGGTGATGGTGACAACTATAATGTCATGTATTTTTGTTTGTTTATAGTATTTCCAAGATGTTATAACAACTTGAAAGACTGTCATGTCAATATTTCTATACTTGGAACATTTTATGGAAGTGGTGGAGGGAATGTGTGATGGGACAAGACAATCTAGCGATAGAGGGGATGTGTGATGTGACAAGACAATCTAGCGATGGAGGGGATGTGTGATGTGACAAGACAATCTAGCCATGGAGGGGATGTGTGATGTGACAAGACAATCTAGCACACATTTTAAAAACAAACTTATCAATGATCATAGTGCGCGCGTGCGTGTACGCGTGTGTGTGTGTGTGTGTCTCTCTCTCTCACCCCAGGAACCGGCATCTAATAGTTTCTCACAAACTGCCCCAGTGTCTTGTTGTTCCTGATCACATCTCTCCAGCACGATTCTCCGATTGCTCCCAGAAGCTAGTACATCACGTCTGATACATTCAAATGTAGATTTCGTGTACTTGTCACAGCCTTTGCCAAGTAGGCCGCGCGTGCAGAGAGTCGTATGCTAATTTAAACTTTAATGGAGAGTGGATGTGTTCAATGGTAATGGAAAAAACAGCGATCGTCGATGGCCAGTAGTGTGAGATAGACAGATACAAAGAGTATCTGGAAACAAAAGCAAGGAGATATGTAGACAAATACTGTGATAGATAAAATATGTAATAGAAAAATAATACAAAAAGAGAGTTCTAGGTAAAGACTGTGAAAGATAAGACCTGTAGACAAAATCTGTGAAAGACAAAATAAGTAACTGAAAGAAAAATACAGACTTGTAGACAAAGATTGTGAATGATAAAACAAGTAACAGAAATTTGAAAAAAAAGACAGCTGGAGAGAAAGATCGTAACAGACATATAAGAGCTGGAGAGAAAGATCATGAAAGACAAAGTTAACACAAGAGAAAAACAAAACACAGCAAGTCAGAGCGCACACAAAAAATACACAGTCAGACACACATCAGAAATAGTATATGCATGAACCAGAGCGAATAAATCTTGGGAAAAGTTTGTCAAGAATCTGTGCCAAAATAACACAGAATGACGGATCACTATGGGTAAAATACCACGGTGAGGAAAGTTTCAAGTCCGGACACAAAAAGAAAACACTTATTTACGCAAGTTTAAAAAAAAAAAGATAAACTCACACAGGAGAAGTAATGGCAAAGATAGAATGTCTACTGGAATAATAGAAGCCACACAGGACGTCGATAAAAAGGAGCCCACAAATCAGTATAGTATCTATTTTGACAGGGCTCGTACTAACAAAAATAAGAAATGCAATATCCGAAAACTACCGGAGAAGCAAGACAGCTGTCGACTTACTCAGGCTGTAGACAAAGAAGCTTTTAATGAGCCACGTGACTAGGCTACTGTTCCAGAATCTACTGTTCCAGAATGTGTGAGAATAGAACGAGTGTGAAAGTAACTAAACAGGCTGGATAAATACTGTGTGGATGAGCAAGTGGATGGCTGGATGTGACCTTCAATATTTGGATAATCACACAAAGATCACCAGATATTCACACTTTTCTTGATGTTCTTACAAAATAGTACATAAGGTATGTGTGGAAAATGGAATTAAATGAAAATATATGAGAAATATTTGACTTTATATTGAATTTGCACTGGAAATACATATGCATGGAGGCATATCTGGAGTCACCCTTATATGACCACCAGCTATGCACAATGCTACAATATACCTACGTGGAAGTGAACCTCTGTCTGTGAGGCTAATTACATCCTCACTGACTCCTGAAATCATCCACATACTTCCAGGGATTCCCCCTGTGGTGACACTTGTTGAGAACCCAGCATTGCACACTAAGCTTGGAGAAGTCACTTGAGCCCCAGGCATAATTCTTTGTCTTTGACTTGGCTGACTGCATGCAGGAAGATCTCACTGTGAACCCATGATAGGCAGGGGGAGCTGAGAAGTGGCTCTGTGCAGGACGTGACAACTACTTGAGAGAGCCCAGAACCAAAGTACAGTATTTTAGCTTTGCATAGTTGCAGAGCCCCCTTGGATGACCGAGAATGCATAGTATGCCACGCACTTCTTACTCCTAGCTTGGGACAAGATGTGACGATCCTTCAAATGAAAGCCAAGCTGGAGAAACTGGAGCACTTCAAAACACGTTTCAGAATGTCAGAAAAGCCACAAGAAAAACCTAAATCTACAGTGTAGATAATACCAAGGAGTCTTCAACTTGGTATTGGCTGCTAAAGAGCGAGAAGCTCAGTAACCCCTAGTTAAACAACAACAACAACAAAAACAACAACAAAAACAACAACACAAATAAAATGAGTCCGATCATGGTACACCGAAGTTGGCCCGCCCTCGCTTCTGTCGAGTTATCTGTCCAACTAACTACTCGCCAAGCACGATGGTATATGAGAGTATTTTACATGAAAAATATAACCAAAATAAAGTATTTGGAGACAATAAGTAGAGATAAGAAAACCAAAACGGCAAGACGCAAACATGGAATCAAACAAGAAGATTTAGACGTGATACTTTTGTGTATCAGAAATCAAAAGTGAGTAAGACAAAAACAGACCTGACAACAGGAGAGAACGGATTGTACTAAATTACGATTACTGTTCTAGAGACTTCGTCTCAGAACAAAAGACATGGAGACAGACGTCAGAGAACAAAAAACAAGGAGACAGACGTCACAGAACAAAAGACAAGGAGACAGACGTCACAGAACAAAAGACAAGGAGACAGACGTCATAGAACAAAAGACACGGAGACAGACGTCACAGAACAAAAGACAAGGAGACAGATGTCACAGAACAAAAGACAAGGAGACAGACGTCATAGAACAAAAAACAAGGAGACAGACGTCACAGAACAAAAGACAAGGAGACAGACGTCATAGAACAAAAAACAAGGAGACAGACGTCACAGAACAAAAGACAAGGAGACAGACGTCACAGAACAAAAAGACAAGGAGACAGACGTCACCGAACAAAAGACAAGGAGACAGACGTCACAGAACAAAAGACAAGGAGACAGACGTCACAGAACAAAAGACAAGGAGACAGACGTCACAGAACAAAAGACAAGGAGACAGACGTCAGATAACAAAAGACAAGGAGACAGACGTCACAGAACAAAAGACAAGGAGACAGACGTCAGATAACAAAAGACAAGGAGACAGACGTCACAGAACAAAAGACAAGGAGACAGATGTCACAGAACAAAAAGACAAGGAGACAGACGTCACAGAACAAAAGACAAGGAGACAGACGTCACAGAACAAAAGACAATGAGACAGACGTCAGAAAACAAAGGACAAGGAGACAGACGTCACAGAACAAAAGACAAGGAGACAGACGTCAGATAACAAAAGACAAGGAGACAGACGTCACAGAACAAAAGACAATGAGACAGACGTCAGAAAACAAAGGACAAGGAGACAGACGTCACAGAACAAAAGACAAGGAGACAGACGTCAGATAACAAAAGACAAGGAGACAGACGTCACAGAACAAAAGACAAGGAGACAGACGTCAGATAACAAAAGACAAGGAGACAGACGTCACAGAACAAAAGACAAGGAGACAGATGTCACAGAACAAAAAGACAAGGAGACAGACGTCACAGAACAAAAGACAAGGAGACAGACGTCACAGAACAAAAGACAATGAGACAGACGTCAGAAAACAAAGGACAAGGAGACAGACGTCACAGAACAAAAGACAAGGAGACAGACGTCAGATAACAAAAGACAAGGAGACAGACGTCACAGAACAAAAGACAAGGAGACAGACGTCAGATAACAAAAGACAAGGAGACAGACGTCACAGAACAAATGACAAGGAGACAGACATCGCAGAACAAAAGACAAGGAGACAGACGTCACAGAACAAAAGACAAGGAGACAGACGTCAGAAAACAAAAGCCAGAGAGACAGACGTCACAGAACAAAAGACAAGGAGACAGACGTCACAGAACAAAAGACAAGGAGACAGATGTCAGAAAACAAAAGACAAGGAGACAGACGTCATGAAACAAAAGGCAAGGAGACAGACGTCACAGAACAAAAGCCAGAGAGATAGAAGCAGACATCTTAACAGACACGTACTTACCATGAAAACATATTCCGTCTCCAACATAAATTCTGTCATGGTGTAATTTTGTGCGGTGGTGTGTTTGCTGATGGGGGTACTGTCTTCTGTCCTGGGGTAGTAGCGAATGTTGAACTGACGTATTCTGCCTTTCATGCCGCTTGGGACATCCCATCCAATTGTCAGGTACCTGGGTCCCATACTCAATTTACGGAGCCCAGAAATCTTACCTAGAACACAGATTTTAGAACCGTTCGTAAGTTTTAATCTTCACCTTTGTCATTTACGTTATTATTTAGACATAGCACTACTAAATTTGCCTAATATTTGCTGTTTTACATTACATTTTTATTAAAGATCTTTTTCTCCTAAATGTTTGTCGTGTTCCTTTCGCTTACATATGATGAAGGCTTCATGGCAAGCAAATTGGTGTGTGTGTGTGCGCGCGCGCGCGCGTGTGTGTGTGTATATATATATATGCACACACATACATATACTAGCAAATGTACCCGGCGTTGCCCGATTAAAACAAACGTAACTGAACTTGTAATATATCACCTGGTTGCGGTACATCTGAACTACCATTATTATCTGAGCAACCAGGACCAACCATCCACTGGTTAATTCTCGGATTAACCCAAAGACAACTATACATCTCACCTCCAACATATCTACTCCAATCATGTTCTCCATTGTACCTCTCACGACTACATCAAATTATGTTCTCCGTCATACCTCTCCCCTCCAGCACATCCACTCCAATCATGTCCTCCACTATACCTCTCACTCCTAGCGCATCGACTCCAGTAATGTCCCCACATTGTCCCTCTTACCTCCAGCACATCTGATCTCCTAACACCCTCTAAAGCCTATGACCCTGAGAAATGTCTCCCATATCCATCTACTTGTGCTAATCAGCTATGCTCAACCTGGGCTTTTCCTGCTTCTGTTCGTTTCCTCTCTCTGGTTCTTCCACTGTTACCCTACATATTTGCTTTCCTCTTTAAATTGGTTTTCCCTACAAAGAACACGCGGGGTTATATTTAGACGGTCTAACGTAGGTTTAAATATTATGTACAAATATGACCTATTTAAGTGTTCTTATAAAGACATAATCATAATCCAGATATACCAGGTTCGAAACCTGCTGCAGGCGGTTTGGTAGCAGATCGCTTTGTGGGGATTTTTAACAATGGTATAAGCGCCGTACCGTTCAGAAAGCAATGGCAAACTACTGAATGAAAAAAATTGCCTAGAAAAATCACAAACAGCCAATAAAAGCTGGGGTTGATTGCCACGTCCTGTAAAGGATAAGCAACTAACTTTTTTTATAAAGACAAAATAAATGAGACAAAGATGGCGATAGATAAGACACGCTTTGAGCAAATACGTTGACAGCAATACAAGACAATCCTTGTTCTGGGATGCCCAGGGTAAGAGAGGTAAAGGGAGACACTTGGAGAAGAGAACTGGAGATACAACAGATGAATGATGAACTACAAGGAAAGGCCTTAAGCTGTTGGTATGGCACTTTTGTTGAAGGTCTACGCTCCTTGCATAGCAGAAGGGTAATGAAAATAATGAGGTTTAAGTAAACATCCAATGTGTTTGTCATGACTCTTGGCGTATGTACATCGACTGTTGCGTGGGTGATTCGCTCTGAACAATGTTCCATGTGTTATGAATAAAACAATTATAAAATTCTGGCCATTGTTTTCTTCCTTGATATGTTAGTTTTAGTGCATCGTGCCTTTGATGGAAGATTAAACGAATGCGGGGGTGGAAGATTCCAAACAATACTTGAACTTTGGAATACGATTGATTTGATAAGTCATTTCATCGAGTCCGTACATTTAATTCACATGTACACATTTCAAATAGGGACAGAACATGAGTCATGCATAAATTAATCAATGGCGTAGACTGCTGGTTATGTGTCAATGTCCGTTATGAGGATACAATGCAGTATTGTCGTCAGAACATCACAGCTATATGCACGAGCAGATAGACATGGCTACCTGCCGACAGTGAGACTGCGAGTCTGAAATATATTCATACGAATTTGACGATTATTCTCATCCTTCTGAGGATTCTAGTTAAGTACTAACCTCCATATATTTCCTTCTCATATCGAGTTCTAGGACTGACCCTGGTCCATCAAAAATACACATAAAATGGCTATATCCTGCCATTAAATTGGAAGGTTAGAAAAACGCAGCTATTCAGCTTGGCGGTCAAGTAACAAAGGGTAGCGTTTCTTAGTTACCGACTGTGTCCTAAACAACGCTATACACGTCATAATCGATCGTGTATGAAGCGTTCAGTAATTGAAACATCTATCGCAATATATTAAATGTCTTAACCTTTACAATTGCACGTCTGGTAACCTTTAGCAGACGGCGTTAATATCATATACCGTAACAATTCCCTGTACACCGGGGAAAAAAAAAATCGATAGATTTTTTTTTTCAATATCTATCCGACTTAACAATTTTTCAAAAAAAAATTTAACACAATTGTGACATATGGCCGACGATGTTCTGAGTAGAACCGTGTTGCGGTCGTGTCAACTAACTATTTGTCATAGTCATCTAACATAAGTCACATTATATATCAATATTATACATATTATTATATCAACTAAATAAATGTCCAATGTTAATAGTGAATGATAAAATTAAATTAAAGTAAGGTCTGTCGTATTAGTATGTCATATAGGAATTAATTTGACTAATTAAAATTAAATTAATTAATTAAACTAAGAGTTAAATTATTAAGGTTCTAATGTAACGCGATGTTATGAGAGAAGAAAAAGACAAAATAAGTGAGAAGAAATAGAAAGAAATTCGAATATAAGTTTTAACTTAATTGTGTGTGTTAAGTGTTAGTGAATAATAACTATCTAATTTAACTAACTAAATAATGTATAGGTACATTAAAAAAAAAATTATTAATCTAATACTTGTGTGAGATTTATTTTCTCTTTTCATAATTTCTTCTTTTAGTATTTCGTTCTCTTTTTTTTTTTGTTCTTTCATTTCATTTTTTTTT
Organism: Oreohelix idahoensis; assembly: GCA_024509875.1. NCBI lineage: Eukaryota > Metazoa > Mollusca > Gastropoda > Stylommatophora > Oreohelicidae > Oreohelix > Oreohelix idahoensis. Next base: position 23,949 of record JAMPIV010011755.1, on the reverse strand, counting down.
TCTCACATTTCATTTTATTGATAATAATTCAATTAAGAAGTTAAGTTAACTAATTAATTAGTATAGGATATGATGATCCATCCGTAGTCTTGATCCTGATGAATTCTTTTAGGCAAAAATGTTCAAACGTTTACGTTGGAAAGAAATGTCATTTATCCCAGCATCCAAGAATTAAGTATACACAGGAACATCAGTTCGGTTTGTCGTCAGACATTAGTCCATGATTGTTCAAAGAGTATTCATATCTCGTGTATGGACGTTAGACGAAGTTCCAATGTCAATATGTCTTTTAGTTCAATTCTGTGATGCATATAGTGTATATAAAGTTTAAATTGAAGGCAAGGTTAGTTCCCTTATAGTTGATACTTCGTTCAATCCAATGTAGTTCTGATTGATGTAGTTTAAGAGTGTCAATGTTGATTATTCGTCGTCAATAGGATTACGTGACAATGCATCTGCCACACAATTTTCAGTGCCAGGAATATGTTCAATGGAGAACTCGAATGGCTGTAGGATGATTGAATATCTGGCAAGTTTCTGGCTTGTATGATTTGATCGACGCAAGGATGCTACAGCACGTTGGTCCGTCTGTATGGTAAAGGGAGCACCGAGTAGGAATTTTTCAAGCTTCGTTATTGCCCAGATCACAGACAAAAGTTCCTTGTCGACTGTTGAATACTTTGTTTCTGCCGGCTTCAGCTTTCTTGATATGTATAAGGTGGGATGTAGAATGCCATCATGGTTCTGGAGCAGGCATGCACCAATGCCGTAGTTACTAGCATCTGTTCGTAAGAAAAATCTTTTGGAAGCATCGGGAAGTCTTAAAATTGGTTCATGCGAGAACAAATTTATAATTTTGTTGAAAGTTTCATTGCATGTACCAGTCCATGTCACCTTCACCGGCATATCTTTTTTTAACAATGAAGACAATACAGCCGTGATGGATGACAAGTTTGGTATGAATCTACTGTAATATTGAACAAGTCCTAACAAACTCCTGACCTGTTTCTTCGTCTGAGGAACTGCTATGTTTAGAATTTTGGAGACTGTACTAGGTAACGTTCGGATATATCCCGATCCAATGATATGTCCCAAAAAGGTTATCTCATTACACGCGATTTGCACCTTTGTAGGTTTAGCAGTTAGATGATAATTCCTTAGAGTGTCAAAAACATATCTAAGTCCCGAAACATGTTCCTCAAACGACGAACTAAACAAGCATATGTCGTCAATATATGTAATAACGTCTGGTCTACCTGATAAAATTTGTCGCATCAGGCGAATGAAGGTAGCTGGCGCATTAACAAGCCCAAAAGGCATCACATTCCACTGGTATAGACCTTGTGGAGTGGAAAATGCGGTGTAGTACTTAGCCTTTTCGGTCAGTGGTATCTGCCAATAACCTTTAGTTAAGTCTATCTTACTAAATATAGTTGCGTTGGATAGACGTGGCAGTAAGTCGTCGATAAGTGGATGTGGTTCGCTGTCAACTATAGTCTTAGCATTTAATTTTCTATAATCAACACATAGTCTAATGTTATTGTCCTTCTTCCGGACAATCACTAATGGAGAAGAGAATGGCGAATTACTAGTCTCAATGATTCCCAGAGACAACATCTGTTCAAGTTCCTTAGTAGTTTTAGCAAGGAAATGTAAAGGAACAGAATAGGGATGTACACGAATAGGTGTATCATCATTGAGAGTAATGTCATGACTGATAGCCGATGTGCGACCCGGGACGTCGGTCAACACATCTGGATAAGATTGTAATAGATTAGCAATCTGTAGACGCTGTTGCGGTGTAACCGTTGAAGAGATGGTTACATCCCGCCAAGATTCAGTAGGTTGAACTACTGGTACAGGTAACGGTAACTGTACCTCAGGAAAAGAAGATTCTTCTTCCTGGATGACAGATAAGTTAGAATAATGACAAGTGGATACTGTGTTGTCATCTAGTTCATGAAAAATTGACTGTAAGTGTTCAGGACGTGTATGAAATTGCTTGAGCATGTTAATATGAAATATCTTTTTGTGTCCCTTGATATCTAAGACGTATAAGAATAAATGACCAATAAGGAAAAGAAATGATGACTGACTAGAGCTGAGTCATCAAGAAATAAGACAAAAGGGTGAGCGTACACCATTATCTGCGTGGTGCAGAATCAAGTACACGTTGTAACTTTAGATAACGGTGATGAAAATAAACACCATTATCACGCTCGATTACCCAACGAGCGTCTCGATTGTTACGAAATGTAACCATCGCCTGTCTATTCTGCCCATTGCATGATGGCAGAAGGCGAACAAACTTAACGTTTGCTGTATAATCAAAAAAATTTCTAAGTGCCTGCCAGGTAGTATCCTGCGGCAGATTTCGCACTAACACTGTGCGAGAATACGCACTTTTCCCAATATATGTAGTATCATTGTCACGAAATAGTGGACAATGATGATATGTATTCTTTGTCAAAGAATTAACCTTCCTTTTCAACACCGACATTGTCTTTCTGTTGGATGTCGTATCATCCTGACTGGACTGAGGATGATACCTATCATCAACAAAGGTATTAAGTTTCCTACATGTCGTAGACATGTCCTTGCTGGGCAAAGTAAAAACTTTTTCATTATAATTATTTGTGTTAACTTTATGTTTCCTTTTAAGTCCAGCATTATTATTTAACCTCTTATTCTTCCTCATAATGCTTTTATCAATGTTGACAACGTCAACAGTTTTATTAGGATCAGTTATATCCTTAGTATGTTGTCCAATAGATTTATCATCTTCATCAATTTCCAAGATAGTACTGAGAGTGAAGTTGGAAACTGCTGTGCCACATGTATTTATGTTGTTGGCACGAAGTGTAGCCATATCAACAACAGCGTTAGCGTTGCTAAAAGAATGCAAATTTTTTTTTTCCCAATCAATAATTTCCTGTGGGGAACAATCCTTACTACCATGGATGCGTCCCAACATCAGATCTGCAATTGGATTCTGAAGCATGCATACTTTTACGTTTCCTGTGAAGAAAGGAGTGTTAACATGAATAATAGCTGTGGGGTAAAACTCTATTGTTCCACCAAAAGTCATGCAACGGACATATTCCCCCGTTGCACAGCTAGGATGTACCAGCGACTGTCGTACACCAATCGTTGTGGATCCCGAATCCCTCAACACTGAGACGACGGATCCATTAACTAATCCCCTGTTAAAAATTAGTAGGCCTGTTCCATCGTTGACTGCAAGACCTACCTCTGGTGTAATATGTCCGCAGTTAAGCACTGTTTCTTTCGCCTTCTGAAAAATAAGATTGCATTGTTGGCAACTATTTGCCACATTATAATTAATAGCAAAACATGCAGCAGAAGACTGTGTTGTGTTATTTTCAAGTGGGACCTGAGCTATAGGGGTAGTATTATTTGTAACTGCCGCCCCTGTATTATGGTTGTAATGAGATGATCCCCGAGAATGAGATCGATTCCGAGTATAATTATTAGAATTATCTCGTCGTCCTCTATAGTAACTATTATCTCGATGTCTCGAGCCATGATTATTACCATTCCAGTTATTATTATTATTGGGAGTATGTGATCGATTATAATGAGTGTTATGTTGACCATTGTGGTAGTTTGTTTGAGGTGAATAATTTCTATCTCGTGATCTACCTCTGTTGAACTCATTTTTATTGTTGAAATCATTATTATGTCCCTTCTGAAAGTTAACATTGTGATTTCTTTGGAACCTGCTTCTGTCTACACTGTGATGTCTTTGTTTGTTATTGTGATTGTAGGCCATATTAGACGCCACAGGTAGAGGTTCTCTTAATGAGGAGTTAGAAATGGTTGCATTCGGGTGTGCCGAACAGTAGTTTAAAGAAATTTTTTCTAACTCGTCCATGGTACCTGGTTTACGCTCCTGCAAATATGCAAAAAATGGCTGGCTAACTGAAGATAATACCTTATCCCGCAGTAGTAAATCAACTAATTTGTCGTATGATTTGTTGACTTCTGCCAGTTCAACCCATCTATTAAATGTATTGCGTATGTTCGCAATGAATCCTGCAAAATCCTTTGGAGATTCAGGTAAAATTCCCTTAAATTTCAACCTACAGTGTTCCTCGTCCAGGTGAAACCTTCGTAAAAGCAAGGACTTAATAGCACCGTAGTTATTTGCTATTGATGGGTCAGCATTTTGAGAAGCTGTCAATGGTTCTCCAACCAAGAATTCATTTAACTTGAGTACCCATGACTCTTCAGGCAAATGGTTAGATTTGCAAGTCTGTTCAAACCGTGCCAGGAACGATGAAAGGTCGTCGACGTTCAAGTTGAAAATGGGTAATTTAAAGTTGTAGAAGTGTTTAGGTTGGCTGGATGATGATCCATTTTGTGCGTTATTATTCTGATTTGCATCAGCATTTTGTGCTTGTAATCTTGCTGTCTCCAATTTAATACGCGCCAATTCCATTTCTTGTTGTAAAATAATTTCCTCTCGTTTCAATTTATTCTCTTCTTCCTGTTTGGCGATTGTTCTTTGCTCTTCTCTTTCACGTTGAGCAATCTCTCTCAGTCTATTTTCCTTGTCAATTTGCTTCATCTCACGTTCTGCTTCCTCTTTCTTTAATGCAGCCCTTTTCTCTTCTTCCTCTTTCTTTAATGCAGCCCTTTTCTCTTCTTCCTCTTTCTTTAATGCAGCTTTTTTCTCTTCTTCTTTTCTTTCATATTTTTCCAGTTCTGATTCAGCAAACTGAAGAAGTTCTTGAGATTTATAACCATATTCACGACCAATCTTAACGAAATGGTCTATAGTAAGCATTTTGACTTTTATCTGTAAGTAATTATTGATAATTACTGATTAAAATAGTCAATAGTAGCTTCAGAGTAATTATTATACTTACTCAACTTAGAAATATTCAATATAAGTAATCACAATAGTACTGAACTTAATGTCTAAGTTCAACTAATAGACAATATTTTGTAACAATATTGTATCTAAATAATACTATATCATAAATAGTTATGATATCTGTTAAATATAATGTAATTATATCACACAATTAATTTCAATGTCCAATAATGTTGGGTATAATTCCTAGTAATTATATTGTTCAATGTACTAAGTCACTCTCTTAGTACCAGAAAAGTATATTAAATAATATACAATGGGTCTATTACCTCAAAGGTAGCTATAAGATTATTTATTTTGTCAATATATATATTATATTATTATGCCCTAGGTATCTATGATAAATTGTAGTGCTACTTTCTTGGACTATCACTGCATAATTATGCAATGTCCCATATTAACCTTAATTATCAGAAAAAATTAATTAAATTAAATTACAAGTGTATTATTGCATATGATAGCATATTATTAACGTAATATTAATATATATCATGAGGACAAACAACACAATGATGCAACTAAAGGGTACAAACAATGTCAAGACGCAAACAAGACATTTTCACAATTAAAAATGAATTTATGAACTAAATAAAATAAGCGGAAATGTCACAGACCAAATGAAGGGTCAAGGTTTGACCGGAGGTCAACTGAATATTCAAGGTACACACAAAAAAAAAGACTGCGAAAAATGATGACGTCACAGGACTCATAACGGACGAAAATTTAACAATCATAAAATAAATGATAGTCAGAAGAGACTGGACGAATAGTAACGAACATGGTACAGAACTCAATAAAATTATTAACTGAGTACGAATAAAATACGCCAGTTATCTACTGAACGGTACAGCTAACACAAATTGTCAAACGGTAGCAAATTTGGACAGGTCGTCCAATGGCAAACCTCAATGGGGCTTCCAAAAGTGCGATCGTTTAACTGCCCTAAGAAACGACCGAAATTAATTCAGGCATCGTGAGAGCCGCAGAATTTAATTTCAGTTCATCCTCCCTACCTCCCACGAATTAACAACACATTAAGACCACAAAAAGTACATTAAACATAGATAAAAACATGCCGATGTAGGCAGAGGACAATGGACTTAGTTAGCACTGTTTGCAATACCAACAGTTAAACACCTAGATTTATCTTTACCGTTGCTTCGATCAGTGCTAGCGGTCGTCAACGGCTAGGCTAAAGCCCCTGACTGTCTGCTCCTATAGTCCATATCATGTGTTGGCTTCAAATGGCTTATGTTTCCTTTGGTTAGACTTAGAAACGGCTGGTTTCTTCGACCGATCACCTACACGATTTTCAGTGACGTCACGTTGTTAGGCATATAATGAGTACTGCGTCACGTCAGCCTCGTACTGGTCATGTGATCGAAACTTGATCGTAAACATTTCATTCGAAAGTCATGAAGAAATTTTTTTTGTTTTTTTTTGTTGTTTTTCTTTCGTCCCCAGACACCGGACACCACTGTTGCGTGGGCGATTCGCTCTGAACAATGTTCCATGTGTTATGAATAAAACAATTATAAAATTCTGGCCATTGTTTTCTTCCTTGATATGTTAGTTTTAGTGCATCGTGCCTTTGATGGAAGATTAAACGAATGCGGGGGTGGAAGATTCCAAACAATACTTGAACTTTGGAATACGATTGATTTGATAAGTCATTTCATCGAGTCCGTACATTTAATTCACATGTACACATTTCAAATAGGGACAGAACATGAGTCATGCATAAATTAATCAATGGCGTAGACTGCTGGTTATGTGTCAATGTCCGTTATGAGGATACAATGCAGTATTGTCGTCAGAACATCACAGCTATATGCACGAGCAGATAGACATGGCTACCTGCCGACAGTGAGACTGCGAGTCTGAAATATATTTATACGAATTTGACGATTATTCTCATCCTTCTGAGGATTCTAGTTAAGTACTAACCTCCATATATTTCCTTCTCATATCGAGTTCTAGGACTGACCCTGGTCCATCAAAAATACACATAAAATGGCTATATCCTGCCATTAAATTGGAAGGTTAGAAAAACGCAGCTATTCAGCTTGGCGGTCAAGTAACAAAGGGTAGCGTTTCTTAGTTACCGACTGTGTCCTAAACAACGCTATACACGTCATAATCGATCGTGTATGAAGCGTTCAGTAATTGAAACATCTATCGCAATATATTAAATGTCTTAACCTTTACAATTGCACGTCTGGTAACCTTTAGCAGACGGCGTTAATATCATATACCGTAACAAAGATATAGAGGAAGAATATAAAGTAAATAAACAAAGGACAATATAAACGAAGGAAAAGCGTCGTATAGAGTACTCGGATGGCACAAAACAAAATTAGATTAAAAAACAGAAAGGACAAATGACGAGAGCATTTAAAAGAAATGAAAACAGCAAAAAACACCCTCGCCGTGATAAATGGAGAAGGCGCTGGGTCATTTACATTATTACATCTTCCGTCAGTGTCTTCATAAAGTCATTTTAAAAACAAACAAGTTTCTAGACGTGATCTGTCACAGTGATGGGCAGACATAAAGGCTCCACAAAAGGGAGGGAAAATAGTGCATGTCAAAGTGAGCACCAGCCAGTCAGATTTCTGCTGTATACGAGTAGGACAAGCGGGAGCGCGTGCTGGGTGAGGCATGTATCTGTCCAGCGCGAGACAAGATGTAATCTGATTAGTCAGCACATAGAGTTGACAACGTCATCATTATCTCCGTGTGTGTGGAGTGTGGTAATGTGTTTACTATGCACGTATATTTAGGCATGTCAATCTGCCAGTATACAGACTTCTACACAAATGACGTTAATAGGATCTGCCACAGGTAAACCCAGCCAAGAGGACATCAAAGAGGAACAAAGACAATAGGACGAGACAAGCACATATAATATAAGTCTATATCGAATAGCAAGACTGAGTGAGCTGTTGTGACTATATATATATATATATATATATATATACACATATATATATATACACATATATATATATATACACACATATATATACACATATATATATATATACACATATATATATGATACACACATATATATATACACATATATATATATACACACACACATATATATATATACACATATATATATATATATATATATATATATATATATATACATATATATCTATATATATATATATATATATATATATACATATATATATATATATATATATATATATATATATATATATATATATATATATATATATATATATATATAATCATCAAGTACTCTGTCTAATGGCACATGAGATCATGCCTTTCCACAATTTCCTGTCTCCAGTACTATTTATCAATTCTGTTGCTGACCTCAATCCATGCCACGAAGTCAAACTGTCCAGTATTTGCTCTCTTTGTCTTCCCCTATATCTTTTTCCTTCAATCTTACCTGTTGTTGTTACGATATATTCCAGCTTTCCTCTTCTCATAAGAAGCTCAAAAATATATATATATATATATATATATATATATATATATATATATATATATATATATATATATATATATGTGACAAAATTTTGGGTCGATCTTTGCTTCACTCCGGCCGTATTCTGTGACAATTGTTGTACTGACTAATTACGTCCTTTTCAATGGACGACACCTCTTTCTTTCTCTGCTGTGTAGCAGATATTTTGTATTTTCAAACAGTCTTACACTACTCTCAGTGTTAAGTCGTCATGTCTGTTTTGTTACCCGTTCCTCCCTGCTGGGAAAGCCGACAATCATGTTGGTTAATCTCGGATGGGGCCAACATCAGACTACAGATTAGCACTAAAATCGCCCCAGCGACTTGAGTTAAGTATTGATAAGGCGTGCCGTGCGATAAATTACCCGTCTGTGGACTGATTAACGACACGCACTTATCAGCCGGACACACCTAAGCGGCAATGTTTGTAATAGCCCGGGCAGATGTAAGAAGTTATTTTTAAACATTGCCGAGAGAGGATCGGATGTTTTCATTCCATATATGGGAGAGGTGACCTCTGCATTACGCGCAGAATTTTTCATACGTGGAAATATTTTGAATAACCCATCAAAACACGCATGTTTGAAAACGATTGGAGCCTTGCTTAGCATCGTAACAAACAAATGCGGGGGAAGGCAGGGCCATATAACCTGAGTCTTTGCACTCGTAGAACACTGTGAGAATCGCTTGCCAAGACGAAACCAGACTGCCAGGGTTAGAAACAGATTTCCATATATCAGACCGGACTTTGTTGGAGGATTTTGAAGGACTTAAACAGCCCAGGAAAATTCTATCATTTTAATAAGGAAAACCGGGATCTGAGGAAACTGAAAACACGGGAGTCAAAGCGGGAAGTATTGTTAAAGTAACGACCCCCAATACAACGTGTAAGAGGCCTATTCAAGCGCCTTTATTTCTCTGAGCAAACAGTCTGTGATCCAAGATTGGCGTAAGTTGTACATTTTTACATTCTATATATTTTATTACTAACATATGAACTAATATGTATATATTACCATGTGAATATTAATTATATGAAAATTGCTAGTGGATGCCTAAGTCATTTGAGACTGGCAACCTCAGCATATAAATGATGATTTCACGAACCACCACTGCAAGGGCTGGTGACTGCTTTATCGCTAGTTTCCTAAAGAGAACTAAAAGCATAAGTAGTCCCAAGTTCCATATGGAGCAGGGAGGGAAAGATGAAAGAAATGAAGTGCATTCTAATTATAATAGTTACATTTTCAAACCAGTTTAAATGTCTATATAAACACATTCGATTTAAACTTAATGAAAGTTTTCAAGCTTTTCAACCAGTGTAGATGTAAATAAAAACATATTCAGTCTATATTGTGAAAATTTTCAACCATTGTAGATGTAAATGAAAACATATTCAATCTACATTGTGAACATTTTCAACCAGTGTAGATGTAAATGTAAACATATTATATTTATACTGCTAACCTTTTCACTTTCACTTTAAATATAAAGCTATCAAATTTAAATGTAAAAAACGTTTTCTCTCGAGGGATTAAGCTTAATTCTCATCGAGGGTAAAGTCTGAGATAGATGGGATGGTGGAATAGGAAGATGGGGACACAAGTATGTGTCGGGAAACTCAATACTCAGAGGGTATTCGTTTCTCTTTTTTTACCTAACTAGTATTCTAGTTGGTGGTACCAGTGGAGGGTACTATCTCTGGAACAAGAAGGGTACAAGTGGCCTGTAGTCTAAGATAGATACCATCATCAGACGGGGCTTTAAGACGACGTGCCAACTTCGTAGCTCTCCCTGACACTTCTGGGAACATGCTGCGCCCTACAACCTTGAGCAGCGACGAGCGTGATCAGCAATACAGTCTACCAAGAACCAAACCATCAGAAGGAGCAGAACCATCACTGACAGCTAAGTAACACATAAAAGCTGCCAAGTGACCTCATTTACAAACTTCCAACATCAAACAGTGATTGATAATTGTCTGATAAATAATTATTCATTTTTTTAAAACCTTGTTAAAACCTAAGTGAATATTAAATCTGTTATTTGTAAATATACAAATTTAACGTCGATTTAGTCAATTTGAATGTACTGCATGTTTGTCTCAGTCAATTTACTAAATACACTCTAAACAGACTATAACAGAACAATATGAATTCCACTGAGTAAATCAGGGTGGGGGCTTGAACGAGCTGAAATTAAATAATTGCTTAATTCTTCATAAAAGGTGGCGGATCCGATATAAGTTAACAATTGCCCTTCCCAACGCAGCATTGTTCTTGACTTCTGAAATATCTTATGAATACTCAAGTGAGATAGAAGCATCATTATCCTGCTATCTCCAACTCTGCCAAGAGTAATCTTTTGCGAAGGTAGACACCTTTGAAGACCCATATTAGATACTCTTGAGTTTTGGGGAGGCAATTCCGTGACAATATAATCGTTCTGTATTGCTTAAAGCAGCGTTTCGCAAACTGTCGTACAGTCTGGTATGTCAGCCACCATAGCATGTCCGGAGGTCTTTAAGCGTCTGGTATGTCAGCCACCATAGCATGTCCGGAGGTCTCCGAGAGTCTGGTATGTCAGCTACCATAGCGTATCCAGAGGTCTCTGAGCGTCTAGTTTGTCAGCCTCCATAGCATGAACGGAGGTCTTCAAGCGTCTGGTATGTCAGCTACCATAGCGTGTCCGGAGGTCTCCGAGAGTCTGGTATGTCAGCTACCATAGCGTATCCGGAGGTCTCTGAGCGTCTAGTTTGTCAGCCACCATAGAGTGTCCGGAGATCTCCGTGCGGCTAGTACGTCAGCCACCATAGCGTGTCCAGAGGTCTTCGAGCATCTAGTACGTCAGCCACCATAGCGTGTCCAGAGGTCTCCGAGCGCTTAGTGTGTCAGCCTCCATGGCGTGTTCAGAGGTCTTAAGCGTCTGGTATATCAGCCTCCATGGGGTGTCCGTAGATCTTCGAGCGTCTGGTATGTCAGCCTCCATGGCGTGTCAGGAGGTCTTCGGGCCTCTGGTATGTCAACCAAAATATCGTGTCCGGAGGTCTCCTATAATCTGGCATGCCAGCCAAGATAACGTGTCCGTAGGTCTCCGACTGGTCGGTATGTAAGACTCGATGTCGTGTTCGGGGGTCTCTGACTGGTCAGTATGTTAGCCATCATGGCGTGTTTGACACCGGTTTCTTACCAGGGGAGATAGCTGTAATGGTCTTACGTGCTACTGACGGAACGTAAAAGAATATTGATGACAATTAGGGAGAAATAAACTAACAGAGAAAAAAAAACAAAAAACAAAGAAAGCAGAAAGAGCGAGAGAGAAAGAGAGATAGAGAGGTGTAATAAAGGTAACTGTAGTGACATCTGACCTGATGGCAGTATTAAAACTTATCATATTTGGTTCTTAAGGTTCTCCGTCAGGGAGCAACTATTGCACAGAATAATGATGTCTATGTTCACTGATAATATGAACTTCAATGTACGTGATAGTTAACTGATAATATGAACTTCAATGTGCGTGATAGTTAACTGATAATATGAACTTATATGTGCGTAATAGTTAACTGATAATATGAACTTCAATGTGCGTAATAGTTAACTGATAATATGAACTTCAATGTGCGTAATAGTTAACTGATAATATGAACCTCAATGTGCGTAATAGTTAACTGATAATATGAACTTCAATGTGCGTAATAGTTAATAGTTCAATGATATATATGAACTTCAATGTGCGTAATAGTTAACTGATAATATGAACTTCAATGTGCGTAATAGTTAACTGATAATATGAACTTCAATGTGCGTAATAGTTAACTGATAAACTGATAATGAACTTCAATGTGCGTATAGTAATCATGTTCAATGTTTTTTTTTTTGTTCTTTTTTTTTCTTTTTGTCTTTTTTTTTTTTTTTTTTTTTTTTTTTTTGGCGTTCGCCCGCTAATACTCGAGGCGAAATCTCAGGTTATTATTTTATGTCTAACCTGACATTGATTTTACGTGAGTATCCCTTTATTTCTTGTACAGAGACAGGTGTCCCTCGCCATTCAGGCAAATACTCGCCGATTTCGGAGGTACCCATTGCAGCTGGGTCGGCTCAGGAGCCGCCAGTCCCTGGCGACGACACTCCTTCAAATGTTCTCGCCAGGTCTCGAGTTAATCCAGTCCAAATCCCGGTCGACGAAAAATCCCCAAATGCCGTCGCCCGGGTTTGATCCTGTATCACCCGGTCGCCAGAGCGGTGTTGTAACCACTACGCTAGCGCGGCTCCCTGCGTAATAGTTAACTGATAATATGAACTTCAATGTGTGTAATAGTTAACTGATAATATGAACTTCAATGTGCGTAATAGTTAACTGATAATATGAACTTCAATGTGCGTAATAGTTAACTGATAATATGAACTTCAATGTGCGCGATAGTTAACTGATAATATGAACTTCAATGTGCGTAATAGTTAACTGATAATATGAACTTCAATGTGCGTAATAGTTAACTGATAATATGAACTTCAATGTGCGTAATAGTTAACTGATAATATGAACTTCAATGTGCGTAATAGTTAACTGATAATATGAACTTCAATGTGCGTAATAGTTATGTGATAATATGAACTTCAATGTGCGTGATAGTTAACTGATAATATGAACTTCAATGTGCATAATAGTTAACTGATAATATGAACTTCAATGTGCGTAATAGTTAACTGATAATATGAACTTCAATGTGCGTGATAGTTAACTGATAATATGAACTTCAATGTGCGTAATAGTTAACTGATAATATGAACTTTAATGTGCGTAATAGTTTACTGATAATATGAACTTCAACGTGTGTGATAGTTAGTGTGACAGTGCTTGATGGCTGTAGCAAAGTTTAATTTTGCTGGAGAGGTTATGATGGTAAAAGATAATGAATGTTGTTATGTATGTATCAACCGTGTGAGGTCAAGCTATGTAAGACCTTGAGTCTAATAGATGATGTTGATGAATTCTCAAGGGACCTAACGCTACTTCTCTAGATCTCACACGGTGCTGTATGTTATTTCTAATTGGTGGTGTTTGATGTGGCTAGTGTCTAGGGTATGCAATGAAATGATGGTACATCAAAACAACACAATATAACTCACTATAAGGAACTTAATAAGTCTGTGGTTTAAGTTTGAATTTAGAATATTTTTTGTACAATTTTATTGTGCCTGTCCTTCTCTTTCTTTGGACAGGTCTTTAAAACTGAAGAAAATATATGTTACACTAAGAGTGAACTAAAAAACAAGGACTCTGGGTCCAACAATAATAATATTAATATTAAAATGTTCCTTCAGGTGTTTTCACAGACTACTATTTACTAAGTATTGATGTGAGTCAGTTATTGGAGGAGCTGTGGTTGTCATCATCCCCCTGAGAGTTATAGTTTATTTGTAGGGAATCAATTTAACTCCAGATAAATTGTCAGAGTGCCCAGGACTGTGGCACATCACTTTAATTTTCACACGTGAAGATTCAACTCGATGATATGTGTCTCTGCAAAGAACTGCTGCTCTCCGAGATTCACTTGATAATAATATACAGAATCGCTGTATCTGGAGACGTTACTGTCTTCTTATAGTACTTCAGGTTTCCTGTCACCGGCTGGTAACAGGAAATAAAACCCTGCAACATAAAAGACACCCTGGCCTTTTTCATATCTGGTGTATATTTTCACGTACTCTCTACATGGTATGATTTTGGGGTCAGCCTCGTGTGCAAACAAAGTGCACCAGCCCCTAAATTATATGAACTCACATCCGACTATGACCACACCTCAGGTCCATATGGCAGATACGCCACTGTCATTTTTCCATAGTTCTCTTCAACACAATTTAATAGGAGTAAGTACATCTCCTTCTATATGATTTTTCTTCTATATATATATATATATATATAATATATATATATATATATATTATATTATATATATATATATATTATATATATATTATTTATATATATATATATTTATATATATATATATCTAAAAGCTCTAGGCATTTTAATAACTGCTACTCGAACACTGAGGCTTGCTATTCTATCTTGGTCTTACAATAATTGTCAATTACAACAATGCAATATTCAAACATAAATCAAATGAGAATACCCAAACTGTCTCTTTAGGCATGTCATACACTTTCCCACTTGGCAGTATCAAACTTTTGCCTTTTCAAATAATACATAATAATAATTCAATTCCCCTTACCACAATTCAATGAAATAAAACCACAGGTACGATGACTGGCACACATTCAGTTCTGCCGCTGGCTAGACTGTGACTATTTTTTATTTTATTAGTTTTAGTTTTAACAACACAAATCATCACACTTCTATTTCTCAACGTCTTCGTGAACATCTAGTATTATGTCAATATCTTGATTATTACATGGAGGATTTTGTATATTAAAACATATTATTGCTCAGGAGAAGATATGCTATTAAACTAACTAAATTTTATGGCCGTGGTCCCTGTAGTTATGATTTCCATATATTTTCCATATTAGTTGTCAATTTCTACTTTTCTATAAATACTCCATCTTTTCCCCTCTCTCTCGTTGTTCAAACTGAAACCATTAGTCCGTTACGTCATAAAATGTACTACTTGGCAGGCAATGCGCTGTCTGTGTGTGTATACATTTCCACTGTGTGACTATAGAATGAACAAATATTGGCCTTATCTAGATTTTTGCTTCAAACATGTTATGCGGAAAAAGTGTTACGTCTTGATTTGTTTCAAACGTGTTCTATTTAATTTTTCCCTACGTTGTCAATACCCGACGCGTTCGCTGCCAATTTGTGTTTCAAACCAACAAGTGACAATGGTATCATTTTTCTGTCGCTCCTCTCTCACTCCTTCTAGACGAATAAGGCCGCTTACACAAGAGCGTTTCTTGACGCGCGTTTCTCACGCGTGATGAATGAAGGAGTAAAGGATTTACAGGCTGCTCAGCCGAGCGAGACTGTCTGTAAATCCGTACTCTTTCATTCGTCACGCGAGAGAAACGCGCGTCAAGAAACGCTCGTGTGTAAGCGGCCTTAGCCTTTCGTCTCAAAATGTTATAAATAGTTTTCAAGGACATTAGAAACGATAGTACCATTTACTCTACAATGCTGTCTGCTAAAATCCATACGATTGCGGCGTGGGCGAAGACGAAACCTCACAACTCCACTATTTTTATTTCTACATTATTTTGACTTTATACTCTATATTCTTTAAGTTATAAAGATGGGTTATTTTAACTGTTGTCCGTACAGATTTCGTTTTACGACAATGGCTAAGTGATAGTTAACTGATAATATGAACTTCAACGTGTGTGTGATAGTTAACTGATATAATATGAACTTCAACGCATTGTGATAGTTAACTGATAATATGAGCTTCAACGTGTTTGTGATAGTTAACTGATAATATATAAACTTCAACGTAAATTTCATACACTGATGCAGCCACGAGCCCTCTTGCGCCCACCTCAAACAGCCATGACCCTTGCAGTGAAACCCATCGTGTCTCAGATCCGCAGCCAAATCATTATACTTGGCCGCTTTGAACGAATGTTACTCGTCCAATCTGGATTCAAATGGCACGGTCAGTTCAATCAGTTTAACCCGAAGCGATGCTGAAGAATGAAGCACTATATCCGGCCGTCTCCGCGATTTTCTGATACTCTCTGGATATGCCCCTCGTCCAGGTAGGTCTACCACCATCTCCCAGTCGTTTGCACAGTCAAGAAGAGATGGTAAACTGCTACCTGGTTTACTCGGTTTTGGGTGTGCTGACTTTCCTGCCCTCAGAAAGTATGTATTTGTGGTGCTGAGCCTGGCTTTGCTATTCACCTTCATCCTTGCCAGGTCTATTGTCGCAGCAAGCTCATTTAGCACTTTGTTGTGGCACCAAGTGTATCTCCCTTGCCCTAATGACACCTTACACGCTGAGAGTACGTGTTCATGTGTCTGCCTCCCCTGGCACAGGGGGCACTGCTTATCATCCGACTTTCCCCATCTCACAAGGTTTGTGGCCGACGGCAACAGGTCATACATTGATTGCTAACAACGAAGCTGAGCCTAAGAGGTGCCATTTGCCATATATCATTAACACTGTCAAGGACCTCTGCAGGGAGTCCTTCCCATGTAGTCCATTGCCTTGTTGGGCCTGCTGCACTGCTTTTTGCAACATCGTATCAGTCCCAGCCCCTCGTATCTCCTGGACTACCATGTCTCTGCGCTCTCTGCTTGATGCCTTGGACCCCCAGCGGATGTCTCCATGACCAAATCCCCGTCTATTCGTTTGTGTGTAACCGATTACCTCCCTCAGTTTGAGCGACTCTTGGGCAGCATCAACAGCTTCTTCCACTCTCCACTTCCTTCCCGTTTTCAGTGTTGGCTGATGCCCATGGACTTTTCACCACGTCATCTGCTGACTCGCGTACTGCATTTTTGCATTTATCATAGCCTTGCCTTTCCAACTTTGTCTCTTCAACAACTGACTTGCCTTGGAAGCAGAAGTTTTGACTTTTTGCAGTACCAAATCCCCGCTATTCTTTGTGTGTACCCTGATTACCTCTGATCACCCGTTTGCCAGTCCACTTCGATTACGGAAACAACAGCAGATGGATTCCACTCTCCATTTGCCATTGCCCATTTTCAGACGTAGGGCGTGAATGGAAAAACAATGTCAAAGAAATATATATCTCGCTGTTGCATCATAAGACGCCACTAGCCTTAATGGCCAACTTTGTACTGCTTTCAACAACTGACTTGAAGGGAAGGAAGAAGTTTTGACTTTTTGCAGTACAGTGCTACATCTGACAGACCTGATGGTACCCCTAGCCATTTTCTCATGAACTTGTTGACCTTCTGCTCTATAGCTTCCACTGTACTTGTGATTATTTCATATATAAGCAGTGGCCACAGCAACTTCGGTATCAACATGAACTGGAGGCACCACAGTTTGGAATTTTCCAAGAGTCTGCTTTGGTCTATGATGTGTAGCCCTCTGGCTTCCATTTCTATTGTCTGTTGCACTGCCTTCGAGTCTTTTAATGAGGCATCGTACACCCTGCCAAGACTTTTAACAGGTTCCTCAATGACAGTAGGGATTCTCTGGTTGGAAACCATGAAGATGCTCTGCTATCTTCCCTTTCCTGACTGATAGGCTTCTCGACTTCTTGGGTTTGAAGCTCATTCTGCACCAGCTGACTAGTTCATCCAGGCGTGCTAACATCCTCCGGGCCTGATGTTCATCTGATGTCAGAATTGTTGTGTCATCCATGAATGCTATGAGCGGTGGCATGTGACACATTCCACCGAACTTTGGACCTATAGCCATTCCTTCAGCCGCATTGAGAATTACCTGCATGGCCATCACGAATATTATCGGAGAGATGGTACATCCCATCGCAATTCCAACTTCAAGGCCAATCCACTTCGTTGTGTACTCTGGTTGAAAATCTGACAGGAAACCCTGCGAAATACAGCTTCAGCATTGCTGCAATCTCTTGTGGAACATGATACATTTCTAGGGCCTGCCACAACATCTGGTGTGGAACGGATCCATAAGCATTTGCTAAATCCAACCAGATTACATGGAGGTTTGTTCTGTCAGACTTTGCCTTTTGGATTGCTTCCCAGATCATTGTGGCATGCTCTAGACATCCTGGTGTACCTGGGATACCTCCTTTCTGAATGGTAGTGTCAATGTACCCATTTGCCAGGAGGTATGTAGTGAGCCTTTTCGCCATCACTGAGAAGAATATCTTCCCTTCCACATTAAGTAGTGAGATTGGCCTAAACTGACGTCTGTGGAATTTTGTTCCTTCGGGATGTAGACTCCGTCTTTCTCCATTCCTTGCTTACAAGCTGGGTTTTCCACGCATTCTTCAGTAAACGGAGCAGTCGTTTGAGCACCTCAGGGCATCTCTTATACACAACATATGGAACACCATTAGGACTTGGAGCTGACTTGCACCGAGCTTTCTGGACAATGCTTTCTACCTCTTGCACCGTTGGGGGCTTGGTGTTAAATTCAGCTCCCGGCTTACTCGGCCATTTAAGGCCTGCCATGCTGCTGAGCGGCTCATTTTTTCGACCATCTGAATATGTCATTCTAAGGTGTTCTTCCAGGTCTTCTTTCCTGATGTTTAGCGTCCCGATCGTGGCTGCTCAAACAGTTCTTTGGCAAACTTGAAGGGCTCCCTGAAGAATCTTTCCCTATCCCTTCGAGTCTTCCTTCTCTTCCTGCACAACCTTTCTGCTCTACAAAGGCATTATGTTGGCCTTTCAGGTGCTCCCAAACCTGTCGTAACCCTTCCTTCTCTGTGGCAACTGCATTCTTGAACAGTTTTCGGGCATGCTTCTTCTGTTTCCTGATTTCTTCTATTTTAATTTGTCTTCTACTTTTCCACGGTGGGTTACTTTCCCTTGCCTCCCTGACTCCGAACACTTTGCGACAGTGCAGATATATTATGTCGCCGAAGATTTCCAGCTTTTCTCCAAGTTATCTGCTTCAGGTTGTTATCCAACTCTTTTTGCCAAGGCTTCGTCCAGCTGTTCCCCAAAGCCCCTTTGCACTGGCAGGTGGAAAAACTTGATTGCATCTCTCTTGCCCGTCCAAGAAGAGTGTGTGAGATCATCATCAGGCAGATCAAACATGAATGTACCACCCCCCCCCCAATCCCCCCAGCACTGTGGATTGAACTCTGGCTACGTTGTTCTAATGTCCTTACACGTTGAGACAGAGCGTTGTTGATTTCCCCCTGATGAACTCCCGCACCCCTTTTTCGTTCTGTGGATTTTCATATCTCTCTGAGTAGAGAATTTCCTACCACAGGCACATGGAAATTCCAGCCGTGTGTTTAGAGCTCGAAGTCCGTGTAATCGGGTCTGGTCGATTCCAATGAGGCACTGTGGATTCATCTAATTCTCCACCTACCCTCTTTCGGTGAATCCTGGGGGCATCTATACTTTTTGCTATTATCATATAATCTCATCATGTTTATACAACCAACTGAACAAAACGATTGTCATATAAAAGTCATCGGCGTCTAGAGTGGAGGCAGTCCTTCCAGTCTCTTCGTTAGACTCTTTACTCCATTAAAACGTAATTTTCATTCTCCACCATCCTGTCTTTCGGTTATAATAATCATTTCCACCACCATGCGGACCTCGTACTGTGCGGCGCCCCTGACTGTGGACCTCGTACTGTGCGCGCCCGTGACTGTGACCTCGTACTGTGCTGGCGCCCCTGACTGTGACAACAATTCCTAATAATTGGCAGTGGCACAGAATGAAACAAAAACAATACAAACAATCGTGGGTTAAACTTGGCACGGGCTTTTGTATGAAAGTATCGGGTAACTCCGGGGTAAAACACTAGTCAACAAATTTTTCAAAAATTATTTGTACCAGAAATTAAATATACCATTTCTTATTGATTTTGACATGCTGATTTCAAATATCATAATGAAATTCACCAATTGGCTCTGGGTTTTTTTTAAAATGATGAATTTACATTACAGTAATACAAATAATGTATGCTTGTTTAATTCTCTGGGGTGAACAGCTAGTCTTTCTACTTTAGCATTATAAAATTGTGGTTATATATTCAATTAATTGATATTTCAACATAAAATGATAGAAAAAATAAAAACATTATTTAAAGTTCACATATCATGTTTTAAAAAGGCACATTTGAACCCATTCCGTCATTATTCAGTCGCTGTTCGAGCTCTCTTTGCTTGCTTCTTGTAGTCAATCGATGAGGTGTCTCTTGTCACAGCCCAACAGTAAATCAGCAAGCATTGAAGGGCTCCAATTGCCTTGATACCTTGTCTCCATAGCAGCAATGTCCTGGTGAAATCGTTCACCATGCTCATCACTGACCGCTCCACAGTTTGACGTAAAGAAATCCAGATGAGAATCCAGAAAATGAATTTTCAAAGACATGTTGCAGCCAAGACTCTTATACTTCAGAAGGAGATTTTCTACAATTTCATTGTAATTATCAGATCTGTTGTTTCCAAGAAAATTGTCCACCACTGACTTAAATGCTAGCCATGCTGCTTTTTCCTTGCCATGCAACACGCAAAGAAACTCGTCATCATGAAGAAGTTTTTCGAATTTGCGGACCAACAAATACTCCCTCTCTTATTTTAGCTTCACTCAGTCTTGGAAATTTTCTGATGAGGTATTTGAAAGCCTCATCTGTTTTCTCCATTGCCTTGACAAAGTTTTTCATGAGACCCAGCTTAATGTGCAAGGGTGGCAACAAAATCTTGCTGGTGTCGACAAGTGCTGGGTTCTCAACGTTCTTACTGCCAGGCTGCAATGACTGCCTGATTGGCCAATGTCTTCTGATGTAATGGCCACTTCGTGCACGGCTATCCCACTCACAGAGAAAGCAACAGTACTTGGTGTATCCACCCTGTAGTCCAAGCAAAAGAGCGACCACTTTTAAGTCACCGCAAAGTGACCAATGATGATGATCGTAGTTTATACACTTCAAAAAACATTTAAGTCACCGCAATGCTGACTGCTTAATGTGCTTTTCATAAGTTTCTTTCATATGAACTGCGTGACCAACTGGAATTGACGGTAACACATTACCATTATTCAACAAAACAGCTTTAAGACTCGTCTTGGATGAATCAATGAAAAGCCTCCACTCTTCCGGTATGTAATTGATTTTGAGGGCTGCCATTAAACCAGAAATGTTGTGGCACGCAGAAAGGTCACCCTCTTTGAAAAAGAATGTAATAAGCGGCTTCTGGCGGTTCCTATACACAGAAATTGTAACATCTTCTGCCAGGAGATTCCACTGTTGCAATCTGGAACCCAAAAGCTCCGCCTTGTTCTTCGGTAAATTCAGATCTCTTACAAGATCATTCAGTTCACCTTGGGTTATTAAGTGTGGTTTAGTGGATGTAGTTTGCTCAAAATCTGGGTCGCTTGAGGTTGATGGTTCAGGACCACCAATGTCCTCTTCTTCATCAGTGGAAGCAGCTGAAAATGATTCTGGCACTTTGGGAACTGGTAGGTCATCGCCATGTGGTACCGGACGTATTGCAGAGGGGATGTTTGGATATTCCAGAGTCCATTTTTTTCTTCTTTGATATGCCTTTCCAATTGGGGAAGGGGACCATGCAAAAGTAACAGTTGTTGAGATGATCAGTGGGCTCTCTCCAAATCATTGGGACTGCAAAAGGCATAGCTTGCCTTTTGCCAGTCAACCACAGTTTAAGATGTGCTGCACATGTATTGCAGCATATGTGTGGCGCCCAGCTCTTATCTTGATCTCCTATTCTGCAGCCAAAATACAAACTGTACGCCTTCTTAATCACTTTAGTTATATTTCGTTTTTGTGATACAAATGTCACCTCACCACATATATATAACAGAAATTATTAGCACTGTTCACACATGTCCTAGGCATTTCTAACTACGATACTTTTGATAAGGACAAATGCACTAACTAATGGCAAAATTTTATCAGAGATAAGATATTTATACATAAAGGTGATGTAATCATAGGTAGGATTGCATCATCAACTTCTAGTTACATTTTTATTGGTCATTAGAAAAAATTATGCAATCGCCCACAACAGTTGCGTCATATATATAAATTGACCGTAATTAAATAAACTAGAAGCATATATCTTGAAAACTAGAGCCAATCAACATTTTTAAATGTCATTTTCGTTTTCAGCACACCAAAATTAGTTAAGATCAGCTATTTTCATTTCTGGTACATTTTGGTTGTTGACTAGTGTTATAATCAGCGCTATCTTCCACAATTCTCAGCCGGTCGTTACCAGGGAACGTTTAGGCTTACTACAATACGTGTCTCTAAACTGGGTTCTCTTCAGCCGGCGTCAGAAGATACAAATCTGCAACTTTCAACCAACTTTTGTTTGTTTGTTTGTTCGTTGTGGGAGTATGTGTTGAAAAAAGAACATTATGAGTAAACGTTCTAGCTACCAACACAATCTTTATCTATTCATATTGTCCACGAAGACCTCTCTATTATCATCTTGCAGCTCTTACACATCAAATGATATGTTCTCCACTCAACTTTTCCTTCAGCAACCTCTCCACCGCATGTGAAGCATCAGTTCATATCATCTTGTCCTGTACCATCCGTTCAATATATCTCCAAGTCTTCTTTATCAATTGTTATATATTTTCAGTTGTCTCATTCATGTGTTTTATTTTCTCTTACCTCGGGAGTTTCATATCAAGACCTGTCTTGTAATGTTAACAGCTGGATTCCCTCTACGTGTGTGCAAATAAAAAAGTCTTGTCCCACCACCTCATGTTCGCGTGGTTCTTGTTGGCTCTGTCAACTATTCCCTACTTTAACTTCTTGGTGTCATTTACGTTTTGATTACTCGATATTTTAGAGACCCACAAGACAAGACTGCCTTGCTGTCTGAGATGATAATTCTTGTCTGTGTGTTCACGTCCATTAATTTCCATATAATTCTCAATTGCAATGGACAGCTCGCGTACTCCTGTATTTTTCAATTTGATATCATCCTCCATTCCTCTAACGTGCCCGTGTTGATGCCATATTTTATGTATGTGTCCATATCTTACTAAGTGTTTGTCTACAACTACAACCTGGTTATTATTTTGCCGCATTTATTCCTTTCTTTAATGTTGTTGTTACTATGGAAATGGGTCCAGTATCTAATATTTTCTTAACAGACACAACACCTAGACCAGACGATAGTTTCGTGTTTGGTCACCACTTTCACTCGGTATCAACAAGAAGTGAAAACACACCTGGTCTATGTAATGTGCGTGAGACACTCGACCACAAACAAGGAGTGTGAAAAACAATCGCCACAAAACAAGGTGTGAAATACACAGTCGCCACAAAAAGGCGTGAAAACACTAGCACCAAACAAGGTGTCAAAAAAACATTCGCAACTAACAAGATGTGGAAAAACACCCACCACAAGTATGGTATGAAGTGAAAGCGGAATTACACATAAAGAAAAACTACTTTTATATAGCCCTCGGGTTAAAAACGTTCAGAATAAGACAACATTCATTGCCAGATGAGATGTACAGAGATGTGCGAGAGTTAGAGTGTTTAAACAAAAAATTACTTGCTGATGACAAGTTTTAGTCGACTGCAATAAACTTGGACCTGTCACATCATCAAAAAAGAATCGTAAAGCATGTTAATGTTGGCATCTCAAAGAAAGATTAAGAAAGACAAATCACACAACCACCCACATTCGCTACATGGTGGGACAGATTATGTGATAGTGTGCTTTGCTTCGTCTGGTTTGTGACCAAGTCATGTGATTAAAGTGTCACATTAAAGTTCAAAGAGGTCCAAATTCTTTACTTGTGTGACTTTAAATTCTCTCCACCCTGGCACATACTGCACATCGTTACTGCAACCTCTGGCCACTTAACTTACTAATTCTTACACTCTACCACCCATCAACTATTCTTAATCCTTTTCACTAAACAATGTATAAAATCAACTCACATTAACTTT